>JARQOD010000003.1:9851797-9928657 GCA_033576555.1 Oophaga sylvatica | reverse complement strand
CCTCTGAAATTGGGGCAGGTGCCGTTTTGTCCCAAAAAGATCCAGAGACCTCTAAGAGTAACCCTTGTGCCTTTTTCTCTCGAAAAAATTTTCTCCTACTGAACGTAATTATGACGTGGGTAATCGGGAGTTATTGGCCATGAAGTGGGCTTTTGAAGAGTGGAGACATTGGCTGGAGGGAGCCAAACATCAGGTGGTGGTCCTTACGGACCATAAGAATCTGGTCTATCTGGAATCTGCCAAGCGACTCAATCCTAGACAGGCCAGGTGCGCCTTGTTTTTCACACGTTTTAATTTTGTGGTTTCCTTTCTTCCTGGCACTAAGAATGTTAAGGCGGATGCCCTCTCGAGGAGTTTCCTTGCGGACTCTCCTGAGTTATCTGATCCTTCTGTTATTTTGAAAGAGGGTGTAGTTCTTTCCGCCATCTCGCCCAATTTGAGACTTGCTCTGGAGGGGTGTCAGGAGGATAGGCCCGAGCGCTGCCCTTTTGGAAAATTGTTTGTCCCGGACCAGTGGAAAAAGAGTGTGATGTCTGAGATTCATTGTTCCGCATTGGCTGGGCATCCCGGAATTTTTGGTACCAGAGACTTGGTTAGTCGGTCCTTTTGGTGGCCTACCTTGTCTCGTGATGTCAGGGAATTTGTGCAGTCCTGCGGGACTTGCTCTCGCTCCAAGCCTTGCTCTCGCTCTAGTGGTTTGTTGATGCCATTGCCTGTGCCAATGTCACGCTGTATAGCAGATATATATATGAGATGTCTGTAATCTATATCAAAAAGGGCAACATACTATATAACATGCGCATAGATATATTATAACATGGATTTACCTGACAGAATGTCCACTGGGTCAAAACGGAATCCGTTATACGCTGTCTCCGGCTAGAGGGTGACCGGGGTCTAAGCTGACCCTGAACTGGGGTCCTAACTAATCCCTCAACCTGGAGGTACTGTTAAAGGTACAGAGGTCCAGGCCACCAGCGTAAACCCTGTCTCCTATCAATCCCTGCCAACTGTATTCTAGTCCTAAGAAGGACCCTGAATACCACCAAAGGGAATGAACAGGTAACGGATAATGAACAGAAAGACATACAAGAAAGAGAAGGAATAAAGTAAATAAAGTCTTACATACAACACTCACACACAGTAGGAACACCTAAGGTCTCAGAGATTTAACTATAAGCTATAAGAGTAAAAACACCTAATGAACTCTTAGCTTAAATATTCTCAGAACCGATCCAGTCTGCTGAACTACATGAATGCTTTCACCGGCGTCTAACACCCAGACTGGCAGAAATATAAAGGAAACTAATTAGAACATAAACAAAAGCAGCCGGGCGAGGCTGCACCTAGCCTTAGCAAAGAGCTAGGAAAAATTAACTCTCACATCACCAAAAAACAAAGAAACAGAAGCTCAGCTGTGAGAAGTCAGAATGTGCAATCGCGACGATCTTCGTGGCGATGCACCCATGACAGTACCCCCCCTTCTACGAGGGGCCTCCGGACCCTCATGACCAGGTCTGTCCGGGTGAGTTGTGTGAAAGGTCCGTCCACGTTATCATTGACCACCACTGAAGGAGGTAGAGGTGACGGTATGACTGGTGCCACATACTTTTTAAGTAATGACTTGTGAAACACATTATGAATTTTAAACGTAGGAGGGAGGTCCAGACGAAATGCCACAGGATTAATTATGGAGCTGATCCTGTACGGCCCGATGAATCTGGGACCCAACCTCCAGGAGGAAACTTTAAGTTTAATATTCCTGGTAGACAACCATACCAGATCATTCACCTTCAGATCTCGACCAGAAACTCTCCCCCTATCAGCCATCCGTTTGTAACGGTTCTCCGTAACCTTCAGTCTTAACTGATCTGGAACTATCAGTCTCCCTGGAAGTCCCACAGGGGCGTCCCCCTGAGCCCCCAATACCTCCCCCTCAAGCTCAGAGCATACAGCTGACACTACAACTCCCTCCTGAGGAATAGGAACCGGATCATCCATCCTCCCGGTCCCTGGGAAAGTACGAGATAAGGCATCAGGAAGCAACTTTATTGAGCAGTCATATGCGCGATGAGGAGGTAACTCTTTACACCCCTCCTCTGAGAACATCTCCCCAAAGTCCTCCAGAAAAGGAGGCAAAGTCCTAGGTACAACCGCACCGATGACCGTGCTCATGCAGTTATTCTTGCAAAATTCACCCCACTGGCTAATCTTTCTGGATTGCCAATCAATCACTGGGTTATGTTTAGCCAACCAAGGAAGTCCCAACACAATAGGAGTAGGTAGACCCTCCAACACATAACAAGACAATTGCTCTTTATGTATTGCCCCTACTCGAAGATCTATGTTATGAACAGCTTGAACCAAGCTACCTTGACCAAGAGGTCTAGAATCAATAGAGAGTATAGGGACCGGTTTGGCCAATACACTCAGTTGCATACCATGCACCTGGGCAAACCGAGCGTCCACAAGATTAGCCCCGGACCCACTATCAAGAAAAACAGAAATCCTCTCAGTTCTAGTACCAATCACCACCTCCGCAGGCACGATAAACTGAGAGGGATTTGGGGACGAAATACAGACTCCCAGGTTAACTCCTTGGGTCAAAGAGGTCCGGGATGGACAACCCCCAACAAAATGTCCCTCTCTCCCGCAAAAGAAACACCTTCTAGTCTTGCGGCGCACCGCCGATTCCCTCCTACAAAATGATGTCCCTCCCAACTGCATGGGTTCCTCAGAACAGACCAGGGGAACCTCAGTATAAGGGACTTTAGTAGTAGGTGGAGTCATCATGGGGGCGGAGTTACCTCGCGTCTTCCCCGAAGTCGTCTATCAATGCGAATAGCGAGGGCCATAGCAGCCTCCAGTGATGGAGGAGAATCATACTGAGCCAACACATCTTTTAATTTGTCAGACAACCCTTGACAAAACTGGCTCCTAAGAGCTGGGTCATTCCACTGAGTATCTGTTGCCCATCTACGGAACTCAGAAGAATATTCCTCCGCTGGACGATTTCCTTGCCGTATTTTACGTAACTTTGTTTCAGCAAGGGAAACTCGATCCGGATCATCATATACCAGACCCAGGGCAGTAAAAAATCGATCCACTGACTGGAGATCTGGGAGCCTGGAGGAATAGAGAACGCCCAAGATTGAGGGTCCCCTTGTAAGAGCGAGATAACAATTCCCACCCTCTGCTCTTCACTCCCAGATGACCGAGGCCGCAGCCGAAAGTACAATTTACATGCCTCCCGGAAAGTAAAAAATTTGTCCCGCCCACCAGTGAACCTGTCCGGGAGAGCAACCTTAGGTTCAGATCTGGCTTGCTCTGGGAGGGACAAAACCTTGGACTTAATGTCTGCAAATTCCATGGACAATCCCTGCAACTGCCGGGCCAGCTGGGCTACTGGATCCATGACAGCTGGGGAGAATCTTTAGTTTGGGCCGGTGAAAATGTCCCGCTGTATAGCAGATATATATATGAGATGTCTGTAATCTATATCAAAAAGGGCAACATACTATATAACATGCGCATAGATATATTATAACATGGATTTACCTGACAGAATGTCCACTGGGTCAAAACGGAATCCGTTATACGCTGTCTCCGGCTAGAGGGTGAACGGGGTCTAAGCTGACCCTGAACTGGGGTCCTAACTAATCCCTCAACCTGGAGGTACTGTTAAAGGTACAGAGGTCCAGGCCACCAGCGTAAACCCTGTCTCCTATCAATCCCTGCCAACTGTATTCTAGTCCTAAGAAGGACCCTGAATACCACCAAAGGGAATGAACAGGTAACGGATAATGAACAGAAAGACATACAAGAAAGAGAAGGAATAAAGTAAATAAAGTCTTACATACAACACTCACACACAGTAGGAACACCTAAGGTCTCAGAGATTTAACTATAAGCTATAAGAGTAAAAACACCTAATGAACTCTTAGCTTAAATATTCTCAGAACCGATCCAGTCTGCTGAACTACATGAATGCTTTCACCGGCGTCTAACACCCAGACTGGCAGAAATATAAAGGAAACTAATTAGAACATAAACAAAAGCAGCCGGGCGAGGCTGCACCTAGCCTTAGCAAAGAGCTAGGAAAAATTAACTCTCACATCACCAAAAAACAAAGAAACAGAAGCTCAGCTGTGAGAAGTCAGAATGTGCAATCGCGACGATCTTCGTGGCGATGCACCCATGACAGCCCAAGAGACCATGGACCCATATCTCTATGGATTTCATTTCCGACCTTCCTGTTTCTCAGAGAATGACCACCATCTGGGTAATTTGTGATAGGTTTTCCAAAATGATACATCTTGTGCCATTACCTAAGTTGCCTTCCTCCTCTGAATTGGTGCCGTTGTTCCTTCAGCACGTGGTTCTTTTACACGGCATTCCTGAGAACATTGTGTCTGACAGAGGAGTCCAGTTTGTTTCCAGATTTTGGAGGACTTTTGTTCTAAACTGGGTGTTCAATTGTCTTTCTCCTCGGCATTTCATCCTCAGACCAATGGTCAAACTGAGAGAACAAACCAGACATTGGAGACTTATCTAAGATGCTTTGTGTCTGCTGATCAGGATGACTGGGTCTCTTTTTTGCCTTTGGCTGAGTTTGCTCTTAATAATAGGGCTAGCTCTGCCACTTTGATGTCTCTGTTTTTCTGTAATTCTGGGTTTCACCCTCGATTTTCTTCAGGACAGACGGAGGCTTCTGTCTGTCCAGGTGTTGACTCTGTTGTGGAGCGTATGCAACAGATTTGGGACCAGGTAGTGGAGAGGTTGTCCCTCTCTCAGGAGAGGGCCCAGCGGTTTGCTAACCGGCATAGGACTGATGGTCCTCGGTTTAAAGTAGATGACTTGGTCTGGTTGTCCTCAAAAAATATTCCTATGAGAGTAGCATCTCCTAAATTTAAGCCTAGGTTCATTGGACCTTATAAGATCATGGAGATTCTTAATCCTGTTTCTTTTCGTTTGCTTCTTCCAGGGACATTTAAGATCCATAACGTGTTCCACAAGTCCTTGTTGAAGAGGTTTGTTGAGCCAGTGGTTCCTGCTGCTGTGCCTCCTGACCCTGTTTTGGTTGAGGGCAATCTGGAGTATGTGGTTGAGAAAATATTAGATTCTCGTTTTTCTAGACGGAAACTCCAGTATTTGGTTAAATGGAGAGGTTATGGTCAGGAAGACAATTCTTGGGTGTTTGCTTCGGACATCCATGCTAGGAGAATTATCCGTGCGTATCATAGAACTCATCCTGACCGACCTGGTTGCTCAAATGAGGGTTCGGTGACCCCTCCTCAAGGGGGGGGTACTGTTGTGAATGGGTTTGAGATGAGTTCTGAGCAGAGGCTTCCTCTGGTGGTTACAAGCGGTGCTGGTCTGTCCAGTGAAGATTGTGAGGACTGGGAATCAGGTGTTACTGACTGGTCTTATATAAGGGAGTCACCTTCCCATCAGGGTTGCCGGTGATCAATTGTTCTGGTCTGAATCCTTCATTCCTGTTTCCCTTGTAGCCTGCTGTGTCGTGTCTGCATCTCCTGCTAACAGATAAGACATTTTCTTCTTTTTGTTTTTTGTGCTATATTTTTGCATTTTGTCCTGCACTTCTGTGGGGGCCTTCTGGGTCCCCTCCGGGGGCTTTTGCCCTCTCAGTTTAGTTCAGCCACTGATGTTTGTACTTTTGCTTTTTCCAGTTTTTTCAGTGGCTGCTGTTTTGATTTTGTTACACCAGAGAACTAATTTAGGTAGAAGAGGTCGTGTGATCTCAGGTGTTTTTTTGAAATTAGTAGAGTTGGTGCTTTTCAGGGTTTTCTGGGATTGCAGTAAGTACCCTTCCTATCCTTTTCTATTTAGTTAGTTTGGGCCCCAGCGTTTTCTCATACTATTTTCTTTCTGTGTCAGTATTTCATCTTGTCTAACCGCCATTACATGTTTGGGGGCTTTCTATTATCTTTGGGGTTCTGCTCCGGGCAGATAGCTTTCCTATTTCTATCTTTAGGTGTAGTTAGTTTCTCAGGCTGTGACGAGGCGTCTAGGACCAACGTAGGAACGCTCCACGGCTGCCTCTAGTTGTGGTGGTTAGTCAGGGTACTGCAATCTCATAGATTCCAACTGCTCTGGTGTATTGTCTTTTTTGCCTGCACTCCTCAGCTGCCGAAACATAACAACAATGTATTATATATAATGTCCAGTATGATCTATAATATATAATGCTCAGATAGTAGATTTATAATAATGTACAGTCCAGGCAAATCTATACTGTATAATGTCCAGAGGCAGAGATATATTTAGGGAACGTCTACACGTTCAGGAAACGCTGCGGGTTGGACGCTGAGAACAGCCGCAGAGTCCAATCCGCAGCGTCCAAATGTTACAGCATAGTGGAGGGATTTTATGAAATCCCATATCCACTATGCGGACAAAGATGCAGGTGGCAGACCTGCGTATATGCACATGTGGAGCGTCTTTCTAGACCGCAGCATGTCTATTTATCTCGCGAAGACGCTCAGTCTACGCAAGATAAATAACACCGTCCTATGTATAGGATGCGGTGATTCCACACGGTTCAATGACACATGTGGAATCACCGCGCGTACAAAAGCCGGCAAAGCTTTGGACGGAGCTGTGTCCTCTCTGCAGCGTTTCCTGAACGTGGAAACATAGCCTTAGGGTATGTGCACACATTGCAGATTTGTCTGCAGAAGTTTCCGTACATAATCCGCATCTCTTGGCAGAAAACGCAGGTGCGTATTTGATGCGTTTTTTACATGTGCATTTGTATGCCTTTTTGTAAGCTAAATAAAGATGTTATTTAACAAAAAAAAAGATTTGTGATGTCATTTCTGTCCAACCTCCTCTTTTACATTAGTCCAGCGCTCATTCCCACCAGCGCTCATTCCCCCCAGTGCTCATTCTCCACCCCAGCGCTCATTGTCCACCCTAGTGCTCATTCCCCACCTCAGCGCTCATTCCCCACCTCAGCGCTCATTCCCCACCCCAGCGCTCATTCCCCAACTCAGCCCTCATTCCCCACCTCAGCGCTCATTCCCCACCTCAGCGCTCATTCCCCCCCCAGCGCTCATTCCCCACCTCAGAGCTTATTCCCCACCTCAGCCCTCATTCCCCACCTCAGCCCTCATTCCCCACCTCAGCCCTCATTCCCCCAGCGCTCATTCCCCACCTCAGCCCTCATTCCTCACCTCAGAGCTCATTCCCCACCTCAGCGCTCATTCTCCCCAGTGCTCATTCCCCACCTCAGCGCTCATTCTCCCCAGCGCTCATTCCCCACCTCAGAGCTCATTCCCCACCTCAGCTCTCATTCCCCACCCAGCGCTCATTACACCCCCTGCGCTCATTTCCCACCTCAGAGCTTATTCCCCACCTCAGCCCTTATTCCCCACCTCAGCCCTCATTCCCCCAGTGCTCATTCCCCACCTCATTCCTCACCTCAGAGCTCATTCCCCACCTCAGCGCTCATTCTCCCCAGTGCTCATTCCCCACCTCAGAGCTCATTCCCCACCTCAGCACTCATTCTCCCCAGCGCTCATTCCCCACCTCAGAGCTCATTCCCCACCTTAGCGCTCATTCCTCACCTCAAGGCTCATTCTCCCCAGCGCTCATTCCCCACCTCAGCGCTCATTCCTCACCTCAGCCCTCATTCCCCACCTCAGCCCTCATTCCCCCAGCGCTCATTCCCCACCTCAGCCCTCATTCCCCACCTCAGCCCTCATTCCCCCAGCGCTCATTCCCCACCTCAGCCCTCATTCCTCACCTCACAGCTCATTCCCCACCTCAGCGCTCATTCTCCCCAGTGCTCATTCCCCACCTCAGCGCTCATTCCCCACCTCAGGGCTCATTCTCCCCAGCGCTCATTCCCCACCTCAGCGCTCATTCCCCACCCCAGCACTCCTTCCCCCCAGTGCTCATTCCCCACCTCAGCACTCATTCCCCACCCCAGCGCTCATTCCCCACCTCAGCGCTCATTCTCCCCAGTGCTCATTCCCCACCTCAGAGCTCATTCCCCACCTCAGAGCTCATTTCCCACCTCAGAGCTCATTCCCCCAGCACTCATTCCTCCCCAGCGCTCATTCTCCCCAGCGCAGCACTCAATCCCCACCTCAGCCCTCATTCCCCCCAGCGCTCATTCCTCCCCAGTGCTCATTCCTCCCCAGTGCTCATTCTCCCCCAGCACAGCACTCAATCCCCACCTCAGCGCTCATTCTCCCCAACCCTCATTCCCCACCTCAGCGCTCATTCCCCCTGAGCGCTCATTCCCCCGAGCGCTCATTCCCCCCCTCCTCGCTCATTCCCTCCCTCATCGCTCATTCCCCACCTCAGAGCTCATTCCCCACCTCAGAGCTCATTCCCCACCTCAGCCCTCATTCCCCACCCCAGTGCTCATTTCTCCCCCCAGCGCTCACTGCCCGCCAGCGCTCACTCCCCCAGCGCTCACTGCCCCCAGCGCTCACTGCCCCCAGCGCTCACTGCCCCCAGCGCTCACTGCCCCCACCACGCTCACTGCCCAACAGCGCTCACTGCCCCATAGCGCTAACTGCCCCACAGCGCTCACTGCCCCCCCAGCCCCAGCATTCACTGCCCCCCCAGCCCCAGGGCTCACTGCCCCCCCAGCCCCAGTGCTCACTGCCCCCAGCCCCAGCGGTCACTGCCCCCCCAGCCCCAGCATTCACTGTCCCCCCAGCCCTAGCGCTCATTGTCTCCCCACCAGCCCCAGCGTTCACTGACACTCCCAGCCCCAGCGTTCCATGTCTCCCCCCAGCGCTCACTGTCTCCCCCCCAGCCCCAGCGCACACTGTCCCCCCCAGCTCCAGCGCTCACTGTCCCCCCCAGCTCTCACTGTCTCCCCCCCAGCCCCAGCGTTTACTGCCCTCCCTGCTCATTCCTCCCCCGTTATCATACTCACCTCCTCTGTCCTCCTGCTGCCTGCAGGCTGCAGCTCCAATGGTCCAGCGCTGACATCCTGTTCCTGTAAGAGCGCGCGGACCACTGGTGTTCCCACTCATTAAGGTCATGAATATGGACGCCACGCCTATGAGAGTGGAGTGACATCCATATTCATGAGCTTAATGAGCGGGACCACCAGTGGTCCGAGCGCTCACACAGGAAGATGGACCATCGGAGCTGCAGGCAGCAGGAGGACGGAGGAGGTGAGTATGATGAGGAAGGGGAGGGAAGCAAGGGGAGGGCCGACCCCCGGACCTAAAAAAAAAATAAAAAAAATATCATGCTCAGGTGCCGCCCCCCCCCCGAAAAAGTCCCGCCCTAGGCACGTGCCCTCGAGTGCCTAGTGGCAAATACGGCCCTGCATGTATCAGGCACTGGCTGTATGATCCCAGCCAGGAACATCTGACTCTGACACTGCGGCATTTCAGAGAACAACATAATTTATTACCACCGGCCACTTCTCTCCGCCCGCGGCAGTGACTGACAGGCGCTGCCTAAGTCTGCATATGGGCAGAGACTTGTTCTATGTGTTATCTGCCTGTTTTGCGGTTCAATAAATCTTTGCTACACTGTTTTACCCTCATCCTGCGTTGTCTGAGTAGTGTTACGACCACGGTAATGGGAGAGCGGGGTGTTCAGTGGGATGATTCCTGGTCCATGGGTTTTGACTAGCGGAACAGGGCACTCGCTGACCCTCCGTGTCTCCACAAAATGGCGTGGGCTCCCGCATAATTTTCATAATCAGCAGAAGGAAAGCCGACGGCTGGGGGCCAATGTTTATAGCCTGGGAAGTGGATAATACCCATGGCGCTTCCCAGGCTATTATTATCAGCTCTCAGTTGCCCCAGATTCTGATTCTTGCACTTAGCCTCGCTCTTCCCACTTGCCCTGGTGCAGTGGCAAGCGCAGTGATAGTTCAGGGATTGATGTCACCTTTGTATTGCTAGTACCTGAGTTTTTCCATCATGGCTCCACTCCATACACACAGCTCAGCTCCGTAAATCTTGTACATAAGTGGCTCCGCTCCGTACATACAGCTCTGCTCAGTACACTTTGTATACACAGCTCAGCTCTATACACCTCATACACACATGGCTCCGCTCTGTACACACATGGCTCCGCTCTGTACACACATGGCTCCGCTCTGTACACACATGGCTCCGCTCTGTACACACATGGCTCCGCTCTGTACACACATGGCTCCGCTCTTTCCAGTGAGCACGACCTTTGGAGGGGAGAGCGAATCTTCGCCGTCGGCTGTCTCGTATAAGGCAACTCTTTGACGTGTGTCCCATTTTTCCACAAGTCCAACACTCACTTCTGCGCCTGTCTGGTGGGTGCTTCGGTCTAGATCGCCGTCCTCCAAGGAAGGCATACCCCCTCTGCAATCGCTCTTCACCCCACGATATGGGATTAAATTCTGGGGCTGCTGCTGAAGTTTTTCTTATGCTCCACATCTCTCCTCAATTTCATTCATCTTTTGCTGTAAGTTATCACAGGGTATGGGTTTGGACTCCAAGGTAGCAGCAAGGGCTTCCTTCAGGCTCTCGATTTCTGCCCTCATTTTTCGCATTCCCTTCCGTATTTCGCAGTACCACTCCGGCTCTTCCTCATTCGGGGTAGGTACTTCGCGGCTCTGAACCATCGCTGCCAAGGCTGCGGTCCCCTGCTCCCTTTTGCGTGCTTCCGCCCCCATTTCTGAAAAGTCATGCGCGGGTTAGCTCACAGGCTTCCTTAAGAAGTGCATCTCTAAAGCCTGTCACTAGCTGGTCTCTCAGAATTTTATCAGGAGGCCCTACGCCTACGTCATCTTGCTTAACGATCGCAGCGTGAATCTCCCGCAGCACATTAATGTATTGGGTCACAGACTCCCCCCTCCCTTTGGACACGGCTAAACAAGCGCATGCACAATTCTCTGACGTCCATGGGGTCCCCATGTATTTCCTCTAAGATTCGTAACACCTTTTTGAAGGTATCTCGCTCATGGGGGGGGCAAAACATGACGGAGCATCTCGCCTCTCCGTCCAGGGCCATCATGGTAATCTCTGCCTCCATCGCAGGAGTCATGGGGTGCATTCTCAGCATACCCCTGACTCGCTCAGTCCAGTCCCTTAGCAGAGCATTACTCCCTGTTAACTTTGGGAGGTTGATCAACATTGCCCCCAGCGGTATACTGACCCTTGGGGCACCCCTGACCGCTTGGTTTGCCACCTCTGCGCCCATGGACTGCATCCTGCCGACTACGCCAAGTGTAAGCAGGTTTCGAGATGCAGTGACAGACAGGAGGCAGAGCAAGGGTTAACAGTTTTACTAAACAGGGGAATACTCCACGCAGGGAGGTAAGCAGTTAAATGAAGGAATAAACAGTTCATTTGCAAGGGAAATGCAGGGTTAATGAGTAATGAACAAAGTAACGGCAGTTCTTTCAAGCACTTATAGTATCAGACGTTTCTCAAAATGTAGATGCTGCTTGAAAGTCAGTAGCGCCGACAACAGCTGGCGCGGTGCTTGTCCAAGAAGGTCCTGCTGGTAATGGTGGTCTATCTTCTGGTGGCAGTGGTCGGTCTCCGGTACCTTCCACTGGGCCCCTAGTCCACAAGTGACTGCTGCCAATGAAGACAAGGCCGCAATATGTCAGCGTCCTGTTCGAAAGGTGTGGCAACGTCCGGCAATGTGGGCAGCGACAAACAGTCCTGCACCCTGCCCTGGCTCTTAAGCTTATGTGCGACGCTCAACTGAACAGGGCTCCAGTCTCTCTCCCTGTTACTGCGGCAGGCTCCGGCAGCGTTCTGGTGTAGGGCCAGCTGCGTCTCGGATAAGCACCTCGCTGAGCACGCTGCGCACACACCTTCCCTCTCTCATAGCAGGAAGGAAACTCCCCGACACTGCGCATGCTTTCACTTTTAACCGCACCCCCAGCTTCTGGGTCAGAGCACCAGCCCGGTCCATTATTCCTGCCCCCGACAAACTTGGAATGCAGCCTCAGCAGTTCCGGACCCGGCTCAATACAGATACTCGCAGCCCGGTCTTCCTCCTTACACACACTGCTCTGCTCTGTACACCTCGTACACATACGGCTCCGCTCCGTACACCTCGTACACACGGCTGTTGTTTGGGGATGAAATCTGCGAGGATGGGGCAACCGGGAAGGGGAAGAAAAGAAAAAAAAAACCAAGGTCACCACCATAGACAAATTCGTCTATGCTCCCCTTCCTGGGGCCCCCCTGTCCCATTGTGTGAAACCCGCTACCCACCCCGGCTCGGGCCCTGTGGTGGGTCCGCAGCAAGGGAGTGGGGAGAGGAGAGTCTGCCCGGGTCTGGGTGCCATATCTAGTGGTGGCAGCTCGGACTCAGGCAGCGATATGGAGAGTGTCGGTGCCGGTATGGTTGATGGTGGTGGTGCTCTCCGGCGGTGAGAGCTGGGGTCTCTGGGCCCCCCACACGTGGATCCGCTAAGACTGGATCACTTTTGGGGGTCCAGAGACCTAGAAAGGGTGCGGAGTCTGCCGTAAGGCAACAAGTGAAAAAATGCAATTTGTTGGTCGCTCCCCTGGCGGTGTCCGCGGCAGGGTCGGGTTCCTCTGCGCGTAAATCCAATAAGGGGTCCTCGCTGGGGCCCCGCCGCCGCTGGACGCCGAGGAGGAGTGGCCGACCTTGCCAAAAGCCAGTGGTGGGTACAAGAAGGCGGTGGTGGCCTGCAAGGGGGGCGTGTCCTCCTCAGCCGCTGTCCCACCCACTATTGTTGCATCTGGCGGGGGGGCGTAGCCTTGCGGGCTACTGCCCCACCCACTATGACTGCTGCTGTCGGTGGGGGCGTGGCCTCGGCGGCCGCAGCTCCGCTCGCTGTGCTCGTGGCTGGCGGGGGGAGCGTGGCCTTTCGGGCCTTCGCTCTACCCGCCATGGCCGTGACCAGTGGGGGGGTGTGGCCTCGGCAGGCCCGCTACCTTCTGTCCCACCAAAAAAATTGTGTCCGAGAAAGCTGGCAAGGGGTCCCCAGCCCACTTACCTCCAGTGCAGAGCTGAGGTTAGAGAGGCTGCAGAGCTATTCAGTTCAGAGAGAGTGGAGTCTAGTAGAGGGTGGTACAGAAACCACTCCAGCCTAGTCAGAGCTTAATCTAGGAGTGCAACTCAGTGAGGAAGCGTGCCGACGCTTAGAGAGCGGTGAAGAGGCAGCCCACCAACTGCCAGTGTGTGATCGTGTGAGGATCCAGGTAGGCCGAAGGTGAGTGGAAAGTTAATGAGACAGAGGAGCCTCTATAGCTCATCTCAGCAAGTATTACCGGACACCGGGGTCCGAGCATATAGGGATCTCCACGACCCATTAGGAGAACACCGGAGTTCCTGGAGGACTACAAGTCTCAGGAGTACCACAGAGCTGATATGTAGCAGGATCAGGAGGACGGAGTCCGGCCGGGCCCGGTCATCAAAGACCCTGTCCTTTCAGAGAGAAGGTCCAACCACAAGGTCAGCCAGGTACAAGACGGAGACTAAGCTAGGCCCAGCTACACGCAGGCCAAGACTTCATTACAAAAAGGCAGAGAACAGGAGGCCACACACCTACTCAGTGGAGGACTCTGGATGTGCACCCTTCACCCTACAGTGCTCTGGGGAGTGCCTGCAACATCTTCAGTAAAGGTACCAAAGTGACTTATGTGTGTGTCTACCTTATTGCCCCTGACTGCCGGGTCCCCGCCTGTCCTGCATTTCTACACATCTATCTGCCCTGGAGGAATCAGCCTTACTTGTGGAAGGCTTAACATCTAGCTGCACAATATTAACCCTTCAGTGGATCTGCATAGCAGCGCTAGTCATCCTGACCAGATACCACAAGTGGCGTCACGAATCCCCATACCAATATTCAATTCACCTGTAAATATCCCCCATTTCAGTGAGCCCCAGGGCCATGGACCGATCCGTGTGCTGCCCGTAACATACCCCATAGAAGTCGACGGGCTCGGTGCCGAGTACCCCACGGCCCTGGCGGACGGCTCAGTAACAACAACAAAAAAATGGAGCCAGAGAGCCCGGGAAGTGCTGCTGCTCCTGAGCCCGGGCAGAGCTTACTGAGTGGGCTCTGCTCTGCGGCTCTTAAAGGGGCGGCAGCACTCCTGGGCAAAAACAATGCGGGGCAGATCACTGATCAGCCAGGGCCCCCAGCAGGTAAAAAAAGATTGTGCAAAAAAAAATAACATTGACATTTTTGATGAATTGGCTGAGGTGAATGTTATAAGTGAGGTGAGTGACATGAGTGACGTGGATGTGGGAGTGAATGCGGAGGGAGTGAGTGTTGGTGTAAGTGGAAGCACGGGCGGTGAGGGAGGTGCTGGCCCATCTAGCACCCTAACCGTGAGACCCCGTACTTTTGCGGGGGTCACGGCTGGGGCTCTGGGGGGTTCTCGGGGGATCTCCTTGCCTCTGGACTCTGGGGATGGCGTTTTGCACTGCCGTTTTCTGGAGGCCCTTAAAAAAGGAGAGCGGTCGGTCAATGTAGAGGGAAGAGAGGTAGACCTATCTTTCTGGTTGGAGAGACATGGCCTGGCTGCCTTCCAAGATAGACGGGAGGGTGAAACCATTTGGTCCCTTCCTACAGCCGGGCAAGGGCCGGCCAGGAGGAATGTAGTCCGTCTTCGTTGGAGGGGCGGTGAAGCTTGCCCACCCAGGAGTAGGGTGGTGGAGCTCCTCCTGAAGATGGGCTTCAGGGCGACGGACATCTTTGCCCTGATCCATCCCTCAGCCACCCTATTCTTCGACATCAGTTTCGTCCGGCCAGAGGGGCTAGAGCTCTTCTGGTCGAATTACAAGCTGGTGAAGGGGGAGCCCGGATGGCGAGACAGGTGCCACCTGTGTGGTGACCTAGGTCACCCGTATAGCCTCTGCCCTCGCTCCTTTTTACCAATGCTGCTTCAGGCCCAGTGGGGGGAGATCGTGAGGGGGCAACCCCTGGCGGCGCGACCTCTGCTGTGGCTGGTGGTGGTGGCAGGAGAGGGGCTAAGGGGCCAGTGAGGAAGGACAAGGCTAATAGATGTCCCTCTTACCAGAGGAGACAGGAAAAGCTCCACGGGGGTGAGGGGCGGGGAGAGCCTCAGGCAACTGGGGTGTTACCTGCCCCCCCCTCTAGGCCGGTGGCCGGTGTCTCTGAGGGCCCGGGGGAGGAAGAGGTATGCGAGGAGATCAGGAGGATGGAGAGGGAGGAAAACCTGACTGACTCCGACAACTCCTCCCAATATGAAAGTGTGGATGAGGAGGTCACGAATCAGCCTACAGTAGAGAGGGGTGATAAAAAGCGTACCGGAAGGAGGAATAAGAAGGTGGTTAAGCTTTTCAAACCTCCTCCCCGACTGTAAGTATGCCAATGGATGGGCTCACCGGCTCCCCTCTGATCTCCCTCTCCAACCGGTACCAAGCCCTCGACAACCCTGCTGAGGCGGAGGTTGGGGGCGAGGGGCCTGGGGCGGCATCTGGGGGGCCTTCAGGGGATGGCGGAGTCGGTCCCCCAGGGGACGCCGTTTCCTCTGGGGGGGGACAGACCTGGAGCCCGGAGGCAAGGAGACCATGGGGATGGATACCTCGTCGATGGGGAAGACGGGTTGGGGAAGAAGAAGGCCATCTAACCTAATCACCCATGATGGTGAAACTCACCCCGTTGACTCTGGCGTCCATTAATGTCGCCAGTATTAAGTCAGATGCGGCCAGATTTGCGGCCTTTGATTTTATCACCCGATTTGAGGCTGAAATTTTGTTTTTGCTAGAGACCAGACTAACAGACATGGGGGCCATCCATAAAGCCAGGAGGGAGTGGAGGTGTGGGCCCTCATACTGGTCTCTTGCGGCCGAGCCGTGTAGCGGGGTGGCAGTCCTTTTTAAGACTGCGGAAGTGGAATGCCGACAGGTTATTGAGATAGAAATGGGGAGGTGCCCTGGTCTTAGACGTTTTCATGAAGGGACAGGAGCTTCGGCTCATAAACATCTATGGTCCACAATCCAGGTGGGACCGCAAATGTCTCTTCATGAAGATCAAGCCCTTTCTTTTTACGAGCCGGCAGGTGGTCTTCGGTGGGGATTTTAACACCATTACGAGATCCCGTGATAGGGGGGGCCCCGGAGGCCACCTAGCTTATGATAGTACAGCATTAAATAGTATAGCTAGTGAAGCTCACCTGGTGGATGTCCACATCCGGCACACCCCCAGGTCATGGGGGTTTCACCTTCTATCTTGGAAGGCGGCCAGGCCATGTCTCTCCAACCAGAAAGACAGGTTCACCTCTCTTCCCTCTACATTGACCGACCGCTCTCCTTTTTTAAGGGCCTCCAGAAAACGGCGGTGCAAAACTTCGTCCCCAGAGTCCGGAGGCAAGGAGACCCCCCGAGAACCCCCCAGAGCCCCAGCCGTGACCCCCCCGCAAAAGTACGGGGTCTCACGGCTGGGGGTCCAGATGAGCCAGCCCCTCCCTCACCGCCCGTGCTCCCACTTACACCAACACTCACTCCCTCCGCATTTACTCCCACATCCACTCCCATATCCCTGTCACTCATGTCACTCACCTCACTCATACCATTCACCTCAGCCAATTCTTCAAAAATATCAGTATTATTTTCCTTGCAAATTCGTTTTTTACCTGCTGGGGGCCCTGGCTGATCGGTGCTCTGCCCCGCATTGCTTTTGCCCAGGAGTGCTGCCGCCCCTTTAAGAGCCACAGAACAGAGCCCACTCAGTAAGCTCTGCCTGGGCTCAGGAGCAGCAGCACTTCCTGGGCTCTCTGGCTTCTTTTTATTTTTCTGTTCTCACATTTGGGGCCGGGCTCTGGCTCTGCACCCTGCCCCCCACTGGAGACTCTTGGGGCACCGAAGCCCCCGCACCACCAGATGGAGGTAAGTGGGCCACGCCCCCCCGCCAGCCACGAGCACAGCGAGCGGAGCTGCGGCCACAGAGGCCACGCTCCCCCGCCAGCCGCAGTCATAGCGGATGGAGCAGTAGCCCGCAAGGCTACACCCCCCCGCCAGATGCGACAGTAGCGGGTGGGACAGCGGCCGAGGAGGACACGCCCCCCCTCGCAGGCCACCACCACCCTCTTGTACCCACCACTCGCTTTTGGCAAGGTCGGCCACTCTCCTTCGGCGTCCAGTGGTGGCGGGGTCCCCGGCGCGGACCCCTTATTAGATCTACGCGCAGAGGACCCCGACCCTGCCGCGGACACCGCTAGGGGAGCAACCAACAACTTGCATTTTTTTACTTGCTGCCTTACGGCTGACTCCGTCTCCTTTCTAGGTCTCTGGACCCCAAAAGTGATCCAGTCTTAGCGGATCCGTGTGTGGGGGGCCCAGAGACCCCAGCTCTTGCCGCCGGAGATGCGGCCCTGGCTGTATAGACTCCAGGTGCTGGGCCAGCCCCCCTTGCCACAGAGGACTGGGCCCGAGCACCACCACCATCAACAATACCGGCACCATCAACAATACTGGGTGGGCAAGCTTCACCGCCCCTCCAAAGAAGACGGACCACATTCCTCCTGGCCGGCCCTTGCCCGGCTGTATAGACTCCAGGTGCTGGGCCAGCCCCCCTGCCACAAAGGACTGGGCCCGAGCACCACCACCATCAACAATACCGGCACCGACACTCTCCATATCGCTGCCCGAGTCCAAGCTGCCACCACTAGGCATGGCACCCAGACCCGGGCAGACTCTCCTCTCCCCGCTCGCTTGCTGCGGACCCACCACAGGGCCAGAGCCGGGGTGGGTAGCGGGTTCCACACAACGGGACAGTGGGGCCCCAGGAAGGGAAGCATAGACGAATTTGTCTATGGTGGAGACCTTGGATTTTTTTTTCTTTTCTTCCCCTTCCCGGTTGCCACATCCTTGCAGATCTCATCCCCAAACAGCTCGCCAAACCGTGCTGGGGACTCGATCTGCCGCACTTGTTGCAGGATGAGGCAGCCCCCCTCACTGCTGCTACCACTCCCTCCATCCTCCCCCTCGCTCCCACTTTCCTCTGAATTACTGGAGTCCGGTGGGAGGGCCACTTGCTTGGGGGCTATCCCGATGCATGATACCTGGGTATTTACACTCACCAGGTCTTCAGGTGGGACTGGCGCAGATGCCTCACAGCCACCATCTTCCTCCTTCTCCTCCTCCACCTGGCTGAGACCTCCTGACCCCCCAGGAGACCCACCGGTCAGGGCCCTGAACCGGTCGTCGTTTTTTAGTTTCTTCTCAAAGGGGCCGCTTCCCGCCAGGATCTCAGCCCTCTGCTGTTCCAGAGCTTTAATGGACCACTTCAGCCTCTCCACCGTGGCGGAGACCTCTGCTCTCCTTGACGCAGGGAGCTTGTTCTTTGCGATCACGTGTGCTCCCTTCAACTCCTTCCGGAGTCTCCTCAGCTGTTTGGCGGCCTCCTCGTATTCGCAGTGGATGCGGGAGCCATAGGTGGTGACAGGCTCCCCCGCTGCCTTGGAGCCCCAGATGTTGGGGGGCTCCACCGCCGCACCTCCACTGGCCGGAATGGGTTCCCTGAACCAATCCAAATCAGGGATCCTGGAGGTGGTCAGATCCTTTTACTCATGCCTCTTGGGAAAGAGGGATCTGGATCGAGACGAGATGTCGGCTTTCTGGCTGAGACCATTCCTGAGAAAGGAGATAACCCATCTCTTGATGTTTTGGTTGAGGCAATCAGGGAAGAGGAAGTGAGAATGGCCATTGATGGGCTTAGGCCCAAAAAATCACCAGGTCCGGATGGCTTAACATCCGAGTTTTACAAGACCTTTAGGGACTCCTTGGTTCCCCTCTTGACTGAGGTGTTTAATGAGTGCCTTTCCTCAGGTGCTCTTCCCAGCTCAATGAGGAGGTCAGCCCAGATTATCCTATCAAAGGGTAGGGACTCGTCCGTATTGAGAATTGGCGTCCCATAGCGCTTCTCAATGTGGACCGGAAGGTTCTGGCAAAGGTGCTGTTTAATCGGCTGGTGAAGTTTGCACCCCGGCTCCTTTCGGGGGCTCAGCACTGCTCTGTTCCAGGCCGCAGTACTTTTAGTGCTATGCTCGGTGTCCGAGAGGCAGTGGAGCAGGGTAGGGCGGGTCACTGGACGGGGTACTTGCTGTCCTTAGATCAAGCGAAGGCTTTTGACCGGGTGAATCACGAGTACCTCTGGTCTGTCCTTTTGAGGTACGGTCTGCCTGGGAGGTTTGTAAATTGGGTAGAGACCTTATACCAGGGGGCTGAGACTTTTCCACTCGTGAACGGTTGGGTTGGTCACCCTTTTGAGGTGAGTTACGGGGTCCACCAGGGTTGTCCTCTAAGCCCACTTTTATACGTGTTCGCGTATCGATCCCTTCTTGAGGAGGGTAGATCGTGGACCGTTGGTGGGAGTCAGGATGGACTGGGCGGAGCCGGGGGCCACTCTGAGGGTGGTAGCGTACGCTGACGACGTCTCCCTCTTTGTGTCCTCGAGAGAGGAGGCGGATTGGGTCATGTCTGAGGTCGAGCGCTACTCGGAGGCGTCCGGGTCCATGATCAACCGGGAAAAGTGCGAAAGTCTCTGGCTGGGAGGGGGAGATCCTAGTTTTGATCTCCCGGACACCCTTCCAGGGCCCCAGACCTCCGCCAAAATCCTAGGCATCGAATTTGGCCTCGGGGACTACCCCCAGCAAAATTGGGAGGGCAGACTTAAGATCGCCGCCCAAAAGGTGGACCAGTGGAAGGGTTGGTCTTTAACCCTGAGGGAAAGGGTCAACTTGGCCAAAGGCTTTCTGCTTCCCTTGTTAATATACCTGGGCAGTGTCTGCATCTTGCCAGAACCTCTCTGGACACGGTTCTATAGCCTGTTCTTCCAGCTGTTATGGGGGAACAGGCTTAAACCTATTTAAGAGAGAGGTCACGTACCGCACAAGGAGACTAGGTGGGTTGGGTATGGTCAACCCGGTGGTGTTTCTGATAAACACCTTCCTTAAGATCAATGTTGCCAACCTCTATTCAGAGAGGGCTCCTCCGTGGGTATTCTCCTGCAGGGGTTGGTTTTGGCCTTTCTTCCAGGAATGGGAGACAGGAGGGCAGGTGAAGGACCTCCGCACACCACACGGACATCTCCCGGCCGGCTTATGCTACCCCGGTTCTGAAGGTGATCCGCCGGTGGGGTCTGGGAATGTGGGAAATCTGGACCATGTCGAGGAAATTCCTTGACAGCAGGGTTCTGTTGACCCATTTCCTGAAGCCCCTGGTGCTCAAGGATTGCCCAGGCCGGGATCTGGAGGTTGGGCTTGGGTTATTAAATTCCAAGTGATCTCCTTGAAGTTTTGGGACTTGGCCTGGCGCTGCTTCCATGGGAGGCTGTATGTAAGGGACAACCTGAAGTGCAGGAGCTTCGATGATCGTGGTTGTCCCGGTGAGGAGTGTGGCGACATGTTTGAAAGCATTGAGCACTTCCTCCTTCAGTGTCCCTTTAATACAGGGGTCTACAACAGGGTGGGTGCTTCCATAGGCTGGCCTAGACTGGCGTCCCTTTCTTATCCGGAGTGGGCTTATGGGGCATTCGGATCCCTGGGTGGCCGAGAACGGAGCACTTTATTCCTAGTTAGTGTAGTCATTAGGTTCCACACTTGGAATGCACGGAGTTTAGTTTCCACACAGCGGAAAGTCCTCCCCCAGGATGAGGTGGTTAAAAACATCTTGGATGACCTGGGAAAAGTGCGCTCTTTGGATTTCGAGAGGCTGGGTGTGAGGAGGGCCTCTTGGCTTTGGAGGGGTTTCTCCTTTAACATGCCCTAGGGAGAGCTGGTCTGTGTGAGATTGTTGGTAGGGTAAGATAAGGTGGTGTGGGTGATGAGGGAGAGAAAAGTAGGGACAGATAGGGACAGGGAGGGCCAGTTTAGGGATAGCTAGATAGTTTTGATAAGCTAGGTAGAGTAGGGATAGGTAGAGACAGGTAAGGATAGTTAGGGTCAGTTTCTTTTCTTTTAGGGACAGATTTAGTTGGTGAGGGACAGGGTGCGTGTGTTGGTGGTTAGGGATGGGGCCTCTTAGGACTCCAGTTTCCCGGTGGTGGGCTGGTGTGTGGCACATTTAGCTTTTTGTTTTGTAAATTCAGGAAATAATGGATATTGGGCTTGCAGGCGCTGAACTTGGGCCTTGTAAGTTCAGTGGTCAGTGTATAGTGTTAATGTTTATAAATGTTTATAATGTTGTGTTTATAGTAAAGTAATGTAATGTAGTGTTCTTGTTTGGTAGGTCTGTTACTGTTATGTATTGTATATAAGTGTAAATAGTTATATGTTTGGGGGGTATAGTTTAGGTTGGGTGGGGGTTTTTGTGTGGGGGGGAGGGCATGGAACTTGCCATGGACCCGAAAAATTTCTAAGGGCATAAACTTTCATGGACCCGTCAAAAACAAGGCTTGCTGTGAAAAGGGCATGAACTCATGGACCTGTGGTGTGGTGGCGGAAAAAAGAAAAGAAAAAGATTTTGTGCATGTCTTATTGTGTATATATAGGTTGAGTTGTATGTGTGGCCAGGTGAGGCCTTTTTCCTTTCTTTTGGGTGTCAGTGTGTGTCAGTGTGTGCATGTTTCTTTTATGTTTTATATTTCATTTGGTTAGGGGTAATGTTCCTGTGGAAGTTGCAATAGCTTTAAAAGAAGGACTATGGAGGACTGTTGAGTTTTTGGTTTATTTGATGCTGGTTTCTTTTACTTATTTTAGCAATGTTTTATTTCTGTACAGTTTATTATTTATTATGATGTATTGTTTATAATTTTATAATAATAGAGTTACATCCACTGAGGCCCCTGATCATGTGACCCCTGACTCCTCCCCTCCTGTGACCTCATCACAGGTCCTGTGCGCACAGAACAGCCAGACAAATGTCTAGTGGCAGCATCCCTTCCTGGCTTTGTTAGAACACGCCCACTCCGGGTATGACACGCCCCCGGAAACGACCTCACACCTGGAAGGAGCCCATACAGTCTAGCATTTACCATATTATGTGGAGTGCGGCTCTGCAGGTGGAGGTAGGTGCTGGAGGCTCCATTTATCTCTATGTGGAGTGTGGCTCTGTGGGTGGAGGTAGGTGCTGGAGGCTCCATTATTCTCTATGTGGAGTGTGGCTCTGTGGGTGGAGGTAGGTGCTGGAGGCTCCATTATTCTCTATGTGGAGTGCGGCTCTGCGAGTGGAGGTCGGTGCTGGAGGCTCCATTATTCTCCGTTTAGTGTGGCTCTGCGGTGGAGGTAGGTGCTGGAGGCTCCATTATTCTCTATGTGGAGTGCGGCTCTGCGGGTGGAGGTCGGTGCTGGAGGCTCCATTATTCTCCGTTTAGTGTGGCTCTGCGGGTGGAGGTAGGTGCTGGAGGCTCCATTATTCTCTATGTGGAGTGCGGCTCTGCGGGTGGAGGTAGGTGCTGGAGGCTCCATTATTCTCTATGTGGAGTGCGGCTCTGAGGGTGGAGGTAGGTGCTGGAGGCTCCATTATTCTCTATGTGGAGTGTGGCTCTGCTGGTGGAGGTCAGTGCTGGAGGCTCCATTATTCTCTATGTGGAGTGCGGCTCTGCGAGTGGAGGTCGGTGCTGGAGGCTCCATTATTCTCTATGTGGAGTGTGGCTCTGCGGGTGGAGGTAGGTGCTGGAGGCTCCATTATTCTCTATGTGGAGTGCGGCTCTGTGGGTGGAGGTAGGTGCTGGAGGCTCCATTATTCTCTATGTGGAGTGTGGCTCTGCGGGTGGAGGTCGGTGCTGGAGGCACCATTATTCTCTATGTGGAGTGTGGCTCTGCGGGTGGAGGTCGGTGCTTGAGGCTCCATTATTCTCTATGTGGAGTGCGGCTCTGCGGGTGGAGGTAGGTGCTGGAGGCTCCATTATTCTCTATGTGGAGTGCGGCTCTGCGGGTGGAGGTTAGTGCTGGAGGCTCCATTATTCTCTATGTGGAGTGCGGCTCTGCGGGTGGAGGTAGGTGCTGGAGGCTCCATTATTCTCTATGTGGAGTGCTGCTCTGCGGGTGGAGGTCGGTGCTGGAGGCTCCATTATTCTCTATGTGGAGTGTGGCTCTGCGGGTGGAGGTTAGTGCTGGAGGCTCCATTATTCTCTATGTGGAGTGCGGCTCTGCGGGTGGAGGTAGGTGCTGGAGGCTCCATTATTCTCTATGTGGAGTGTGGCTCTGCGGGTGGAGGTCGGTGCTGGAGGCTCCATTATTCTCTATGTGGAGTGCGGCTCTGCGGGTGGAGGTAGGTGCTGGAGGCTCCATTATTCTCTATGTGGAGTGCGGCTCTGCGGGTGGAGGTCGGTGCTGGAGGCTCCATTATTCTCTATGTGGAGTGCGGCTCTGCGGGTGGAGGTAGGTGCTGGAGGCTCCATTATTCTCTATGTGGAGTGCGGTTCTGCGGGTGGAGGTAGGTGCTGGAGGCTCCATTATTCTCTATGTGGAGTGCGGCTCTGCGGGTGGAGGTCGGTGCTGGAGGCTCCATTATTCTCTATGTGGAGCGCGGCTCTGCGAGTGGAGGTAGGTGCTGGAGGCTCCATTATTCTCTATGTGGAGTGCGGCTCTGTGGGTGGAGGTAGATGCTGGAGGCTCCATTATTCTCTATGTGGAGTGTGGCTCTGCGGGTGGAGGTCGGTGCTTGAGGCTCCATTATTCTCTATGTGGAGTGCGGCTCTGCGGGTGGAGGTAGGTGCTGGAGGCTCCATTATTCTCTATGTGGAGTGCGGCTCTGCGGGTGGAGGTTAGTGCTGGAGGCTCCATTATTCTCTATGTGGAGTGCGGCTCTGCGGGTGGAGGTAGGTGCTGGAGGCTCCATTATTCTCTATGTGGAGTGCTGCTCTGCGGGTGGAGGTCGGTGCTGGAGGCTCCATTATTCTCTATGTGGAGTGTGGCTCTGCGGGTGGAGGTTAGTGCTGGAGGCTCCATTATTCTCTATGTGGAGTGCGGCTCTGCGGTGTGGAGGTAGGTGCTGGAGGCTCCATTATTCTCTATGTGGAGTGTGGCTCTGCGGTGGAGGTCGGTGCTGGAGGCTCCATTATTCTCTATGTGGAGTGCGGCTCTGCGGGTGGAGGTAGGTGCTGGAGGCTCCATTATTCTCTATGTGGAGTGCGGCTCTGCGGGTGGAGGTCGGTGCTGGAGGCTCCATTATTCTCTATGTGGAGTGTGGCTCTGCGGGTGGAGGTAGGTGCTGGAGGCTCCATTATTCTCTATGTGGATTGCGGCTCTGCGGGTGGAGGTCGGTGCTGGAGGCTCCATTATTCTCTATGTGGAGTGCGGCTCTGCGGGTGGAGGTAGGTGCTGGAGGCTCCATTATTCTCTATGTGGAGTGCGGTTCTGCGGGTGGAGGTAGGTGCTGGAGGCTCCATTATTCTCTATGTGGAGTGCGGCTCTGCGGGTGGAGGTCGGTGCTGGAGGCTCCATTATTCTCTATGTGGAGTGTGGCTCTGCGGGTGGAGGTCGGTGCTGGAGGCTCCATTATTCTCTATGTGGAGTGCGGCTCTGCGGGTGGAGGTAGGTGCTGGAGGCTCCATTATTCTCTATGTGGAGTGTGGCTCTGCAGGTGGAGGTAGGTGCTGGAGGCTCCATTATTCTCTATGTGGAGTGCGGCTCTGCGGGTGGAGGTCGGTGCTGGAGACTCCATTATTCTCTATGTGGAGTGCGGCTCTGCGTGTGGAGGTCGGTGCTGGAGGCTCCATTATTCTCTATGTGGAGTGCGGCTCTGCGGGTGGAGGTCGGTGCTGGAGGCTCCATTATTCTCTATGTGGAGTGCGGCTCTGCGGGTGGAGGTAGGTGCTGGAGGCTCCATTATTCTCTATGTGGAGTGCGGCTCTGCGGGTGGAGGTAGGTGCTGGAGGCTCCATTATGCTCTATGTGAAGTGCGGCTCTGCAGGTGGAGGTAGTTTGCTGGAGGATTCATTATTCTCTATGTGGAGTGTGACTCTGCGGGTGGAGGTTGGTGCTGGAGGCTCCATTATTCTCTATGTGGAGTGTGGCTCTGCGGGTGGAGGTCGGTGCTGGAGGCTCCATTATTCTCTATGTGGAGTCTGCGGGTGGAGGTAGGTGCTGGAGGCTCTATTATTCTCTATGTGGAGTGCGGCTCTGCGGGTGGAGGTCGGTGCTGGAGGCTCCATTATTCTCTATGTGTAGTGCGGCTCTGCGGGTGGAGGTCGGTGCTGGAGGCTCCATTATTCTCAATGTGGAGTGCTGCTCTGCGGGTGGAGGTCGGTGCTGGAGGCTCCGTTATTCTCTATGTGGAGTGTGGCTCTGCGGGTGGAGGTCGGTGCTGGAGGCTCCATTATTCTCTATGTGGAGTGCGGCTCTGCGGGTGGAGGTAGGTGCTGGAGGCTCCATTCTCTATGTGGAGTGCGGCTCTGCGGGTGGAGGTAGGTGCCAGAGATTCCCTTTATTCTTTGTCATGATTCATCGCTGTTCACACTCGTCCGTTCTTCATACACAAACACTGTTTTCCTCTGTGTGATGTTCCGTTTTCTATCTGTATCTGGGAAGCTCTCACATGGGAAAACTATATTCTCTGGCTGATACAGGGTTAATTCTCCTTCCTACCGGGAGCTGCGGCCTCAGTCACACCCGCGTCCCTGCAACGCAGGCAGCGCCCCCAATAGGACACACGCGGCTCCGCTCTGTACATGAATCGTCCCCAGTAGGACACAGCTCTGCTCCGTACATGAATTGTCCCCAATAGGACACACGCGGCTCCGCTCCGTACATGAATCGTCCCCAATAGGACACACGCTGCTCCGCTCCGTACATGAATCGCCCCCAATAGGACACACGCGGCTCCGCTCCGTACTTGAATCGCCCCCAATAGGACACACGCGGCTCCGCTCCGTACATGAATCGCCCCCAATAGGACACAATCGGCTCCGCTCCGTACATGAATCGCCCCCAATAGGACACACGCGGCTCCGCTCCATACATGAATCGCCCCCCAATAGGACACACGCGGCTCCGCTTTGTACATGAATCGTCCCCCAGTTGCACTCCCTTTGGAATATATAACTGCAATCAGTCGCTTCATATAACCACCAACAAGCTTCTTGCACCTCTCGGGTGGAATTTTGGACGACTCTTCTTTTGCTCACTGCTCCAGGTCTCTCATGTGAAGGCGCCTTCTCCCAACTATGATCAATGAGATTTAGTCCCGGACTTGTTGCTGCCGCTTCAGAAATCTCCAGGGCTTAATTTCCATCTATTTCTTAGGACTTGTTGAAGTATGTTTGGGGTTATTGTCCTCCAGGAAGACCCATGACCTAGGACGCAAACCCAGCTTCAAATTTCATGTTGCCTTGCACACATTCAGGACTCCCCAGTGCCAGAGGCTGCAAAGCAGCCCAAAACCTCTTTGACCCTCCATCATATTTGACTGTAGGTACTGTGTTCTTTTCTTTGTAGGCCTCTTTCCATTTTTGGTTACCGGTAGAATGATGTGCTTTACCAAAAAGCGCTGTATTAGTCTCATCTGTCCACAAGATGCTTTCCCAGAAGGATTTTAGCTCACGTACGTTTTGGCAAACTGCAGTCGATGGTACTGTGACATATATGTGCATCGGGTATCATGTGTTATGCTTGAGAGAGGCTTCAAATCAGAGGCTGAAACGTCGTATGTATTTGCATGCATGAAGTCCATTTTTTCACTTACCGTATATATTCGTGTGTAAGCCGAGTTTTTCAGCACTTTTTTTGTGCTGAAAACGCTCCCTCGGCTTATACACAAGTCAGTTGTCCCAGAAAGCCAGAGGGGGAGCGGCGGTGCAGCAGGTGACAGAGGCAGGATCCAGCGACTGTGGCTAAAGCCTGTGCCGCTGCTAAAGAGAAATGAATATTCATTTCTCTTATAGCGCGCACAGTGACACCCGCAGAAGGCATCCTACTCACTCTCCTCCGCGCCCTCGCAGCATCTCGTTGGTTCCGGCTTCCAGCTGCTCTTCCTGTGCCAAACGATCATGTGGCCCAGCTCATTAAGGTAATGAATATGCATGAGTCTCCACTCCCATTGGCGTGGAGGGAATATTCATTACCTTAATGAGCGGAGCCATGTGATCGCTCGGCCCAAGAAGAGGTGCTGGAAGGAAGCTGGAACAAGATGTTGCGAGGGTGAGTAGGATGTTTTTGTTTTTTTTTTTGGAATAGGAAGCATGCATACAAGGATGGTGGGGGGGAGCCACGCATACCAGGACAGTGACGGGGGAGCAATGCATATCAGGACGGGAGGAGGGAGCCATGCATATCAGGACAGCGACGTGGGGAGTCATGCATACCAGGACAGCGACGTGGGGAGCCATGCATACCAGGACGGGAGGGGGGAGCCATGCATACCAGGACAGCGACGTGGGGAGCCATGCATATCAGGACGGGAGGGGGAGCCATGCATACCAGGACAGCGACTGGAGCAATGCATACCAGGACAGCGACGTGGGGAGCCATACATACCAGGACAGCGACTGGGGGAGCATTGCATACAAGGACGGGAGGGGGAAGCCATGCATACAAGAACGGAATGTGGGGAGCCACGCATACTAAAATAGCGATGTGGTGGTGCCACACATACTAAAACAGCGACGTGGGGAGCCACGCATACCAGGACAGCGATGGGGGGGGGAGCCATGCATACCAGGACAGCAACGGGGGGAGCCACGCATACCAGGACAGCAACGGGGGGAGCCACGCATACCAGGACAGCGACGGGGGAGAGCCACGCATACCAGGATAGCGACATGGGGAGCCACGCATACCAGGATAGCGACGTGGGGAGCCACGCATACCAGGATAGCGACGTGGGGAGCCACGCATACCAGGACAGTGACGGGGGCAGCCACGTTTACCAAGACAGTGACGGGGGGGAGTCATGCATACCAGGATAGGGACGAGGGGAGCCACGTATACCAGGACAGAGATGAGGGGACAATGCATACGAGGATAGGGATGGGGGAGCCACGTATACCAGGACAAAGATGAGGGGACAATGCATACGAGGATAAGGATGGGGGAGCCACGTATACCAGGACAGAGATGAGGACAAGGCATACCAGGATGGAGATGGGGAGCCACGTATACCAGGACAAAGATGAGGGGACAATGCATAAATGGCTTGAGTCAATAAGTTGACCCAGTTTTTCCTGGCAAAATTAGGTGCCTCGGCTTATACTCGAGTATATACAGTATTTCCCTTGGAGTTCTGCTTCCATTCTATTTTTTTCCTACGTGTGGAGGCTTTTTGCTGGTTTCTTGTGGAAGTATTGCACTCACAATATTAGGATTCTGCTGCTATTTTTCCTTGTAGACCTATATTATGTATTTTGTATTATTGCATCCATAAAGTTGCAATCAGTGAAATGGTAAAGTTAATAAACCCATATGATAAAAATCTAAGTAAAGAAAATAAAAAAGCCAGAATTGTAATTTTTTAATCACTGCACCCCAGACATGAAATGTAATCATAAGAGATCCATGTCATATTTACCACAAAATAGTAAAATTCAAAATGACAGCTCGTCTGAAAATAAATACAGTCCATCATTACTTTACGGCACGAAGGTAAGTCAATCAAGTGCAGTCAGTCATAAAAACCATCAATCATGATGAAACTGACTCATGAGTCGGGATGAGCGGCCCCGTGGATGTTGGGGTTCGTTGGGTTCGGCTGAACTGGAGTGACATCAAAGCTCAAACTTCGGTGCTTTAACTCCTTTACCCCCCAAGCCTGTTTTCACCTTCATGTCCAGGCCAAATTTTACAATTCCGACCAGTGTCCCTTTTTGAGGTAATAACTCTGGGTGACATATGAGTAGTGTAGAGTGCATCAGGTTGGCATTTGTGAGTAGTGTAGAGTGCATCAGGTTGGCTTACATGATTAATGTAGAGTGCATCAGGTCTGCATATGTGAGTAGTGTAGAGTGCATCAGGTCTGCATACGTGCGTAGTGTAGAGTGGATCAGGTTGGCATATATGAGTAGTGTAGAATGCATCAGGTTGGCATATATGAGTAGTGTAGAGTGCATCAGGTTGGCATATATGAGTAGTGTAGAGTGCATCAGGTTGGCTTACGTGAGTAGTGTAGAGTGCACCAGGTTGGCTTACATTAGTAGTGTAGAGTGCATCAGGTTGGCATATGAGTAGTATAGAGTGCATCAGGTTGGCATATGAGTAGTATAGAGTTCATCAGGTTGGCATACGTGAGTAGTGTAGAGTGCATCAGGTTGGCATATGTGAGTAGTGTAGCGTTCATCAGGTTGGCATACGTGAGTAGTGTAGAGTGCATCAGGTTGGCATACGTGAGTAGTGTAGAGTGCATCAGATTGGCATACGTGAGTAGTGTAGAGTAGTCTAACATGATAGAAGATTTCAGTGCGGGGAAACATTCCTATAGACGGCCGGTGGTGATGGAGTCAGTGACTGACTCTGGATAAATATGTTTCTAGAGCCGTAGTAGGAGATGAAGATGTCATCCTCATCATGAAGTAGTTATTTCTCATGTCACGTGTAATGAATATTGTAACTATAAGGTGAAAATATCATGTATGACTTCTCCGGAACATTCCAGAATCTTCCGTCCTTTATAATCTCTAGAAGGATTCCTAGCAGCACAGAGCCAAGCGACCCCCCCCCACCCTCTCTCTCCCCCCTCTGGTCACACACTGCAGCCTGTGACACTGCTCTTCCCTTCCTCCTTCCCAGCTGTACACACTCTCAGTGTAACCTGAGATGCCAGTGCTGGATTTTCCCTCCTCACCACGGGGGTCCTCTGTGTCCACCATGTGCATTTTCTCTAATAGACAATAATGGGAATTTATTCATTCGGACGTAATGCAACGTGAGATTTTGTTAGAAAAATAAAAACTACATGTCCGAGACGTTCTTCGATGGGGCTATTTAGCCTGAATTTTTCCCGGTTCCAGCTCCAACACAATCTGAGAAACGGATTTCTCCTAAACGGTGTGAGCTAACTATGCCATGTTTGGTTGTGGATGAATGCCAACGACAAGCTGGAAAAGATGGTACTATGTGCGTTTCTATATGAGGTACCCTCTGCAAGTGATGATCGTTATCAGTTTTCAGAACCAAATCTGCAGCTTTGAGCTAGGGGAGGGGGCCAGTAAACCAGCCCCTTTAGTGAGGTCACAAGCCCAGATGTGTAAGTCTGCATTTGAGCCCCCCCCTGTTCATTCTAGCCTGGGATGCTGTATCCGTCGGATCCCAAATGAACTATGACGTGTGGCTCCTCCTCCCCCCCCCCCCTCCCACCCCCCCAGCCTGGTTTGCCGGAATGTTCTAAGTACCATGTGAGTGTTTCTTTAACCCTGTTTTATTTTAATTGCTTGTACATGTTTTTAATTGTCTCACTTTGTAAAACCTTTTTAAATCTTTTGTAAACACTGCCTATCTTTTTGGAGTAAAAATATAAAATTGCTAGTTCGTCTCTATGCTCTATAACAAATTTGCATGTGCCTGAAGTATACTACGCTACTAAATTGGGGTGACCTCTGCCCCACATTCTAGACCCAGAGGCTGGTGGCAGCGTGCGCGCTGGGTTGGGTATAGCTGGCAGTGACGGAGCGGGTTTTACAAGTGTATTGCCTGGCTGTGGCTAGGAGTAGTTATAATTCCCTCACTGCAGCGTGCCCAATAGCCAGTACACGTCCAAGCGGCCCGTCCGGCGACTAATTATCCTAGGTGCAGTTTCCTGACTGACCTGAGGGTAAGGGGGGGCGCCGGAGAGCTGCAAGTTCCTAAGTGGAACTGGGAAGTGGGATAAATATAAATCCTTGCAGATCGTTAATCGTCACATTGGTGACAGCGGTGGGATCATAATCCGTGATCCACCCGGGCCTGTGTGTGCCGTTATTCATCACATTGGTGGCAGCGGTGGGATCATAATCTGTGACCACCCCTCCCACCCCCCCGGGCCTCCGTGTGCCGTTCATCACAAATATCTCCTGCAGTATTGCTAATGCTGATTCCAGTTTCGGTAAATGAGACGACAATTATTGTTATGGAAGATGAGTCTATGAGAAATGTATTCAGCTGCCGACTCCGAGGAAGAAACTGCTTGTTGTCTGTGGCCTAAAATATATATGTTTTATTAGTAGATGTAAAGAAGAAAACTAAATACTGTAAAATAATCTCCTCAAAATGTTTCCCTTATTATCTCCAGTAATTGTATTATTACACAGGATTTTTATGATGTTACTTCGGCTTATCTTCTCATTCAGATCTCTACAATATCGGATCCTCTCAGTGAAGATCTTCTATATAAGAGAATTTTCCTGATTTACCCATCAAGGATGGATATGGACAGAGACAAGATGGCAGAGAGAATATTACACCTCACCCTAGAGATCCTCTTCCGGCTTACTGGAGAGGTGAGAGATTCTGATGACGTCACATTACATCATTCTTATCTATGGGAATAACAGATGGACAGAACTGGAGAGGTGAGGACTCTGGAAATGTCTGTAGTGAGATTTATTAATGTGTCTCTCCATAACCAGGATTACACAGTAGTGAAGAAGACCTCTAGTGAGCGCTGTCAGGACCCTGTGTCTGAGGGATGGGGAAGACCCCTGAGCCCAATCACTGGGCCTCCATCTCGCCCCCTGATACATGAGGACATCAATGACCAGAAGATCATAGAACTCATCTACAAGATGATTGAGCTGCTGACTGGAGAGGTGACACTGCTGGGAATGCTGGGACATTATACAATAACGCTGTGAAGGGATCAAGGGGATGACGGTATCATTGTATGTGTCAGGTTCCTATAAGGTGTCAGGATGTTGCTGTCTATTTCTCCATGGAGGAGTGGGAGTATTTAGAAGGACATAAAGATCTGTACAAGGATGTCATGATGGAGGTTACCCAGCCCCTCACATCATCAGGTAATAGGACTAAATACACACGGCCTATAATTATCTGTACAGTATGTAAAGAATGAATTCAGTCCCTGTATGTGTTTCCTCCAGGTCTATCCAGTAAGAAGACAACACCAGAGAGATGTCCCTGTCCTCTTCTTCCACAGGACTGTAAACAAGAAGATCCCAATGTTCCTCAGGATCATCAGGTAGATGGAGAGAAGGTGTCATGAGATCTCCCTATGATGTGTAGACGGCTGTGAAGGTCTTGTGCTCAGTCTTGTTTTATCCACCAGTATTATATGATTTATACTTGTGTAATGAGAATGGTGGAGATGGCAGGATTAGAGCTGATCATAAATGTGACTTTTACAATATTTTTTTTCAGGGTGAAGATCTGACTCAAAATAATACTAGAGAGACATATGTGAGGGGTGGTGAGGGGTGTAAAGAGGAGATTCCTACATATGACTACCCAGGTGAGTAGTAATCACTAAATGCAGAGAAGTCTAAGATTCTTCTCAGTCACCGGCTGTGGCTGCTTTATCGGTGGTGTAGTGCGGCCATATCACAATTGTGTGATGACCATTTTGTCTCTAGACCACAACATTCTCCACCCAGAACTGTTCAAATGACTTTGGGCATTGAAGGCCTTTTTTATAGAATTTACAACCTGGAGGATCCACCTAACCTCTGGGATTAGGAGACTCTGACCGTTACCTGCCAAGATCTGTAAACTACAAAGCCAAATGACAACGAACGTAGAGTGTGCTGACAAAATAGAAAATCACTCGAAGAAAAATATTATGATGGGCCTGTAAGAGAAAGCGGAGGGTAATGATGCTGCTGGCTTCCTAGATCCCTGATATCTTATTGTATGAATCTACCTTCTCTCCCTTCTCATATGGTCCCTACAAGACCAGGTCCAGTCTTTCTGGCCAAACTTCACTTTTATGATTGTCAACATTAAATGTGCAGTGAGGGGCAAGTGTGAATTTTTGCACAATAAGTTTCCCTTTATCCTGACTTTTCAATTTAAAAAAACGACTAACTAACCCCTTAATAACCGGAGCTTTTTTCGGTTTTTCGCTCCCCTTCTTTACAGAGCCATAACTTTTTTATTTTTCCGTCAATATGGCCATGTGAGGGCTTATTTTTTGCGGGACAAGCTGTACTTTTTGATCGACACTATTGGTTTTACCATGTCGTGTACTCGAAAACGGGAAAAAAATTCCAAGTGCGGTGAAATTGCAAAAACTTTGCAGTTCTACACTGGTGTTTTGTTTGACTGTTTTGCTAGGTTCGCTAAATGTTAAAACTGACCTGCCATTATTATTCTCCAGGTCATTACGAGCTCATAGACACCAAACCTGTATAGGTTCTTTTTATGTCAGTCGTGAAAAAAAATTCAAAAATTTGCTAAAAAAAATAAAATTGCGCCATTTTCCGAGACCCGTAGTGATCTCTGGTTGGGTGAGGGCTTATTTTCCAGGACGTCCCCCTGACAGCACTATGGAGGAGGTCCTCCTCCTCCTTGCGGGGACAGGAAAAAGCACACGAGAGGTTAAAAGGTCCCACTCCATCCCCTTTTACTCAGTGTTTTTCCTGTCCCTGCATGGAGGGACACACGAGAGAATAGCTGTGCAGCTTACCGGAGGGCCCAGGTCCAATATCTTTTCCCCTGTCAAGAAGCCCAGGGCCGAAACTCCCTCCTTGGGAGTACCTCTGCCACAAAGACCAGGAGCGGACGAGCTTCTGTGTAGAGCCGCTCCTCCCGGTGGGGGGCTCTCTGCTCGAGGCGCCATCTCCCTGGTCCAGGGGAGGGCACCTAGGATAATCCAGAACATCGGTGGCAGCGGCAGGAACGTCAGGTCCGGTGACGTCAATGCTCAGACTTAGCGTGCGTTCCAGCATGGAACTTGTAAAGGACGTCACTTCCGGTGAGACGGAGATTCTGCGTGCGTTCCAGCCGGGAACGCAGAAGCGTAATTTCCGGGACGTGGGCGATCGGTGCGTCCCAGCGTGGAACGCCGAAGCGACAAAGGGATCGCAGAGGCGCAGACGGTGACGTCAGTTTGGACGGAAGTCCCAGACACGCTGGAGAGGACGTCATTCTGCATATATTCTCTGTAGAGATGGCGTGATAGCCACCAACGGTGTTCGGCAGCGTGTGAGCAGTCAGCAGACACAGGCATTGCTCGAGGCATGGAGTCGGACAGATCAAGGATGGAAGAGAGAGCAGAGGAGGCAGGGGTAAGTGCGCAGAGCGCAAAACACTGCACCCTCACATGTGTATATATACAGACTCAGCCCTTAGTATCCTTATTCTTGCACCACCTAGGATAAGGATACGCCACCAACACCTTTACAGACAGGAAAGAAGTCGGGCAAGGCCTCGGCGAAGAGTAACCGCTGTCCTATATGTCATGTAAAGCTTCCAGAAGCTTACAAGAAACCAATTTGTAACTCTTGTACGGCTACGGTCCTACAACAGGAGAAAGTCACTCCTATCGGATATGCAAAGCTTGATTCGGGAAGAGGTGCAGGTATCTCTATCCTCTATATCACAACAGCAGATCCCTAGTCAGATTCCAAGTCGTAAGAGACCTAGGTGGGATTTGGAGCAGGACGAATTGGATCCAGACTCCGAAGAGAACTCTGAGATGCAGTATTCAGAGCAGGAAGAGGGTGAAGTACCAGTAGAAATCCAGGAGAAGAGTAGAAAGTACCTATTCCCTGTTGAGGATACAGAGGACCTGATACAAGCTGTAAGGAACACAATGCAGGTCGAGGAAGTTCCTCGGCCGCAATCTAGGCAAGATTTAATGTTTGGAGGGCTTACGTCACAGAGACAGATGGTGTTTCCAGTGAGTGACCATGTCCGAGTCATGATTCAGAATGAATGGAAAGAGGCGGAATGAAGATTGGTGATGTCCAGGGATCTTAAGAATCGATTGCCGTTTGATCCAGAGGACACTAAGATGTGGGAAAAAAATTCCTAGAATCGACGTTCCTGTGGCAAAGGTGGCGAACAAGACATCTATACCGTTTGAAGATTCGTCAAGCCTCAGAGATCCCATGGACCATAAAGCAGACATTCTCTTGAGGCGGACCTGGGAAGCGTCCGCAGCTTTAATAAGAACAAATATAGCGGCCACTTCAGTGGCTAGGTCCATGTTTTTATGGATGGGTCAGTTGGAGGAGCAGTTAGCCAACAAGATCCCTAGAGCAGAAATTCTAGAATCATTACCCCTTATTAAATCAGTGACTGCCTTCCTTGCAGATACCTTGGCTGAATCAGTCAGGTTTTCGGCTCGGAATAGCTCCCTGTCTAATGCGGTATGCAGGGCGATATGGTTAAAATCTTGGTCGGGTGATAATTCGTCTAAAAATAAATTGTGTGCGATTCCATTTTCAGGGTCGAGAGTATTTGGCCAGGCTTTGGATGACATCTTGGAAGCATCAGATAGTAAGAAGGGTTTTCCAGAGGAGAAACCTAAGAGGTTTCTGTCCTTTCGGAGGAAAGCACCTCCCTCTAGATAACCTGTCTTTAAAGATACGGGAAAACCCAGCAGAGGAACATATAGAGGTTCCTACAGTCAGAGTAGAGGGGGTAAAAGCGCTTTGTACGGATCCACTTCTAGATCCAGGAGACAATGACGCCATGCGCATTGGGGTCAGACTTCGTTTCTCGGCAGAGAATTGGAAGCAGGTCACCAAGAGCGAATGGATTTTACAGACGATAAAGGAGGGCTACAGGATAGAATTAGTTTCTTCTCCGCCCCACAGATATATAGCTCCCACTGTCATTCCAGTAAATTCAGGAATGTTGCGGGATCTTCAGGAATTATTCAGGTCAGAGGTGATAGTACCAGTTCCCCGATCACAGAAAGAAACCGGTCACTATTCTTCTCTGTTTTCCATAATGAAACCCTCAGGCGAATCCCGTACAATTCTGAACCTCAAACCATTGAACGTATATGTTCGGTACAAGAGGTTCAGAATGGAATCGATAAGGTCAACAATTCCTTTAATAGACTGGGATTCTGTAATGTGTACCCTCGACTTGAAAAGTGCATATTATCAGGTTCCGATTCATCCAATCTCGCAGGATCTTCTGAGATTCGCTGTTAGTCTACCGGACTGTACCTGCCACTTCCAGTTTCAGGGTCTTCCGTTTGGGCTAGCGTCAGCCCCCAGAATTTTTACGAAACTCATATCAGGGCACGATCGTTACGCCTCGATTTCTTAGATAGGCCACGATTTCTATCTGGACGACTTTCTGTTAGTGGCCCGTAACGGCAGAAATATTAACCCTTCATACAGAATGGACCATGACGGTGCTGGAGTCTCTCGGTTGGGTGATAAATCGGAAAAAATCACATCTAGCACCCAGATCTCGAAGAATATTTCTAGGAGTACTCCTAGACTCCAGATGCAGAACAGCCTTCTTGCCAGAGGACAAGCAAAGGTCATTGAGAAGAAAGATCGCAGAGTTACTAAAGGGTCGAATTACCATAAGTGTTATGTTTCGGTAGCTGAGGAGAGCAGGCAAAAAGGCAATACACCAGAGCAGTTGGAATCTATGAGATTGCAGTACCCTGACTAACCACCACAACTAGAGGCAGCCGTGGAGCGTTCCTACGTTGGTCCTAGACGCCTCGTCACAGCCTGAGAAACTAACTACACCTAAAGACAGAAACAGGAAAGCTATCTGCCCCGGAGCAGAACCCCAAAGATAATAGAAAGCCCCCAAACATGTAATGGCGGTTAGACAAGAGGAAATACTGACACAGAAAGAAAATAGTATGAGCAAACGCTGGGGCCCAAACTATCTAAATAGAAAAGGATAGGAAGGGTACTTACTGCAATCCCAGAAAACCCTGAAAAGCACCAACTCTACTAATTTCAAAATCACCTGAGATCACACGACCTCTACCACCTAAATTAGTTCTCTGGTGTAACAAAATCAAAACAGCAGCCACTGAAAAAACTGGAAAAAGCAAAAGAACAAAACTCAGTGGCTGAACTAAACTGAGAGGGCAGAAGCCCCCGGAGGGGACCCTGAAGGCCCCCAAAGAAGTGCAGTACAAAATGCAAAAATATAGCACAAACACAAAAGAAGCAAAAGTCTTATCTGTAAGCAGGAGATGCAGACACGACACAGCAGGCTACAAGGGAAACTGGAATGAAGGATTCAGACCAGAACAATTGATCACCGGCAACCCTGATGGGAAAATGACTCCCTTATATAAGACCAGTCAGTAACACCTGATTCCCAGTCCTCACAATCTTCACTAGCACCGCTTGTAACCACCAGAGGGAGCCTCTGCTCAGAACTCATCTCAAACCCATTCACAACACATAAGAGCAGCCATGCAAGTCCTAGGAGTGATGACGTCTTGTATCACATGCGTCAGGTGGGCACAGGCTCATTCAAGACCGTTACAGAAGGAAGTCTTGGCGTTATAGGATCGTCGACAGTCATCCCTGGACAGAAAGATCCAGCTCTCAGCAAGGGTTAGAAGATCATCAAAGTGGTGGACTCAATACGAAAATCTAAGAACAGGAGTTCTATGGGTTCCATCTCCATACATAGTGATAACAACGGATTCCAGTGCATGGGGATGGAGAGCCCATTTAGAGGGAAGAATTTTCCAGGGCAAGTGGCCCGAGTACATCAGAAAGAAATTTTCGAATTACCGGGAGTTATACGCAGTTTGGGCAGGGGGGCTCCAAGCACAGATCGCAGCAGGATCTGGCAGGAAAGATATTTTTGTGGGCAGAACAAACTGTCCTTTCAATTACCGCGGTGCACCTGGAGGGTTCACAGAATTTGGTAGCGGACTATCTCAGCAGGTAGGAAATCTATCCGACCGAATGGGAGTTAAATCCGGAAATCTTGCCGTCACTGGGGGACCCCCCAGATAGATCTGTTCGCCACAAGAAAGAACTCAAAGTTGCCCAGATTTTATTCACTGAATACAGCCGACAGGCCAGAAGCGGTCAATGTTTGAGTCAAAGATGGCAAGAACCCCTGAGTTACGCGTTTCCACCATTAGCTCTGATACAAGCAGTACTGAGGAAGATTCGGGAAGACAGAGTGAGAGTGCTGATAATTGTTCCATTCTGGCCGAGGAGAAGTTGGTTCCCGCTCTTAGGATCCATGACCAGAGAAAACCCGATCGAGCTTCCCAGATGGAGGGATATTGTCCACCAGGGTCCAATGCTACATCAGGATCCAGAAAAATTACATCTGTCAGCTTGGATCCTGAACGGGACATTCTGAAGGCACGGGGTCTGTCGAATCAAGTTATAACAACAATCCAGGCTAGCAGAAAACCTGTAACATCAGCGATTTATTACAAAATCTGGAAAAGGTTCTGTCTGGAAGGTGGCAGGTCCGATGTCCTAGCTGGAGTCCCGGACGTCCCTCGAGTTTTGGATTTTTTGCAGGCAGGCTTTCATATGGTTCTCAGGCCTACCACACTTAAAGTGCAGATTTCAGCTTTAAGTACGTATATGGACTATTCTTTAGCTTCTCACCCCTGGGTAATTAGATTTGTGAGAGTGGTCCAAAGGTTACGCCCCACCATAAGACAGGTCTCCCCTCCCTGGGACTTAAATCTAGTACTGTCGGTCCTTTGTAAAAGTCCTTATACACCAGAGAGGGATATGCCTATTTCAATCCTCACTATGAAGACAGCCTTTTTGGTAGCCATTACTACAGCCAAGAGGATAGGGGAGATGCAAGCCTTGTCTATTAGAGACCCATACCTGCAGATCAGAAAGGATCACATAGTGCTAAGGCTGGATCCTGCCTTTATGCCAAAAGTGGCTTTGGTTCAAAATCGCAATCAGGAGATAGTACTCCCATTCTTTTGTGAAAATCCTGCAAACACAAAGGAACAGGCCCTACACTCCTTAGATGTTAGACAGTTGGTAATTGACTATCTAGAAGCCACTCTGGACTGGAGACAGGACCCTAATTTGTTTATCTTATTTGGGGGAAAGAACAGGGGCAAGAAAGCTTCTAAAGCATCCATTGCAAGATGGATTACTACTATGATTACAAAAGCCTACTCTTTAGTAGGTGTAGATTGTCCTATAAAGGTAAAAGCCCATTCTACCAGAGCCCTGTCAGCATCATGGGCTGAGCGAGCAGGATCGTCCTTAGAACAGATATGTAAGGCCACCTCATGGGCCAGTGTCAACACTTTTTGCAAGCATTATAAATTAGATGTGCTGTCAGGACAGCAGATGTCTTATGGAAGGAAGGTATTACAGGCCGTTGTCCCACCCTAAGGAGGTTTTCTTTGGTACTCTCCATAGTGCTGTCAGGGGGACGTCCTGGAAAATGGGTATTAGACCTACCGGTAATTCGGTTTCCAGGAGTCCATCCTGACAGCACGGTTAGTTCCCCCCCTGAAGTATGCGATTTCATATGATGTAATATGTTTAGTAAATAAAATAATTATCACTTGCATTCATCCATGGTGTGGTACTTGTCAAATCACTGAGTAAAAGGGGGTGGAGTGGGACCTTTTAACCTCTCGTGTGCTTTTTCCTGTCCCTGCAAGGAGGAGGAGGACGTCCTCCATAGTGCTGTCAGGATGGACTCCTGGAAACCGAATTACCGGTAGGTCTAATACCCATTTTTTGCGTGTCGAGCTGACGTTTTTAATGATACCATTTTGGTGCAGATACGTTCTTTTGATCGCCAGTTATTGCATTTCAATGTAATATCGCGGGGACCAAAAAAAGTAATTCTGGCGTATTGATTATTTTCACGCTACGGCGTTTAGCGAACAGGTTAATGCTTTTTTTTTTTTTTGATCGGGCGATTCTGAACTCGGCGATATCAAATATGTTTGTTTTTTTATTACTGTTTTATTTTGAATAGGGCAAAAGGGGGTGATTTGCACTTTTTTGTTTTTTTTTTTTTTTAAATATTTTTAAACACTTTTTTTTTTTTTTTTTTTTACTTTTGGCATGCTTGAATAGCCTCCATGGGATGCTAGAAGCTGCCATCAACACCGCCGGAGCCCACCTCAAAGCAGGGGATAGTGCCAGTTGACGTACTATTCCGTCAGCTGGCAGTAAGGGGTTAAACAGAACTTCGATTAACTATACAATAAACATTACACCTGTGCCATGATATATCTCTAAGCTGTGTGTGGCTGATGGCTGTAATATACATTTATTCGCACATTCAGGAGATGTGTTGGCATGGCTCCAGCCCTGGTTTCATGGATTCACTCCACGTCATAAATTCCATGTTTTTATCCTAAATAATTCAGATTACTTAACAATCTCTCCTGAAATGGGGGCACTAATACTTTCTCTACTCTTCTGGTCACGACACATAGTAGCTCCAATGGTCCACCATAAATCAGTGCAACTCCGGTTTAGCATTGTAGTTCTCCCCTCGTACATAAATTGTTGTTGGGGATGTAACATTTTTTTTCCCATATCTTATTTTACAGGTTCATTCTGGATGATAGTTTGTAGTGGGAGCCGCCTGCCTCCCTTATGTGACTCTGTAATTCCTTGGTAGTCTTTATAAAAAGGTCTCTGTTTCCTCTGCTAATGCCCGAGATCTACATTTAAGACACCTCAGCTCTGCACTATTCTAAAAAGTTCTCTTTAAATGTCTAATGTTTCCTCTTGAAACTCATCTGACAAAAAATATTGGCCCTTACGATAGTTTAGATCCCATATGTCAAAGTCAAGGCCCGCGGGCCAGATCCGGCCCGCGAATTGATTATCTATGGCCCCCTGGCAGGCGGCTGAGCAGGCGGGGGGCCCACTCGCAGTCTGGCACCCCCGCGCCCGTTAGCGGAGGAGAGCGGTGTCAGCGCCGCCACTGGGCCCTACCCCCCCGCCTGCTCAGGGCCCCGGCAGCAGCTGGCAACAATACTTACCTCTCCCGTGCCTCCGCTGCCGCAGTTCCGGGCTCCAGGGGGCGCCGGCGCTTCCTCTCACAGCCGGCCGCTGAATGACGTCATCATTCAGCGGCCGGCTGTGGCACAGAGCGCGGGGACGCTGAACAGGTAAGACGTCTCTGTGTGTGTGTCTCTGTGTGTGTATGTAGTGCGGTGCTTTGTGTGTGTATGTATGTGTGTGTGTGTATGTGTGTGTGTATGTATGTATGTGAGAGAGTGCTTGTGTGCTGTCTGTGTGTGATGATGGCAGGCATTGCTGATAATGGGGAGGCATTGATGATGGGGAGAAGATGATGATGGGCAGGCATTGCTGATAATGGGGAGGCATTGATGATGATGGGGAGAAGATGATGATGGGCAGACATTGATGTTGATGGGGAGGAGATGATGATGGGCAGGCATTGCTGATAATGGGGAGGCATTGATGATGATGGGGAGAAGATGATGATAATGGGCAGGCATTGATGATAATGGGCAGGCATTGATGATGATGGGGAGGAGATGATGATGATGGGCAGGCATTGATGATAATGGGGAGGCCATGATGATGATGGGGAGGCAATGATGATGATAATGGGGAGTCTTTCCACAGCGCCCTTTCCTGAGCTGTAACAGTGCAGAACGCAGCACAGCGCAGAGGAGAGCTCCATATTTTGTATGGAGCATTATATGGGGACCAGTATCCTGTATGGAGCATTATATGGGGACCAGTATCCTGTATGGAGCATTATATTGGGTCCAGTATCCTGTATGGAGCATTATATTGGGTCCAGTATTCTGTATGGAGCATTATATGGGGGGTGACATCCTGCATGGGGTATTATATGGGTGATGAGGGGGAGACTGTGGTGCCCATAATATTGTATGGAGGACTGTACTGTCCAGTCTGTTCTGTGCGCTGTGAGGATTTGGCGGTTTTTGAGCTATTGTACAATTTACAATAGATTTCACTCATGTAATGGAAGAAGAGAAGTATTTGGCATTGTACTGTACCCATATTTCTCTGCTGTATCTGTGCATCATGAATCGTGGTCTGTGTTAAAGGGGCCCACTGAGGCTCTTTCGCCCGGGGCCCATAAAAACCTGGAGCCGGCCCTGGCACCAACACTACATTTCCCACAAAGCACCGGTAGCAGGGCCGGCGTCAGTCCGGCCCTCGGCTTGTAGCAAATTTTTTTTTTTGGCCCTCGGTGTGTTTGACTTTGACATCCCTGGTTTAGATGGTCAAGAGCCACCGAGCCCCATGCTCTAATTACCCCAGAGGGGTTTTACCACTAGTTACTCATTCTTTAATGAATGGAGCTCATTTCAGTAGATGTGTTGTCTTTATTTGCAGTTTTTGACTACAGTAATTAGTGTCCAAAATAGGGATTGCCTTGCCCATCACCCTCTACGTGGATCTGGTCTTCATACAGCAAGCCCTAAAGGTACTGCCACACTAAACAATCCCGCTAGCGATCACGATAACGACGCATACTAATGCGATCGCTAGCGGGATTGTTTCTATATCGCTAAGTGCGGCCACATTTAGCGATATAGTTAACGACGCTATCGCCGTTAGCGATCTTCTTAACGACTTTAGCGGTACAAAAGTACCGCTAAATCGCTAAGAAAAGGTGCCACACTAGCGATATATACTTACCCAGCGGGAGCGCCGACGAGAAAATAGGGTCCGGAACGATTCCAGCGACGAGCGAGATCACAGCAGGAAGTTTGTCGCTGGCAGATGCCGCACTGAACAACATCGCTAACGGGATCGCTAAATAGTGACGTTTTTTAGCGATCCCGTTAGCGATATTGTTTAGTGTGGCATACCCTTAAGGCTTGGGTCACTGTGTTACCTGCTGTTCTGTAGTCTGAGACGGCAAGAATAAATCTGGTAGTTGAGCAAGAACCAGGAGAACAGAAAAAATACAAACTGAGAACATATAATAGTAGTCAGTAAACGAGCCGGAGTCAGAACAAGAACCATATACACAAGCCGGGAGCCGAGTACAAAAGACTGAACCAGAGGAGCACAAGGCTGTATCTGGCAGCTTCCATCAATATGCTTCGAGCTTTAATAGGGTGCGGTGCTTTCCATTTGGCTGAAGCAGGAAGCTTATTACTTCAGCTGGACAGCACACAGACTCTTACTGCCAGACTGGTTGATGCTACAGGTTCCAGGCAACCTAGTTTTAGTGGTTGGACAGAGCCTGCGCCACCCAAAAGGTTCTGGTTCCGACATCTTCATTACCAATGTCACCTGCAGAATGTATAACACGGCTCCTGGTCACAGAAGATGATGTTGGAGGAGCAGATCCCAAAGGAGATGAGACCAACTATATGAAAAACCTTAATATGACAAAATGTCAGAAAACCACAGCAATAGAAATCCCCATAAAGTGACTCTAGTTTGGAAATTATAACACTCAGTAAATTAATCTATAGGAGTAGTGACTATTTTGATTCTACAGGCACTTTTCAGATTTTAGCTTTCAGTGGATGTTGGAGAGTGATAATTGCAAATATACCATTTTATTACCCAACACATAGAGCCCAGATTGTGCTCCAGGAGACACACACACCATAAATTAAGTGGGTTCTTCTCACTATAGGTATGCCAAATACATGGAGGCCAAATGTGATTTGGACACACTGCAAGGCTCAGAAGCAGTGGGAGATTTGAGAGCGGATATTGCTGTATTGGTTTATGGAATCCATGTTGTTTTCAATAGCTTTTGAGCTACTAATAATGTGGAAACCTTTTGTTTTTCCACTGACAGATGATGGACCTGAGTGGGGACTTGTTTTTTCTGAGATGAGTAGAAGTTTTCTATTATTTTCGCCTACATAACATTGTTTGGCGGCTTTTAATTCCACGTTTGGGAGGCAGAATGAACAAACAGTTGAGCACCACCACGCTCCACTGGTTCATGCTCTGAAGTTTTCTATTAGACTGAGAACTGTCGTTATCTTGGTGAATAATTCAATATTTTTAAAACACTTGACATTTTTATTGACAGTTTAAGTAGAAATATTCAAAAATGTAAAATTCAAGGATATTATTTTTAAAAATATTTGGTTTTATTCTTGACAGATGACTGTACCAGGAGATCAGAGGGACAGCTGACATCTTCAATTTTTGAATCAGATGATCTTGAGATCCCACAGGATACAATCAAAGTGAAAGCCATTACTCCAGATATACCATCATCTCTTCACGGCAAAAATCTATCATCTGATCCTTTGAAAAAAGTCATAACTTTTTATTCATTACCGACAAATAAGGAAAATCAAAGTAAAAAAATAAGCTTTAAAAAACAAACTACTCCTAAATCAAAGAGGTCATTTTCACCTTCAGAATATGGAAACCATTTTCCCCTCGAAAAGTCTGTTCTTAAACCTCAGAAAATTCACACAGCAGAGAAAAGATTTTCTTGTTCCAATTGTGGGAGATGTTTTAACCAGAAATCAGATTTTGTTCGTCACAAGAGCACTCACACAGGGGAAAAGCCATTTTCATGTTCAAAATGTGGAAAATGTTTTAATCGAAAGTGGAGTCTTGTTATGCACCAGAGAACCCACACAGGGGAGAAGCCTTTTTCCTGTTCAGAATGTGGGAAATGTTTTATCCAGAAATCAGAATTAGTTAAGCACCAGAGAACCCACACAGGGGAGAAGCCTTTTTCCTGTTCAGAATGTGGGAAATGTTTTATCCAGAAATCAGATTTAGTTACGCACCAGAGAACCCACACAGGGGAGAAGCCTTTTTCATGTTCAGAATGTGGAAAATGTTTTATCCGGAAAACGCTTCTTGATGGCCACCAGAGAACCCATACAGGGGAAAAGCCTTATTCATGTTCAGAATGTGGGGAATGTTTTAACCTGATTTCAGATTTGGTTAAGCACCAGAGAACTCACACAGGGGTAAAGCCTTTTTCATGTTCAGAATGTGGAAAATGTTTTGACCAAAAATGGAGTCTTGTTATGCACCAGAGAACCCACACACAAGAGAAACCTTTTTCCTGTTCAGAATGTGAGAAATGTTTTATCCATAAATCAGGTTTTATTAGGCACCAGAGAACTCATACAGGTGAGAAGCCTTTTTCCTGTTCAGAATGTGAGAAATGTTTTATCCAGAAATCAGGTTTTGTTAGGCACCAGAGAACTCATACAGGTGAGAAGCCTTTTTCCTGTTCAGAATGTGGGAAATATTTTAACAATAAATGTAATCTTGTTAGACACCAGAGAACTCACACAGGGGAGAAGCCTTTTTCCTGTTCAGAATGTGAGAAATGTTTTATCCAGAAATCAGATTTGGTTAAGCACCAGAGAACTCATACAGGTGAGAAGCTTTTTTCCTGTTCAGAATGTGGGAAATGTTTTATCCAGAAATCAGATTTGGTTAAGCACCAGAGAACTCATACAGGTGAGAAGCTTTTTTCTTGTTCAGAATGTGGGAAATGTTTTATCCAGAAATCAGATTTAAATACACACCAGAGAACCCACACAGGTGAGAAGCCTTTTTCCTGTTCAGAATGTGGGAAATGTTTTATCCAGAAATCAGATTTAAATACACACCAGAGAACCCACACAGGGGAGAAGCCTTTTTCATGTTCACAATGTGGAAAATGTTTTATCCGGAAAGCACATCTTGATGGCCACCAGAGAACCCACACAGGGGAGAAGCCTTTTTCATGTTCAGAATGTGGAAAATGTTTTATCCGGAAATCAGATTTGGTTGCGCACCAGAGAACTCACACAGGTGAGAAGCTTTTTTCTTGTTCAGAATGTGGAAAATGTTTTTTATGGAAATCGCATCTTCTTAGACACCAAAGAATTCACACAGGGGAGAAGTCTTTTTTATATTCTTAATTCCCTTTACCCCGAGGGTGGTTTGTATGTTCCTGAGCAGGCAAATTTTTACAATTTTGACCACTCACTTTGAGGCAATAACTCTGGAATACTTCATGGTTCCCGGTGATTCTGAGGCTGTTTTTTTTTGTGAGATATTATACTTCATGATAGATGTAAAAAGTGGATGTTTGGTAAAAATTTCACAATTTTCCAACTTTGACTTTTCATGCCCTTGAATCACAGACATATGTCACACAAAATGCTTAATGAGTAATATTTCCCACATGTCAACTTACACAATTTTGGAACCAACATTTTTTTTTGTTAGGAAGTTATAAGGGTTAAAAGTTGACAAAATTGACAAAACCATTTTTTTAGAGACCACATCAAACTTGAAGTCACTTTGAGGGGTCTATGTGATCAAGAATACCAAAAGTGACACCATTCTAAAAACTGCACCCCTCAAGGTGCTCAAAACTATATTCAAAAAGTTTATTAACCCTTCAGGTGCTTCACAAGAATTTTTGGAATGTGGAAAGAAAATAAACATTTAACTTTTTTCACAAAAATTTACTTAAGATCCATTTTTTTTTTAATTTTGACAAGAGTAACAGGAAAAAAATGGAGCCCAAAACTCCGATACTCCATATGAGGGAGAAAAAACACTGTTTGGGAGCACGGTAGAACTCGGAAGGAAAGGAGCGCCAAATGACTTTGTGAATGTAAAATTTGCTGGAATAATCGGCGGACACCATGTCACGTTTGGAGAGTCTGTGCCTAAACAGTGAAAATTCCCCACAAGTGACATCATTTTGGAAACTAGACCACTCAGGGCACTGATCTAAATGTGTGGTGAGCACATTGAACTCTCAGGTGCTTCACAGAAGTTTTTAACGTTGATCCGTAAAAATAAAAAAATACAAATTTCCCAACAAATGTTTTTAGCATAAAGTATTGTATTTTCATAAGTGTAACAGGAGAAATTGCACCATACTATTTGTTGTGCAACTTCTCGTGAGTACGCTGATACCCCATATGAGGGAAAAAAAAACTACTATTTGGGTGCACGGCAAAGCACGGAAGGGATTAATAATAATAATCTTTATATAGCACCAACATATTCCGCAGCGCTTTACAGTTTAACAGTTTCAAAACACAAGTCATAAGTAACAACGTTAACAATACAATAATTAAAGCAAAATAAGCCGCCCCTGCTCGTGAGAGCTTACAATCTACAATGAGGTGGGGGAGATACAAAGTACAGGTGTGTATATACAATGGTGCATTTACAATGATGGTCCAGCCATCTTGAGGGAGTGAGGGATGGATGGAGATAGTGAATGGGCTACACACACACTTACACATAGAATGACTTTGATTAGTGAATGTGATAGGCCGCTCTGAACAAATGTGTTTTGAGGGAGCGCCTGAAACCATGCAAATTGTGGATAGTCCTAATTTCTTGGGGTAGAGCATTCCAGAGGATTGGCGCAGCGTGGGAGAAGTCTTGGAGTTGGGAGTGGGAGTATGGATTAGTGCAGAGGTTAGTCGAAAGTCGTTTGCAGAGCGCAGCAGTCGGTTAGGCCGATAGATAGAAATGAGGGAGGAGATGTAGGGGGGTGCTGCACTGTGGAGAGCTTTGTGGGTGAGAACCATTATTTTGAATTGGATCCTATAATAAATGGGCAGCCAGTGTAAGGACTGGCGAAGAGCGGACGCGTCCGAGTACCGATTAGCCAGATGGATGACCCTGGCTGCTGCATTAAGGATGGATTGGAGAGGGGATAGTCGAGTAATGGGGAGGCCAAGTAATAGAGCGTTGCAGTAGTCCAGGCGGGAGTGGATCAATGCTACAGTGAGGGTTTTTGTTGTTTCCATGGTGAGAAAAGGGCGGATTCTAGAGATGTTCTTTAGGTGTAGGCGGCAAGAGCGGGCAAGAGATTGTATATGGGAGGTGAAGGAGAGATTGGTGTCAAACATAACACCCAGACAGCAAGCCTGCTGCCGGGGTGTTATTATGGTGCTGCCCACGGAGAGGGAAATGTCAGATTTAGGGAGGTTAGTAGATGGCAGGAGCAGAAGGAGTTCAGTTTTGGAGAGGTTAAGTTTCAGATAAAGAGCAGACATGATGTTGGAGACTGCGGACAGACAGTCGGTGGCGTTCTGTAGAACAGCGGGGGTAATGTCGGGGGATGACGTGTATAGTTGTGTGTCATCAGCATAAAGATGGTACTGAAAGCCAAATCGGCTGATGGTCTGTCCAATTGGGGCCGTGTAGAGAGAGAAGAGAAGGGGGCCAAGGACTGAGCCCTGGGGTACACCGACAGTGAGTGGAAGAGGAGATGACGTGGAGCCAGAGAACGAAACACTGAAGGGACGGTCAGAAAGATAGGAAGAGAACCAAGAGAGGGCAGTGTCCTTAATGCCTAGTGACTGGAGCCTAGACAGTAGAAGACAGTGGTCAACTGTGTCGAAAGCTGTAGAAAGGTCGAGAAGAATGAGCAGAGAGTGGTCGCCGTTACGTTTTGCTGTCAGAAGGTCATTGGTCACCTTGAGTGCAGTTTCAGTCGAATGTAGGGGGCGGAATGTTTTTAGCATAAAGTATTGTATTTTCATAAGTGTAACAGGAGAAATTGCACCATACTATTTGTTGTGCAACTTCTCGTGAGTACGCTGATACCCCATATGAGGGAAAAAAAAACTACTATTTGGGTGCACGGCAAAGCACGGAAGGGAATAATAATAATCTTTATATAGCACCAACATATTCTGCAGCGCTTTACAGTTTAACAGTTTCAAAACACATGTCATAAGTAACAACGTTAACAATACAATAATTAAAGCAAAATAAGCTGCCCCTGCTCGTGAGAGCTTACAATCTACAATGAGGTGGGGGAGATACAAAGTACAGGTGTGTATATACAATGGTGCATTTACAATGATGGTCCAGCCATCTTGAGGGAGTGAGGGATGGATGGAGATAGTGAATGGGCTACACACACACTTACACATAGAATGACTTTGATTAGTGAATGTGATAGGCCGCTCTGAACAAATGTGTTTTGAGGGAGCGCCTGAAACCATGCAAATTGTGGATAGTCCTAATTTCTTGGGGTAGAGCATTCCAGAGGATTGGCGCAGCGTGGGAGAAGTCTTGGAGTTGGGAGTGGGAGGTACGGATTAGTGCAGAGGTTAGTCGAAAGTCGTTTGCAGAGCGCAGCAGTCGGTTAGGCCGATAGATAGAAATGAGGGAGGAGATGTAGGGGGGTGCGAACCATTACTTTGAATTGGATCCTATAATAAATGGGCAGCCAGTGTAAGGACTGGCGAAGAGCGGACTCGTCCGAGTACCGATTAGCCAGATGGATGACCCTGGCTGCTGCATTAAGGATGGACTGGAGAGGGGATAGTCGAGTAATGGGGAGGCCAAGTAATAGAGCGTTGCAGTAGTCCAGGCGGGAGTGGATCAATGCTACAGTGAGGGTTTTTGTTGTTTCCATGGTGAGAAAAGTGTGGATTCTAGAGATGTTCTTTAGGTGTAGGCGGCAACAGCGGGCAAGAGATTGTATATGGGAGGTGAAGGAGAGATTGGTGTCAAACATAACACCCAGACAGCAAGCCTGCTGCCGGGGTGTTATTATGGTGCCGCCCACGGAGAGGGAAATGTCAGATTTAGGGAGGTTAGTAGATGGCAGGAGCAGAAGGAGTTCAGTTTTGGAGAGGTTAAGTTTCAGATAAAGAGCAGACATGATGTTGGAGACTGCGGACAGACAGTCGGTGGCGTTCTGTAGAACAGCGGGGGTAATGTCGGGGGATGACGTGTATAGTTGTGTGTCATCAGCATAAAGATGGTACTGAAAGCCAAATCTGCTGATGGTCTGCCCAATTGGGGCCGTGTAGAGAGAAGAAGAGAAGGGGGCCAAGGACTGAGCCCTTGGGTACACCGACAGTGAGAGGAAGAGGAGATGACGTGGAGCCAGAGAACGAAACACTGAAGGGGCGGTCAGAAAGATAGGAAGAGAACCAAGAGAGGGCAGTGTCCTTAATGCCTAGTGACTGGAGCCTAGACAGTAGGAGACAGTGGTCAACTGTGTCGAAAGCTGTAGAAAGGTCGAGAAGAATGAGCAGAGAGTGGTCGCCGTTACGTTTTACTGTCATCAAAGTGACCAATGACCTTCTGAGTGCAGTTTCAGTCGAATGTAGGGGGCGGAAGCCGGATTGTGAAGGGTCTAGAAGGGAGTAAGTGGAGAGGTAACGGGTAAGGCGGGAGTAGACTAGGCGCTCCAAAAGTTTAGAGATGAAAGGGAGATTGGAGACCGGTCTGTAGTTGTTTGTGCAGGAAGGGTCGAGAGTGGGTTTCTTTAGTAGTGGAGTAATGATGGAGTGTTTGAAGTTAGATGGGAAAATGCCTGAGGAGAGTGAGAGAATAAAGATTGTAGTTAGGAATGAACGTCATTTGACTTTTAGAATGTAAAATTTCCTGGAATCATTAGCGTACTTCATGTTCCATTTGGAGAGCTCCTGATGTGCCTAAACAGTGGAAATCCCCCACAAGTTACCCCATTTTGGAAACTAGACCCTTCAGGGAATGTATTTAGATGTGTGGTGAGCACCTTGAATCTCCAGGTGCTGCACAGAAGTTTATAAAGTTAAGCCGTGAAAATAAATCACATTTTCTCCACAAAAATGTTATTTTGGCCCCAAATTTGGCATTTTCATAAGGGTAACAGCAGAAATTGCCCCATACCATTTGTTAAGCAACTTCTCCTGAGTGTGCCGATACCCCATATGTGGGGGAATACTACTTTTGAGGCACATTGAAAAGCTCAGAAGGGAAGAAGCACCATATTTGAGTTCAGATTTTGCTAGAATGGTTTGAGGATACCATGTCACATTGGCAGAGCCCCTGAGTTGCCAGAACAACAGAAACCCCTTATATGTGAACTCGTTTTACAAACTACACTACCCAATGAATTCATCCAGGGGTGCAGTGATCATATTAACACCACATGTGCCTCAGAATTTTATACCACTGAGTGGTGAAGAAAGAATAAATTAAATTTTTACCACTAAAATGTTGATTTAGCCCCAAGTTTTAAATTTTTCTAATAGCTAATAGTTTTTTTTTTTTTTTTACAACAAACTGATGTCCATTTTTTCCTGAGTGTGCCAATACCCTACATGAATTTGAGACAGTGCAAAGCTCAGAAGGCAAGGAGCACCAGATTTTAGTGTAATGGTTTGTGGGTGCCATGACCCATGAGGTGCCAGAACAGCAAACCCCCTCCCATAAGTGACGCCATTTAAAATAACTACATTATTTAACACCAATATTTTGTTTTAGCCCCAGAGTTTAAATTTTCATACAAGAAGTGGGTAAAAATGGCACCACAATTTGTACCACAATTTCTACTGAACGTGGCAATACCCCATATGTGGCTGTAGAATACTGCTTAGCCATATGGAGAGATTTTGGAGGAACAGAGCGCTATTTGCCTCCTGGAGTGCAAATTTTCCTAGAACAGTTTGTGGACTTTATATACAGAGTCCCTAATTACTAGAAGAGCTGAATCCCCCCTCAGGTTAACCCATTTTGGAAACTATACCCTGTGATGAACGGCACACGGAGGCCCGGGAATCACGACTTATGATCCCACCACTGCCACCAATATGTCAGGAATAATCTGCAGGGATTTATATTTATCCCAGTTCCCACTTCTGGGTCTAGAATGTGGGGCAGAGGCCACCCCAATTTAGTAGCGTAGTATACTTCAGGCACGTGCAAATTCGTTATAGAGCATGGCGACAAACTAGTAAATTTTATATTTTTACTCCGAAAAGTTAGGCAGTGTTTAGAAGGTATAAAAAGATGTAACAATCTGAGACAATTAAAATATGTACAAGCAATTAAAAATAAAACGGGGTTAAAGAAGAAAAAACTCACATGGCACTTAGATCATTCCGGAGAATCAGGCTGGGGGAAGGGAAGGGGCCACACATCGCCATGCATGACAGTGTGGCTGTGAACCTCAGGCTCCCTTGCAGAAAATCACATCCTGACTCAGTGGTTGTACTCTATAGTTCTGGGTCATGACATCATAAAATGGGCTGAGTTACCAGGGTCCTCCCCTTGCTGTAAGTTGTAGTTTTGGTTCTGAAACCTTCTCTGCTATATAACTGGGCTTGAGAACCTAACAGAGTCTTGGCAGAACCATTATTCACCTTATTCTGCAATTAGTGTTCCAATGAGTTCAAACTCGGATTAGTTATTCCACTCGGTGCAGGAGGAATCCGTTTCTCGGATTCTGTCTGTTCTAGCGATTACCAAGTGCTGCTGAAGCAATACTTAGTCGCTGCTCGTTCCAGCTACGTGCGTTTCATTTTTCTATTACAATCTCACACTGTATTACGTCCGAATGAATAAATCCCAATTATATGCCATGGAACAGTCCAGCATGGTCTGAAGACAAAGACATTCCTGAGGTGGGGGCGAGAGGAAGGAGTGAGTTGTAACTTCAGGCAGTGAGAGAAAGTTGCAGACTGCAGGGAAGGAGGAGGGCACGAGCAGTGTCCCAGACTGCAATGTGTGTAGAAGATTGACGATTCTGGAATGCCCCGGAAAAGTTATGAATGATATTTTCACCTATCATTACATACCCCTTGGGTGATGTATGTACAGGTGTAGTGACGATTTTGATTCCAAGCAGCAATAGATGTTGCCAAGTGAAAATTGCAAACTGCCGTTGTACTGACCAGTACGTTGCAGTCACTAGTATGTTATGCCCTACCCGTGCTTCTGGAGACATGCACCCGTTAGTTAAGTGGGCTCTCATCGCTTCAGAAATAAAAATGTGGACAATATATGTGGTTTAGGCACACGAGCTCAGAAGGGAGGGGGCATTTGGATTTAAGAGCGGAGAATTTGCTGAATTTCTTTTGGCAGGTGTGGAGCCATTTGTCTTTTCCAGAGCCTTTGTACTACCAGTAACGTGGAAGCCCCTTATATTTCCATTAACAGATGATGGATCTGAGTGAGGACTTGCTTTTTTGTGGATCGAGTTTTAGCTTTTATTGGGAACATTTTTACATAACGTTTGGGATCACTTTTATCAGACGCTCTACGCTGAGCACTTACTTTGGGGTTTCCATCTAAATCTCTAAGTGATGTGATTCGGATGAAACCCCCGAGGGATCCATATATATACATACATATATACACTATAATGAGGCAGCAGAGTTATTCTGGAATCCATCTGGCCTCTGTTCAGCGGTGTTCTTTTCAGAAGTGCACATCTGACCACATGACCTTCCCGTATGCCTCCTATGGTTCATCCAGATGGTCATTGGCAAATTTTAAACGGGCCTAGACATGTGCTGGCATGAACAGTAGGACCTTGCATGCCCTATATGAATTTAATCCATGACGGTATAGTGTGTTACTAATGGTATTGTTTGAGACTGAGGTTCCTGCTCTCTTAAGGTCACTGAACCAACCAGAATTCTTCCTGGTTGGTAGATGATCAAATACTTATTTCATGCAAAAAATGCAATTTATTGATGTAAAAATCAAACAATGTGATTTTCTGGATTTTTTTTTTAAGATTCTGTCTCACAGTACCTACGATAATTTAGTCATTCTTTGTAGATGGGAAAACTTTCAAAATCCGCAGCATATCAAATACTTATTTTCCCCACTGTATGTTATTGACAAATTGTACAAAAACAAATTAGACAGTCATTCAATTAAATGAGAAAGAGAAATTCCTTGCCGCAGAGGTTGGCACCCTTAATTGAGCATGCAAGTTGTGGTTTTACACCAATCCTTGTGCGGTATAAGTGATTAGGTGACTTTGGGTCGCTACGATTACAGCTATACCAGACTTATGTCAGGTTTTTATGGTTGGCTGCTGTCACACACTAAAAAAATGCTTTTTGTTGCGAAGACTAGTTTTTGCATCATCATACTTTGAAAGCTATAATTTTTTTTCCATATTTTGTCCCGACAGTCATGTTATGGCTTGTTTTTTTCCGGGACGAGCTGACGTTTTTATTGGTACCATTTTCAGGCACATGACTTTTTTGATTGCTTTCTATTCTGATTTTTGGGACGCAGAGTAAACAAAAACTAATAATTCAGGAATAGTTTTTTTTGTTTTTCTTGTAACCCCTCCGCGACATGCGCTGTACTAGTACTGCCCTGCAGGAGGTGCATTCGTAGTACTATGAGACAAAGAAAAAGCGATCAAATAGATCTAGTATGATATAAAATTGAAAAAACTTTATTTAGATCTTGCATAAAAGAACAGGAACATGGGGAGAAAAAAGTGCATATGTGCTTGCGTCAAAACCTCCAAAGGATGCAAGGAGCAAGCGGAAGGTCTAGTAATTACAATCGTAGTATAACACCACAGAATAATACAAGCAAAGACCAACTGTCCAGAAAGAATGATAATATTTAACTAGAATGGGTAACAAAGTGTACACAACATAATTTCCTGTAGACATTAACCTGATAGTAGACAAAGAACCATGTGATCATATATACCGTATATACTCATGTATAAGCCGACCCGTGTATAAGCCGACCCCCCTAATTTTGCCACAAAAAACTGGGAAAACTTATTGACTCGCGTATAAGCCTAGGGTGAAAAATGATTATGCCCCCATATGATGCTCCACAGATTATGCCCCCATATGCTGCACAGATTATGCCCCTATATGCTCCAGATTATGCCCCTATATGCTCCAGATTATGCCCCATATGTTCCACAGCTTATGCCCCCATATGCACCAGATTATGCCCCCATATGTTCCACAGCTTATGCCCCCATATGCTCCAGATTATGCCCCCATATGTTCCACAGTTTATGCCCCCATATGCTCCAGATTATGCCCCCATATGCTCCAGATTATGCCCCCATATGTTCCACAGCTTATGCCCCCATATGCTCCAGATTATGCCCCCATATGCTCCAGATTATGCCCCATATGTTCCACAGTTTATGCCCCCATATGCACCAGATTATGCCCCCATATGTTCCACAGCTTATGCCCCCATATGCTCCAGATTATGCCCCCATATGCTCCAGATTATGCCCCCATATGCTCCAGATTATGCCCCCATATGTTCCACAGCTTATGCCCCATATGCTCCAGATTATGCCCCATATGCTCCAGATTATGCCCCATTATGCTCCAGATTATGCCCCAGATTATGCCCCATTATGCTCCAGATTATGCCCCATATGTTCCACAGCTTATGCCCCCATATGCTCCACAGATTATGCCCCCATATGCTCCACAGCTTATGCCCCCATATGCTCCATATTATGCCCCATATGTTCCAGATTATGCCCCATATGCTGCTGCTGCTGCAAAAAAAAAAATGACATACTCGCCTCTCGTCGCTGGGGGCCAGGTGCCGGTGTCCTGAGCAGGCAGTGACACTGGCGCGCTATGGGGGACAGGTGCCGGTGTCAGCGCTCGCTCAGGACCCCGGCACCTGAGATATTTACCTGTCCTCTCTGCACCGCAGCGCTGCGTCCTCTTCCTGGTCCTGGCAGTGAATGATCAGGCAGGGGCGCGGCGCTCACTAATGACGTCATCGCGCCCTCTGCTGATCATTCACAGCCAGAGGAGTCAGACGAGGACGCAGCCTGCAGCGTGGAACGGGACAGGTAAGTATCGCTATACTCACCCCCCACCGCGTGTCCCTGCAGCCTCTCCTCTTCTCCCGGCGCTCTCCACAGCGCTTCCTTCCTACATCGGTCACATGGTACCGCTCATTAAAGTCATGAATATGTGCATATTCATGACTTTAATGAGCGGTGCCATGTGACCGCTGCAGGAAGGAGCCGGAGATCGTGGGAGAAGCAGAGGGGGCTGCAGAGACCGCGGCGGCGGAGAGGTGAGTATAATCCGACACCCCCGCTCCCTCTCCCCCGCCGACCCCCGTATATGACCTGCGTATAAGCCGAGAGGGGGACTTTCAGCCCTAAAAAATGGGCTGAAAATCTCGGCTTATACACGAGTATATACGGTAATTAATCTTACCCAAGTAGTTATATCAGGACACCGAAGCACCTGCGTTTCGGCGTTGTCTTCAGGGGCGTTCCCGGATGGGGAATGTTATGTTTAGGCCGGGGTCAGACTTACGAGAAACTCGCACGCGTCTCATGTGAGTCTCCCGCATCAACACCTGGTGCTGTCGCCGGCACTCGGACCGGAGCCTGCGGCTCCATAGAAATACATGCAACCGCACGCTCCGGTCCGAGTGCCGGTGGCATCGCTGGGTGTTGATGCTAGAGACTCGCACGAGATTTGTGCGAGTTTCTCCACAAGTCTGACACCGGCCTTAAAAAGGGTAAGAGTGACTAATTGATAAATAGGTGGAAACCAGATGTATCGCGGAAGGATTTGCATGAAGCTGACGCCGATGTAACCAGGAAATGAAGTCAGGACCAACATGCCTATCAGCGGGGGAAAACCACCAAACCGCCCATACATTGGAGCAAGGGACCGCTGTGCATGGGCAGGAAGTCAAAACTTTTAAAGACTGTGCGTGCGAAAACAAAATGCCACTTGGGCCGCAAATGACGCATGCTCAGTCGTACCCACCATTCTGACTAATGGCGTCCATGTCGTGAGGGGAGGCCCGAGGACAATGTCAACAGAGACTAAGCCACACATTAAGACACAGAGTCCATCCATTCACCTTTTCTGCGTGCAAAGCAGTAATGAAAGCAAAAGGTGGCTACTTTGAAGAACCTAGAATATAAGACATATTTTCAGTTGTTTCACACTTTTTTGTAAAGTGTATTGTATAATTCCACATGTGTTTAATTCCTAGTTTTGATGCCTTCAGTGTGATTCTACAATTTTCAGTCATGAAAATACAGAAAAAATCTTTGAATGAGAAGGTGTGTCCAAACTTTTGGTCTGTACTGTATATATATATATATATATATATATATATGTGTATTATATATATAAATATATATAATGTGTATTATATAAATATATATATATGTGTATTATATATATATATAATATATGTGTATTATATATATATATATATATGTGTATTATATATATATATATATATATGTATTATATATATATATATATGTATTATATATATATATATATGTATTATATATATATATATATATGTATTATATATATATATATATATGTATTATATATATATATATATGTATTATATATATAATAATATGTATTATATATATATATATATATATATGTATTATATATATATATATATGTATTATATATATGTATTATATATACATACATACAGTGGTGGCCAAAAGGATTGGCACCCCTGCCATTCTGTCAGATAATACTCAGTTTCTTCCTGAAAATGATTGCAATCACAAATTCTTTGGTATTATTATCTTCATTTAATTTGTCTTCATGAAAAAAACACAAATATCAGGACCTGGAGCAGTTTGCCAAAGAAGAATGGTCTACAATTCCAGCAGAGCATTGTAAGAAACTCACTGATGGTTACCGGTTGTTCGCAGTTTATTTGACTAAAGGTTGTGCAACCAAGTATTAGGCTGAGGGTGCCAATACTTTTGTCTGGCCCATTTTTGGAGTTTTGTGTGAAATGATCAAGGATTTGATTTTTGCTTTATTCTCTTTTGTGTTTTTTTCCTTGCAAGCAAATTAAATGAAGATAAAAATGGCAAAGAATTTGTGATTGCAATCATTTTCAGGAAGACACTGAGTATTATCTGACAGAATTGCAGGGGTGCCAATACTTTTGGCCACCACTGTATATATAATGTGCGTGTATGTGTATGTATAAGTCAAATGCTTGCATATACAGTTTATGCTTAAAAGTTTACATACCATGGCAGAATTTTTCCTTTCTTGGAATTTTTTCAGAGAATTTGAATGATAACATCAACACTTTTTCTCCATTCATGGTGAGTGGTGGGTTGAAATCATTTATTGTTAAACTACTGTGTTTTATCTTTTTTAATCATAATGACAACCCAAAACATACAAATGACCCTGATCAAAAGTTCACATACCCCATTTTTAATACTATGTATTGTCCCCTCTAACATCAATGACAGCTTGAAGTCTTTTGTGGTAGTTGTGGATGAGTTTCTTTATTTTCTCAGATGGTAAAGCTGCCCACTCTTCTTGGCAAAAAGCCTCCAGTTCCTGTAAATTCCTAGGCTGTCTAGCATGAACTGCGTGCTAGAGATCTCCCCAGAATGGCTCAATGATATTGTGGTCAGGAGACTGAGATGGCCACTCCAGAACCTTCAATTTGTTCTGCTGAAGCCAATGATAGGTCAACTTGGCCTTGTGTTTTGGATCGTTTTCATGTTGGAACGTCCAGGTGCGTCCCTTGCGCAGCTTCCGGGCTGATGAGTGCAAATTGCCTCCAGTATTTGCTGATAACATGCTGCATTCATTTTTCCTTCAACTTTGACTAAGTTTCCTGTGCCTTTGTAGCTCACACATTCCTAAAACATCAGCGATCCACCTCCGTGCTTTACAGTATGAATGGTGTTCCTTTCATCATAGGCCTTGTTGACCTTTCTCCAAATGTAATATTTATGATTGTGGCCAAAAAGTTAAATTTTGGTCTCATCACTCCAAATTACCTTGTTCCAGAAATTTTGAGGCTTGTCTCTGTGCTGTCTTGTATATTGTAGGCAAAATACTATGTGACATTTGCACAGTAATGGTTTTCTTCTGGCAACTGGACTATGCAGCCCATTTTTCTTCAAGTGCTTCCTTATTGTGCATCTTAAAACAGTATAAACAGCACAAAAAGGCAGCAACATTCACCTGCCCAGATCTCAGAACAAATGCACTACAGGGTGCAGCCTAACATACAAAAAAAGGCTGCACTCAAGCATACTGAAGCATGACAACATAGAATACATGAAATTTTGAATAGCAATATGGCTTTGGAGTATAAGGAAAAATTTGAGACGCTTAGTATAAACATTTGGCCAAACATTTTAAAGCCCACCAACCATCGTCAAGGTGGTCTCAATTCTGGTGAGTCCCTGACCTAATGTGAACATACCTCTATTAGGCTGATATCTGAATTTCTGGGTGAATATGCACCTCTGTCAGCAATGCCTGCATTTATGGGTAAAGTAGGGACCTGGTGTAATTAAAATCACCACCTGGTGGGGGCGGAGTGCTCGGTCAGTAAGCTAAAAATTCAAAAGACAAAAAAACCTGACTGGCACTTCCAGACTAATGTGAACTAGGTGCAAACCAAAGGGAGCTACCCCCATGTAAAACATACAAAAAAAGGCTGCACTCAAGCATACTGAAGCATGACAACATAGAATACATGAAATTTTGAATAGCAACATGGCTTTGGAGTATAAGGAAAAATTTGAGACGCTTAGTATAAACATTTGGCCAAACATTTTAAAGCCCACCAACCATCGTCAAGGTGGTCTCAATTCTGGTGAGTCCCTGACCTAATGTGAACATACCTCTATTAGGCTGATATCTGAATTTCTGGGTGAATATGCACCTCTGTCAGTAATGCCTGCATTTATGGGTAAAGTAGGGACCTGGTGTAATTAAAATCACCACCTGGTGGGGCGGAGTGCTCGGTCAGTAAGCTAACATTCAAAAGACAAAAAAACCTGACTGGCACTTCCAGACTAATGTGAACTAGGTGCAAACCAAAGGGAGCTACCCCCATGTAAAACATACAAAAAAAGGCTGCACTCAAGCATACTGAAGCATGACAACATAGAATACATGAAATTTTGAATAGCAATATGGCTTTGGAGTATAAGGAAAAATTGAGACGCTTAGTATAAACATTTGGCCAAACATTTTAAAGCCCACCAACCATCGTCAAGGTGGTCTCAATTCTGGTGAGTCCCTGACCTAATGTGAACATACCTCTATTAGGCTGATATCTGAATTTCTGGTGAATATGCACCTCTGTCAGTAATGCCTGCATTTATGGGTAAAGTAGGGACCTGGTGTAATTAAAATCACCACCTGGTGGGGGCGGAGTGCTCGGTCAGTAAGCTAACATTCAAAAGACAAAAAAACCTGACTGGCACTTCCAGACTAATGTGAACTAGGTGCAAACCAAAGGGAGCTACCCCCATGTAAAACATACAAAAAAAGGCTGCACTCAAGCATACTGAAGCATGACAACATAGAATACATGAAATTTTGAATAGCAATATGGCTTTGGAGTATAAGGAAAAATTTGAGACGCTTAGTATAAACATTTGGCCAAACATTTTAAAGCCCACCAACCATCGTCAAGGTGGTCTCAATTCTGGTGAGTCCCTGACCTAATGTGAACATACCTCTATTAGGCTGATATCTGAATTTCTGGGTGAATATGCACCTCTGTCAGTAATGCCTGCATTTATGGGTAAAGTAGGGACCTGGTGTAATTAAAATCACCACCTGGTGGGGGCGGAGTGCTCGGTCAGTAAGCTAACATTCAAAAGACAAGAAAACCTGACTGGCACTTCCAGACTAATGTGAACTAGGTGCAAACCAAAGGGAGCTACCCCCATGTAAAACATACAAAAAAAGGCTGCACTCAAGCATACTGAAGCATGACAACATAGACAACATAGACATGACAACATAGAATACATGAAATTTTGAATAGCAATATGGCTTTGGAGTATAAGGAAAAATTTGAGACGCTTAGTATAAACATTTGGCCAAACATTTTAAAGCCCACCAACCATCGTCAAGGGTGCAGCCAGCCCATAAAGCAAGATGTTAGCACAGGTGAAAAATACTAGATTAAACAGCCACTCCCACATACCCATTCAAGGAGGGGGTGACTGCTCAGTATACAATTGCACAATAGAGGCCCTCATAGGGTGCCGTTCACACAAGGATACTGCACAGTGTCTGGTTCACAGTCTAATAGTTACGCCCCTACTATTCGACTAGGCGGGCTTGCCAGCACACTCTCAATGTGCACCAGTGTGAACATCCCCTCTATTGTGCAATTGTATTCTGAGCAGTCACCCCCTCCTTGAATGGGTATGTGGAGAGTGGCTGTTTAATCTGGTATTTTGCACCTGTGCTGCTAGCATCTTGCTTTATGGCTGGCTGCACCCTGTAGTGCATTTGTTCTGAGATCTGGACAGGTGAGTGTTGCTGCCTTTTTGTGCTGTTTGTATTGAATTTTTGGAGACATTGAGTTTCCTTAGTGGCTAGTGTAGTGTAGGTACTTGTAAGCATGGGGACCTTTGGCGCAGGTTACAAGCTTACGTATTTTGGCCAAAATATTAACTAATGCCCCACTATTTTTGTATTTTTTGTACTTTATTTTTGGGGTGTGGCCAAGCCCAAGCACGTTTGGTCTCGCATGAGGGGTGTTCACACTGGTGCGCATTGAGAGTGTGCTGGCCAGCCCGCCTAGTCGAATATTAGGGGTGTAACTAATAGGCTGTGAACCAGACACTGCAGTATCCTTGTGTGAACTGCACCCTATGCGGGCCTCTATTGTGCAATTGTATTCTGAGCAGTCACCCCCTCCTTGAATGGGTATGTGGAGAGTGGCTGTTTAATCTGGTATTTTGCACCTGTGCTGCTAACATCTTGCTTTATGGGCTGGCTGCACCCTGTAGTGCATTTGTTCTGAGATCTGGGCAGGTGTGTTGCTGCCTTTTTGTGCTGTTTATATTGAATTTTTGGAGACATTGAGTTTCCTTAGTGGCTAGTGTAGCATCTTGAAACAGCCACAATGCTAGTTTTCAGAGAGTCCTGTATTTCAGCTGATGTCATTTGTAGTTTTTCTTTGCATCCCAAACAATTTTCCTGGCAGTTGAGGACTACTTTTTTGTTGGGTCTACCTGATTGTGGTTTTGTTTTTACAGAGCCCCTGATTTTCCATTTGTTAATCATAGTTTGAACACTGCTGACTGGCATCAATTCCTTGGATATCTTTTTGTATCCCTTTCCTGTTTTATACAGTTAAACTACCTTTGCCTATAGATTCGTTGACAATTCTTTTGCTTACCCCATGACTCACAATCCAAAAACCTCAGTGGCTGAATGGAAGATGCAAGAGTCTGTCTGGATCCCAGAAACTCACTCTGCTTGTAGTCAGTGTGTGTGCATAAAAGCTAACAGGTCACAGGTAGTAGCCATTCAAACCCATTTGTGCCAACTTCTGTGCATGTTAAAAGACAAAAATGACCAGGGTATATGAACTTTTGATCAGGGTTATTTGGATGTTTTGGGGCCATTATGATTTGTAATGAACAATAACACACACCCACTATACGAGCTGTTCTTGAATCAGAAGAGCACATTCAGCAGCCGTCTAATCCTACTAAGGTGCAAGAAGGAGAAATTCAGGAAATCGTTTGTACCTACTGCTATGGGGATGTATAATAATTTCCTAAGGGTGGTAGAAAATAATGACTGATGGCTGGTGTACTAATGTCAATTAACATTATCTTATATATACCTGAACTACACACTTTTATTTATTATGTAATGTTGGTACACCTGTGCAAGATTTGTGTCCTAATATTTTATGTACTGCTGTTTGTATTGCTGCTGTAATACTGTAATTTCCCCCCGGGATCAATAAAGTGTATCGTATCGTATTTAAAAAGAGAAAACACAGTATTTTGACAATAAATGGCTTCACCCAACCACTAACCATGAGTTGAGAAAAGGTTTTAGTGTTATCATTCATATTCTCTGAAAAAAGGCCAAGAAAGCAAAAATTCTGCTTGGGTATGTAAACTTTTGAGCACAACTGTATGTGGAGAGTGCATACTTGAGTGTATAGTGTATGTAAGAACTGTATGTAAAATTGCAGTGTGTGTGTCAGTTCCAGACCCTCAGAAGGATGGTAGCTGTCAGGAGCACCACACTGCACTTGCTCACTGAGCTAGTGCGCGTGTCCTGAGTAAAACCAACTGTGCTCAAAGATACCTGTGGAGCGAGGCAGCAGTGATGTGTGTACAGTCATGGACAAAAGTTTTGAGAATGGCACAAATATTAATTTTTACAAAGTCTACTGCTTCACTTTTTCTAATGGCAATTTGCATATACTCCAGAATGTTATAAAGAGTGATCAGCTTAACAGCAATTACTTGCAAAGTCAATATTTGGCTAGAAAATTAACTTTATACCCCAAAACACATTTCAACATCATTGCAGCCCTGCCTTAAAAGGACCAGCTAACTTCTTTTCAGTGATTGCTCCATTAACACAGGTGTGGGTGTTGATGAGGACAAGGCTGGAGATCAATCTGTCATGATTTAGTAAGAATGACACCACTGGACACTTTAAAAGGAGGCTGGTGCTTGGCATCATTGTTTCTCTTCTGTTAACCATGGTTATCTCTAAAGAAACATGTGCAGTCATCATTGCAATGCACAAAAATGGCCTAACAGGGAAGAGTATCGCAGCTAGAAAGATTGCACGTCAGTCAACAATCTATCGCATCATCAAGAACTTCAAGGAGAGAGGTTCCATTGTTGCCAAAAAGGCTCCAGGGCACTCAAGAAAGACCAGCAAGCGCCAGGACCGTCTCTTAAAAGTGTTTCAGTTGTGGGATCGGGCTACCAGCAGTGCAGAGCTTGCTCAGGAATGGCAGCAGGCAGGTGTGAGTCCATCTGCACGCACTGTGAGGCGGAGACTCTTGGAGCAAGGCCTGGTCTCAAGGAGGGCAGCAAATAAGCCACTTCTCTCCAGAAAAAACATCATGGACAGACTGATATTCTGCAAAAGGTACAGGCAGTGGACTGCTGAGGACTGGGGTAAAGTTATTTTCTCTGATGAATCCCCTTTTCTATTGTTTGGGACATCAGGAAAACACCTTATTCGGAGAAGACAAGGTGAGCGCTACCACCAGTCTTGTCTCATGCCAACTGTTAAGCATCCTGAAACCATTCATGTGTGGGGTTGCTTCTCAGCCAAGGGAATCGGCTCTCTCACAGTCTTGCCTAAAAACACAGCCATGAATAAAGAATGGTACCAGAATGTCCTCCAAGAGCAACTTCTCCCAACCCTCCACGAGCAGTTTGGCGATCAACAATGCCTTTTCCAGCATGATGGAGCACCTTGCCATAAAGCAAAGGTGATAACTAAATGGCTCAGGGAACAAAACATAGAGATTTTGGGTCCATGGCCTGGAAATTCCCCAGATCTTAATCCCATTGAGAACTTGTGGTCAATCATCAAGAGACGGGTGGACAAACAAAAACCTAAAAATTCTGACAAAATGAAAGCATTGATTGTGCAAGAATGGACTGCTATCAGTCAGGATTTGGTCCAGAAGTTGATTGAGAGCATGCCAGGGAGATTTGCAGAGGTCCTGAAGAAGGGTCAACACTGCAAATATTGACTTGCTACATTAACTCATTCTAACTGTCAATATAAGCTTTTGTTACTCATATATTTGCAATTATATTTCTGTCTGTGATAAAAACATCTGTCAAACACACATAAAAACCAGAGGGCAGCAGATCATGCGAAAATATAATATTTGTCATTCTCAAAACTTTTGGCCATGACTGTACTTCAGACTAACAGGACCTGAAGCATTTGACTGCTGGGGCGTGGCCTAAGCTCCAGAGATCTAGGAGCTGAAGGAAAACTAGCAGGGTAACGACGGATTTAAGTTACCGAGGGGCATAGACAGGGAAGAAAACCAGGACAGGCCGAGATCAGAGCACGAGATAGCACGACAGTACCAAAGGATTAGACAGAAAGGATGGTCAGGACGTAGCAATAGATCAGTAAACCAGAACGGGCAATAGACGGTACAATAGGGACAAAACTGTAACGGAGTATCAATAGCCAAGCCAGGAGGTCAGAACTGGGGAAGACAATATTAGCAAAACGTTAGACAGAGAGCAGAGTGAGAGGACAGACCAGGTCATACACAGGAATCAAACAAGCAGAGCAGTAGACAAGCAAACTAGGGGGTCAGACACAAGTCAAAACAACAGTATAGCTGACAGAGAACCTTCCTCTGGAGTGGGTATAAATACCCCTCCCAGATCCAAAGGGAGGCCAGCAAAAGTTAAAGGACATTAACCATGTCCTAAACCATGACAGTAGCTTTCCCTAACTCAGATAGCTGTCACTGACTCTGCAGGCACATGTCCTCTTCCATGTGCTTTCCAGGAAACCTGTCCTCTTCCAGGAAACCTGTCCTCTTCCAGGACTTTCCAACACAGAGACCATGCGACCAAACAACAGTTTCATTATATTCCATGAGACACATGCATTCATGGGAGGTAGGTGGTTAGCCAGGCCCACCCAGCTCTCGGCCAACCTGAAAGCCCGGCTCCCATAAACCAAGCAAGGCTCGTGGAACTACAGGTCCCAGAGAAACATTCAAGGCTTACAGCACAGAGGACCCCGTTCAATCTTGTGGGTTGAACACGTGTCATAAACAAGGGGCTCCGAGATAGGGCACTCATGTTACCTTGCCCTACCAGTCGTGAGGGCCTTCTTAGTCGTTTTTTAGCGTCAGCTCCTGAAACATAGTCCATCACTGTCACTAAATTCCTGTCTGTGATCAAAGCACTATCGGACTTTGTAGCCTCACGTTTCAGAGTCATAACTTTGTTAGGCTTTCCCCACCCCCGGCGGTCAGTATGTAGTCACAATTCCCTTGCACCCATAACTACTGTCTGGCCTTGGGCTTCAGCCCTTGAGTCAGTCTGGCTATATCAAAAGACCCTTTTTAGTACCATCTCTCAAGTACGCCCCTTTACCTGACCTCTCTCTCCATGACCACCTCTAATGGTTTGTGCGGCTGTGAGACTCACAGTCGAGACTACTGTCTGGTCTAAGTCTGACCTATCTAGTATGCTACAGGGGCTACTCCCCAGGTCCTTCAGCTTTGTACTGATAGTAGATTTACCATTTTCAGATTCTCAGCATCCTTGTCTTGCTGAACTACCAATGCCTCTTCTTGCTAGATGTCTTTGGCTGTCAGCAATTCCATTATTTGGAGGGCACATTTTTTTACCTGTACCTTGGGTTGAAGGCAGCCACCACCTTCCACTGATTTGGCAAAGCAGTCCTGTAAGGCACAGTCTTTCAAGCCTTAACTGCTCTACCTCTCTTAGATATGCCACACGATACTCCAGCAGAGTCTATACATCTCTAAGACTCTCCACTGTGCCCACAATGAAGTATGGAACCATACCCTTTTCCCTGGGTATCGGGTCTCCATGGTCACCTGGAATTCTTAATCTCACCACTCCAGACTTATCCACCACCTCTTGCATGCCTCGACCATTTCTTCCAATGAATTTTTTATCACCATAGGAAAAGGCACCTATATTATATCTTCCTGAAGACTCTGAGCTTTCCTCACATGCTCCAGCTGCCTAACAGAATCATTATTCTTCAATCATCCACTTCGTACACACACATCTCCAGTGCATGTCACTCAGGATAGCTACCCTCTTTGCTGTGACATCAGTTATGGACAGTATCACTAACTGTTTAGTTTCTGGGGTCCAGTACACCTTACATGCCCCACAGCCTTCTTAAATTCTTCATGCACAGACTCTCTGGACACGCCTCTCTCAGGTCTTCAGGTACGTCTATCAAGCATTTAAACAGAAAGCCTCTTTCTCTCCTGCTGTCATAAGACAACCATCTTGTTCAGCTCTCAGAGCCATCTTCCTCTGAATGTCGCCTGCTTTCACCTATTTGGCCAGGATAGACACCTGTCACTCCATCCTCTCCAAGGCTGCCTTATTCCTTAACTGGCACTCTACCAGACGACCTCTGAGCTTAGACACCTCTTTCTCCAGCTTACCTATTCTGCTTTCAGCCGCTTATCTCTGGAGTCCTTCTTGCTTCCGTTGATCCATCATGGTCTCTTTGACCAACTCCATCACCTTAGTTAGATTTTCACTGGGGTTGTCTTGACCCCCTTCTTCCTGATGCTTTCAAGTTCTCTCTGCTCCACCATCCTCAGAATCAGTTGAGCTTGCATCCTCTGATGAGTCATCTGGTACCAAGGTCACCTCTTCAGCGGCTTCCACCACCACTGTGCCTTTGATCTCTTGGGGCTCTACAGTGACAAGTTTGACCCTCTCTTGAGGCCCTGCTATGTCACCCTTAGCTACTGGAACTTCAGAGTACTCCAGTTCCTCAGGATCTTCAACATATTCAACTATCTTACCCTTTTCTGTCACCACAGATGGGGGTCTATCACAGGTCTGTTCTGCATGATCTTCATGGATTCTCGTTCCACCAGCGTTCTCGTGGATTCCCTCTCCTATAGCACCCTCTACCGACCGATCATCAGACTCCAACCTAGCTGTTGCTATGGGCAACATGAATTCATTCACCTACCTTGTACATTCGGAGTAAGGAACTTTTATTCAAGATGTGGATTCTCTTCAAGACACTGCCTTTTCTTTATTCATATATTCAATGGGTGCAACTTATTCAACCTCTTTGCGCCTCCTACAGCGACGGGAGGACTTGCCCTCCTTACTCAGATCACTATCACTGCACTGTCTCTCCATTCTCCGAGAGACACAGCCCATATTGGAGTCCCTGTCACCCAACCTACTGTCAGACCCCTTCTCTCGAGCTACCCCACTTCTAACAGTCATATTTTCTTCTATTGTTTTCACCGTCCTGTCTCTAAGTTGGGCCCGTCCACCATTTTCCTTGGTCACGCATAACAGGATTGTCAACTCTAGGGGCACATTCTCCTCATTATTGCCTCTTATACACATTAACTCTGTAAACACCTTTCCCTTTATCCACCATTCCCACAGTACTTCCACGTCCCGACCTATTACCATAGGATATCACAGTTGCGGGACTACACCCACCTCGTGGTACATGGTAACCACAGCAGCGAAAAACAATGTAGAGGCAGACTATCAGAGGTCTTTTAATGTCCTCACATATTCTACTTACTTCTGTCTTCGTCCTAGGTGACATAGAGCGTTCAGGAGGGGCCCCCTAGTAAGGCACTCCACTCTCTGGGTCTATCAGGCCCATCACACGTTCTCCATCCAACCAGATAGGACAGTCGTGACGTCACATTGGCTGAGCAATCCGCACTAGAAAGTAGACCTGCATAGCATGAACCTCGCTGTTCCCGGCTACAGTCCAATGGCATAATAGCAGCCCCTTTTGCCTTGGGACACTCTGCCCCCTTTGTGGACTCCACCCCCTTTTAGCAACCATCCCTCCTTCAGTCACCGCCTCCTTTTGGGACTCCAACCCTTTTGGGCAACCGTCCCTCCATGGGTCACTGCCCCTTTTGGGACTCCAACCCTTTTGGGCAACCGTCCCTCCATGGGTCACTGCCCCTTTTGGGACTCCACCCCTCTTCGGGCAACTATTCCTCCTTGGGTCACCGCCCCCTTTTGGGACTCCACCCATTTTTGGACACCCTGTGGACTCCCACATCCCTCTCAGGCCCCAGTTTGTACAGTACACTGATATTTCTCTGGGTTTGCACTGGCCCTTTAAGAGTTTGCATGACCTGGTCCACCAATGTCTTCTTGCCGGCTCTCCACAGAATTTCGTGGACCCGCCGATCCACCGCAAACTGCTGCTGCAATCCCCACACACACTTCCTGGACCATTGCCCGCAGTCTAGCACCATATGTGAGATAGCACTCATTGAATGTGTTGGGGAACACTCACTTGGCAGCGGGATTAAAGCATACAGGAACGATTTTCCACTTAAACAATTCATGCAGTTTATTTCGACACAGCATAAACCTGCATAAAGTACATCAACGAACATGTTGCATCCACTAATCTGTCTAGATACACCTGTCTGCTAGTGATGAGCGAACGTGCTCGCCACTACTAGTTACTCGCTCGAGTATCACTGTACTCTTTGTACTTGGCGAGCACTGAACATTTCTGGGATTGCTCAGCGGGAACTTAGGTCTCCACCCAGCTTTTTTGAAGGTCTTTAGAGACCCAATCACGATGCAGGGATTGTCTGCCAGGCAATGAAACGCCGCAGCCATCTTTGTTGTGCTCGTGCAGTGATTGGCTGGCCGCACAGCATCATCAGGGTATAAGAGACAGGACGCCACCCTGCTCGCCGCATTCAGCTCTGGATTGAGATAGTGTAGGGAGAGCTGCTGCCGAGATAGGGTCAGATTTGGTGATTTCTTAGTCAGTGTGGGGTCTACCATCCTAAACTACTCAAATCCAGCTAAACCAACAGTCCTTCTAAGGACTAATTCCGGAGTATATAGGTTCCAGTGTTAGGTAGGCAGGGTAGTGTACGTCTATGCACATCAGTGCAAGGCTGCAGGCACTGTATGTGTGTATATAGATCATTGCATACATCAAGAGGGTCCATTCCCTTCCTGTGTTCTGGTGCTGCTGCTACCTGTATGATATATTGACTGTATATACTTAGCCCCAGGTCTAATTCTCTTGAAAAAAAATTTTTTGGCCAGGTTGATAGAGCTTATTTTATTGCAAAGAAAGCCAGAGCCCTTTTTTTTACTCCATTTGCTTTTTGACAGTGCACAATACAGCCAGATCCTTTTCCTAGCACAGCATGAAAATCCTGCAATTTTAAAGGGGTCCCAAAAATCACTTTTGAGTGCGCAGAGAAATATTAAATTTTCTCTTCGCCACGACAGCAACCCACTGAGAGAGGGATCCGCCCCTAGGAACAGGAAACCTACAGAGAGATAAAAGGGGCGGCCCCCCTCGCTCCTCAGTTGTTTCCTGTTCCTAGGAGAGGAACCTACTTGAGAAGAGGAATTCCTGGGCTGGATAGCCGCCTGTGCGGTTTCTTTTGGAGCGGCAGGGGCTCCAGCACCAGAAGCAGCGTCGGGGGTTATTCCCTCCTCAGCTGAGATGGAAAAGACACCGCATACCTGGAGGTAACGGACCGTGGGTCTGAAGACGGCAGCGGCAGGTACAGCCCACCGTCACGGGAAGAAGATTCCCAGGTGCGAGGCCAGGAGCAGGGTTGCTCTGGCTCGCATGTAATATGGGTGTCACATGAATGGCCGAGGCTGCCCTACCTGATTACGCTGGGAGCCTCGGCAGGTCAAGATGGAAGGTCCCATCGCCTCTCTCTCTGGGTAGGGACGGGACCACAGCGGTCAGCGCGATGCACGTGCTCAGGAGCGGTCCCGGAAGCTGCACTGTGAAAGATAAGGGAGACGCTACTAGAGTGAATGGCCGCGCAGGCGCAGGGGGGCAGAGAACCCGGAAGTGAACCTAGCACTTCCGGGTCGGCGCTAGAAGAAAAAAATAAATAAAAAATGGGGAAGCTGCATAAAAGCACCGACCATATGGAACAACGGTGCGCAGCAATGTCGTCCCCAAGCGATCCTGCTTTGCGCCCACCTGAGGAGCTGGTGGTGCCACATCACAGCGGCAGAAAAAGTGGTAGTGGACACTCTAAGCAGAGTGGTTCCACAAGCAGGTCTGGAGGAAAATCAAGTCGCTCCATACCGCAGCCGGACCCTCCATGCTTAAAACCGGTACCATCTTGACGGAAAGCTTCACTGGGTGAGTGTTATAAGTCACACCTGTCAAGCTGATGGCCCTTTCCCCTCCCCCTTTTTCTATGTGTCCCTAGGCCAAAAAAAAAGGAAAAGACAAAACATAAAGAATGTGCCTTATGCTCCCAACCTCTCCCGGACACTTATCCCAAAAGATTGTGTCAGGATTGTATTAGCCGTACGCTGCAGGAGGAAAGTTCAGTGAGAGCAGAAGATATCCGCCTGATGATCAGAGAGGAGTTACAGGCCCTAGGGGGAGCCAGTAGTATTACGGGAAGGAAATCCCTTACTGAGATGACCCCACCTAAAGTGGGATCCTCCACGGACAGCGGGGAACTCAATTCAGAGGCTTCACGTGAATCAGGTTCATCAGAGGAGGAGGAGCATACCTGTTTTCCGACCGATAGTATTAATAATCTGATTAAGTCGGTTCGGAACACTATGGGATTATCTGATACAAAAGACCCTAAAACTCCTCAGGAAATTATGTTCGCGGGTATCTCCCAGCGCAAACGGCGAGTGTTTCCAATAGATCCGGCTATAAAGGATTTAGTAAAGAGAGAATGGGAGAAACAAGGGCAGAAAGGTTTTATGCCAGCCGCGTCAAAGCGGTGGTACCCCTTTGATGACAAGGACTGGCCTCTTGGGAGAAAGCACCCAAAGTGGATGCAGCTGTGGCGTCAACCTCCCGCAGGTCATCCTTGCCAGTAGAGGATGCTAGAATTTTGTCTGAACCCCTAGACCGAAAAGCAGATGCACTTCTAAAAAGGTCCTGGGAGTCGCGTGTAGGGGCATTTAAACCCGCAATATCGGCCACATGTACAGGCAGGGCCATGTTAGTATGGTTAGATGAGTTGGAGGAAAATATAAAAAAGGGCCTCTCCAGAGACAAGCTACGGTCTTCCATCCCTTTAATTAGAGGTGCAGCAGCATTTCTTTCGGACACCTCAGTAGACTCTCTCCGCCTAGCGGCAAGAACGGCAGGACTAACCAATGCAGCCCGAAGGGCGTTATGGTTGGAAGGGGATACGCAAGCTAAGTCAAAACTCTGCGCTATACCCTGTCAGGGTGAGTACCTCTTTGGTGCAGTATTGGATGACATCTTAACCAAAGCAGGAGAAAGGAAAAAAGGTTTCCCTAATCCATACGTTCCATCCTACAGGAGGGCGTTCAGGAGGCCATCGTTTAACAGAAGGAAGGAGTATAAGACCCAGAAATTCTTGGAATAACAGGGATTTCAAACAAAAGGGAAACCTATTCGGTAAACGTCCCTTCAGATCGGGAGATAAGTTCCGATAATACCAACTTACCGGTGGGTGGCAGGTTATTACACTTCTGTTATCAATGGGAACAAATTACAACTAACCCCTGGGCCATTAACATCGTGAAATCAGGCCTAACATTAGAATTTGTCCGGGATCCCCTGGACTCCTTTCTATTGACTTCTCTGAAATCCCAGACTCAACAAGACGCGTTAGAGTTAGAAATTAAAAGCCTACTATCCAAGAAAGTGCTAATAGAGGTTCCGGTAAATCAAAAAGAGAAAGGCTTTTATTCTCCCTTATTTCTGGTAACTAAGCCAGATGGTTCATTTAGAACCATAGTTAATCTAAAAAAACTGAATACCTTTTTAAAAAACCGAACCTTCAAAATGGAGTCTATAAGATCAGCCATAAAACTCTTATTTCCCAGATGCTACATGTGGTCGTGGATCTCAAAGATGCATATTATCATCTACCAATATATGCCCCACATCAATGCTTTCTCCGAGTGGCAGTCACATTAGAAGGTCAAATCCGTCATCTGCAGTTTGCGGCAATGCCATTCAGGCTATCTATGTAATTTTCTTCCGCAGCTGCAAGGGACTCATACAAGAATACTGTCGGACAACAACACCTCAGTGGCGTACCTAAATCACCAAGGAGTACACGATCAATGCCACTCATGTGTATTGCAGAGAAAATTTTAACATTGGCAGAAAGTCATCTCCTGTCCCTGTCGGCCCTGCACGTCAGAGGAATAGACAATGTCAAGGCAGATTTTCTCAGTCGTCATACCCTGCACCAAGGGGAATGGATACTCAATCATCACATCTTCAGAAGGATAACGTTCAAATGGGGCACACCGGACATAGACCTGTTTGCCACACGAAACAACAGGCAGGTAAAAAAGTTTGCCTCCTTATTCAAGAAGGACAATCCGGACATTCTCGATGCCCTGCAGGTTCCGTGGACATTCCACTTGGCCTATGCCTTTCCTCCAATGATTCTGTTACCGATTGTCATCCGGAAAATAAGAGAGGAAAGAGCGAGAGTAATCCTAATAGCCCCGTTCTGGCCGAAGAGGCAGTGGTTCTCGTGGCTGAGGCCATGTCGATTTCGGATCCATAGATCCTCCCTTGGGACCGGGACCTTCTCTCACAGGGGCCCTTCTATCACCCTCAGGTCAAAGGATTGCGCCTCACGGCCTGGAACTTGAAAGGCAGCTATTAAAACTAAGAGGATTTTCGAACGGACTGATTAATACGCTCCTACATAGCAGGAAGGAGACCACTACTAATATATATGCCAGAGTCTGGAGGAAATTTCTAACTTTTCATTCAGTACGTCTATCTAGTGAAGTACCTATCCCAGCTATTCTAGAATTTTTGCAAAAAGGGCATGAATTAGGCCTATCAGTAAATACTCTTAAAGTCCAGGTATCGGCTCTAGGTGCCCTATATAGTTATGACATAGCAGGCAATAAATGGGTAGCTCGGTTTATCTCAGCATGCCATCGAGCAGAACCAGTCCATATACCACAAATGCCATCTTGGGACTTAAACTTAGTCCTAGACGCCTTAACAGAAAGTCCATTTGAGCCCTTTCATTCAGTTCCAATAAAATATGCTTCATTAAAAACCATTTTACTAGTAGCCTTGACCTCAGCAAGAAGAGTGAGTGATCTCCACACCTTATCATAGATCCTCCTTTCTTGTCTATATATTCTGACAAGATAGTGTTAAAAAACTGACCCATCTTATCTTCCTAAAGTACCAACCAAATTTCATAGATCTCAAGAAATTTATCTTCCTTCCTTTTATGATAACCCCTCATCACCACAGGAAGAGAAATTCCACACCTTAGATGTTAAAAGATCAATCTTAGCATATCTAGATAGGACTAGCCCTGAGGAAGAGCAGGGCTCTCTTTGTCTCTTTCCAGGCAGCCGCAAAGGTACAGGAGTAACGAAAAGCACGTTATCTCGATGGATTAGAGACGCAATAGCACTGGCGTATGTGGCAAAAGAGAAAGTCCCACCACAGGGCGTGAAGGCACATTCCGCACGGGCCATATCGTCTTCTGGGCAGAAAGAGCAGATGTTCCCGATAGACCTTATATGTAAGGCCGCAACCTGGGCTTCACCTTCTACCTTCTATGAACACTATAGATTAGATCTATCCTCCTCATCAGACCTAGTGTTTGGTAGATCAATCCTTGACACGGTGGTCCCTCCCAGATAATTGTCTCTGAAAATCTCTCAGTGGGTGCTGTCGTGGCGAAGAGAAAAAACCGGATTACTTACCGGTAATGCTCTTTTAAGAGCCCACGACAGCACCCACTCACTTCCCTCCCCTAGTTGTAGTATACACGGTGCATTCGATTGGGTGAAGGATTGATTATAATATATTGACTATACATAGTCCAGCAGTATAAATGTGTATATATATGTTAAACGTGTTATGGAGCAAATTAACTGAAACTTGTGTGGCGGTTCCTCTCATTCTCTGTAAACCAACTGAAGAGCGAGGGGGGGCCGCCCCTTTTATCTCTCTGTAGGTTTCCTGTTTTCCCAGGGGCGGATCCCCTCCTCAGTGGGTGCTGTCGTGGGCTCTATAAAAGAGCATTACCGGGAAGTAATCCGGTTTTTTTATGTGGTAAGGTTGTAGTACGCCGCCGGGCGGTGATCCTGACAGCACAATCCATACTCTCTGTGCTGTCAGCTGCGTCTTTCCTGCTGTGTCCTGCTTCTCCTTTTCACTCAAACACTGGAGACAGAACCCAAAGCAACTTTTAACACAACGGATTTATTTCCCTTCAGGACACAGCACATCCATAACACTTCCAGCACACTTGTCACAGTACCAGCAATGCATTTTCTTTGTCTTCCCTCACTCTTCTACTTCACTGGAATAGGCCACAAAGATAAACTGACGAGGAGCCCGGTGAAAACGCCACTTCAATGTATCTCCCTGGAGCTGAATTCAGACCAGACACGGAAACACTATCTACTGGGTCGTCCACCCCTTTACGTTATCCTGCCAGTGCACTTTCACGGTGGCACACTCTACTTCTTCGTAACTTGCCACTACGTTGCTGCATATGCTGTGCTCTTACCTCTTCTCTTCTTCTTACTACTCCCACTCCTTTCCTTGGTGGCTGGGCTTCTACTTCTAAAGTTACAAGGCAGCCGAGCAGCCCTGGCCCACCTGGGGACACAAGGGTCTACCCCTGACTGACTGTCATCAGGAAGTCTCACATCTTATTCCTCACTACCCTTCCTACTGTTAACCTCTAAATGTCAACAGCTAAACCTTACTATGCAGTGTACTCAATGCCCCCATCTAGTGCCCTTTTCCTAACTGCACTGTCCCTATCTACACACAGAATAATGTAGCAATACTACAACAGATACAAAAATGGGTCACAAGGCAAAATATTACAATACTATACAGGTAAAGGGTACACAGCATCATAAACATTTAAAGGCTAAGCAATGACCCCCGTAAAAAATAGAATTTTTGATGTCTTACACAATTTCTGACACCATTTTGCTGAATCCCCCAAAAAATACATACAGGCCACATATTTTACAGTGTGGTATATCTGTGACACGCCTCATCCATCCGTCTGCTAAGAATTTTGTTCATTTTAGCCCTAAATTCCATTTTTTTTTTGCTATCTGTCACTGTAGTTATATACAGCACATTTTACCTAAAAAAGCAAAAAATATAAGCCACAGATTTGTTAGTGTGGTATCTCCGTGCCAGCTCCACAGGGCCGGCGTCAGCACCTGGAAAGTGCCGTGGCCCTGACAGGTGGGGGGGGGCCCACTCACAGTTGAGGACAACCGGAAATGCTATGGGGCCCGGTGCCTCGAGGAGAATGAGTATTTCATTTTTTATTTTATGTTTGGTGCAATATATGGAGACCATCTATGGGACCCATCATACACTGGAGTATCATATATGGGCCCATCATACACTGAGTATCATATATGGGGCCCATCATACACTGGAGCATCATATATGGGGCCCATCATACACTGGAAGCATCATATATGGGGCCCATCATAAACTGGATATCATATATGGGGCCCATCATACACTGGAGTATCATATATGGAGTATCATACACTGGAGTATCATTATAATGAAACATTATATGGGGCCAGTCATACACTGGAGCATCATATATGGGGCCCATTATATATAAACATGGGGCCAATCATACACTGAAGCATCATATATGGGGCCCATTATATGTGGAACATCATATGGGGCCCATTATATATGGAATATCTTATGGGGCCCATTATATAGGGGGTATCATTTGGGGCCTACTATATATAGAGCATCTTATAGGGTCCATTATATATGGAGCATTATATGGGGCCCATTATATATGGAGCATTATATGGGCTCTTATTCTGTATAGAGCTATATATGGGGTCATTATTCTGCATGGAGCACTATGTGGTGCCCATAATACTGTATGGATGACTTTACTGTGTCTTTTGAGCTATTGTAGAATTTACAATAGATATCAATCATGTAATGTATGAAGTAAGTGAAATCTTTGCATTGTACTATACCTAATTTCTTTGCCGTATTGGAGAGGCGTACAAGCCACAGTGTCTTGCACCCACTGTGAAATTTGGTGGAGGATCAGTGATGATCTAGGGACGCTTCAGCAAGGCTGGAATTGGGCAGTTAATCTTTGCAAAGAAAGTATGAATCAAGCCGCATACAAGGTTATCCTGGAAAAACAGTTGATTCCTTCTGCTAGGCAATGTTCCCCAACTCTGAAGACTGTTTTTTTTGCAGCAGGACAATGCGCCCCTGCCACACAGCTAGGTCAATCAATGTTTTGGATAGGACCACCACATCAAATCCCTGTCATGGCCACCCAATCTCCAGACCTGAACCCCATTGGAAATCTCTGGAATGTAATCAAGAGGAAGATGGATATCACAAGCCATCAAACAAAGAACTGCTTACATTTTTGTACCAGGAGTGGCATAAGGTCACCCAGAAGCAGTGGGGAAAGACTGGTGGAAAGCATGCCAAAACGCATGAAAGCTGTGATTAAAAATCATGGTTCTTCCACAAAATATTGATTTCTGAACTCTTCCTGAGTTAAAACATTAGTACTGTTTTTTTCTAAAGATTATGAACTTGTTTTCTACCATTATTTGAGGTCTGCAAGCACTGCATGTTTTTGTTATTTTGACCATTTCTCATTTTCTGAAATAAATAAAAAATGTATTGCTTGGAAGTTCAGAGACATGTTGTCAGTAGTTTATAAGAATAAAAGAGCAATTTACATTTTACTCAAAAATATACGTATAAAGAGAAAATCAGACAAACTGAAAATTTTAGAAAGACCACAAAAAAAAACAGTGCAAAAAAGTCCATATTCAGAAAAATACAACTTTAATTAATTTAAAAATGATACTATCAATGGTAGCAAGGACTGAATAAAGTGACGTGCATAAGTCACCACATGAATTTTAACATAGCAGGGATACC
>JARQOD010000003.1:9664438-9851697 GCA_033576555.1 Oophaga sylvatica | reverse complement strand
TGCTGATGGAAAGGGAAATAGGCGTGTTGGGAAGGGAAAAAAAGTTGTGTCCGTGGGGTAGGTGTTAAAGCAACAGTAACTCTGCAGAAGAAAGACCATCTCCCAGCCAAACTAAGATGTCTACTTCTTTTAGTGGACAATGCGGTACGATCCCTTTCTTACGGGCACGCCCATCGCTACAAATTCCAGATGAGGCACAAAAACAGCAGGTGCTTCAACAGATATCAAGTGCTCCTTTAAGTCGGCTCTCTCCACTCAACTTCAACATCACAAAAACTCCAGTCCTCAGAGGTGTCACCCCAATCGCACTTGCTTCCTCACAGCTCCCAAGTCTCCAGCTGCCCGTTGAGTATGGGATAGAACAGATGGTTGAGTCTGCAGAGCTGTTTACTCATGCTATAGCTGGGAATCAGAGGTCATCTCCACAGCTTCTGTGAATCCAGATGAGGAAATGATCTGCATGATGCCCAGAATGTTTATGAGTCGGATCCAGGACCAGATGAAGAAGGTTCTGAGCATAATGTAGACCCTCGTTCCCAAACTGTAACTCCTGTTGGTGGAGACAATGAGGAAGACGATTGTGACGACATCTACTACATTTAGCAGCCTGTGTATAGATGCGCTTCCCTTCCCCCTCCCAGCCTGCAATCAGGCTCAGTGTAATCTGAGCTGCCAGCGCTGGAGTTTCCCTCCTCACCGCGAGGGTCTGCATTGTTGCTCATGTGCTTCTTCCTCTCATAGACAATAATGGGAATTCATTCATTCGGATGTAATGCAATGTGAGAGTATGATAAAAATACAAAAGTAGCAGTTCTGCGACTGCGTCGACGGGGCTTCCTGGCCCATGTTTTTCCCGGCTCAGCTGCCACAGAACCCAAGAACAGATTTTGCTTAGCCGATCCACCCAGGCACTCTGCTTTTAGACTTAAATGCATGCCAACGTCTTGCGGAGTACAATGGTATGCTGCGCATCGCTGTAAGAGACTCCATCTCTAAGTTATGAAAGTTATGAGTTTTCTGAACTAAGGCTACTTTCACACTTGCGTTTTTTTGCGCTGCGTTTCGAGTGACCATGAAGCGCATTGAAAAAACGCATGCAAACGCTTGTAAACGCTGCGATATTTAGTCGCATCAGCATGCGCATTTCGACAAAAAAACGCAGCGTTTGTCTGCGATTTCATGCGTTTTTGCATGCGTTTGCGTTTTTTTTGGCGCATGCGTTGTCCATGTGTCACATTTCTATCATCTCTGGCTCCATCATCTCTGGCTCCATCATCTCTGTCTCCATCATCTCTGGCTCCATCATCTCTGGCTCCATCATCTCTGTCTCCATCATCTCTGGCTCCATCATCTCTGGCTCCATCATCTCTGTCTCCATCATCTCTGGCTCCATCATCTCTGTCTCCATCATCTTGGCTCATCATCTCTGGCTCCATCATCTCTGGCTCCATCATCTCTGGCTCCATCATCTCTGGCTCCATTATCTCTGTCCTCTGTCTCCATCATCTCTGGCTCCATCATCTCTGTCTCCATCATCTCTGGCTCCATCATCTCTGTCTCCATCATCTCTGGCTCAATCATCTCTGGCTCCATCATCTCTGGCTCCATCATCTCTGGCTCCATCATCTCTGTCTCCATCATCTCTGGCTCCATCATCTCTGTCTCCATCATCTCTGGCTCCATTATTTACAGAAAAATCGTTGTGCGTGCAAAAGCGCTGACGAGCGCAAAGCCATGCGCACGCCAGCGCCCCATAGACTGCAATGTTATTTTTTGCACATAGCATGAGCACACATGCGCACGCGTTTTTTTAAAGCGGTTGGCCGAAAAAAAAATGCAACATGTAGGTCTAGCGCGTATGGGCGCACACCGGGAAAATGCGCAGCGCACGACAAACGCACATGAACGCGTGCAAGTGCTAGACCCTGCGCCCTCCATGTTAAAGATAGGGGAACATTGCGCATGCGTCCGATAGCGCAAGATGCGCTGCGCAAAAAAACGCAAGTGTGAAAGTAGCCTAGATTGCCACTTAGAGCAAGAGGAGCACCCTGGTAATACACCCCGTTTATGATGTCACGGCCACAGGTCTATAAGGCAGGGGCCAGGTATTCTGCCTAGATCTGCCCTGGACACCAGACGTAGAGCAGCTCTGTGATGCATTGCGATGTGTCACCCATCCCCCGACCACATGGCTTGCCTACTATGATCTAAGAACTGTAAGTTGATCTTCCTTATGTTAACCCCTTTTATTTTCTGTAACCGTATTGTACATATTTCGATTGTCTCCCCTTTTGTAAAATCTTGCTTTAAAACTTTATAAACACTGTCAAACTTTTTGGAGTAAAGATATAAATTTACTAGTTTGTTTCTCTGCTAGAATCATAGAATGGTAGAGTTGGAAGGGACCTCTGGGTCATCTGGTCCAACCCCTGCTCAAAGCAGGATTCTCTAAATCATCCCAGACAGATGTCTATCCAGCCTCTGTTTGAAGACTTCCATTGAAGGAGAATTTACACCTCTCGTGGCAGCCTGTTCCACTCATTGATCACCCTAACTGTCAAAAAGTTTTTTAATATCTAATCTGTGTCTCCTCCCATTCAGTTTCATCCCATTGCTTTAGTCTTTCCTTTCGCAAATGAGAATAAAGATGATCCTTCTACAATGTGACAGCCCTTGAGATATTTGTAGACAGCTATTAAGTCTCCTCTCAGTCTTCTTTTTTGCAAGCTAAACATTCCCAAATCTGCAACCGTTCCTCATAGGACATGGTTTGCAGACCGGTCACCATTCTGGTGGCTCTTCTCTGAACTTGCTCCAGTTTGTTGATGTCTTTTTTAAAATGTGGTGCCCAAAACTGGACACAGTATTCCAGATGAGGTCTGACCAAAGAGGAGTAGAGGGCAATAATGACCTCACGTGATCTAGACTGTATGCTTCTGCTGATACATCCCAGAATTGCATTTGCCTTTTTTGCTGCTGCATCACATGTTGACTCATGTTAAGTCTGTGATCAATTAGTATACCAAGTCTTTTTCACATGTGCTGTTACTTAGCCCTATTCCTCCATTTTGTATATGCTTTTTTCATTTTTTTTTGCCAGATGTAGTACTTTGCATTTTTCCCTGTTAAAATCCATTCTGTTAGTTGCTGCCCACTGCTCCAGTTTATGTATATCTTTTTGAATCCTCTCTCTCTCTTCTCTAGTATTAGCTACCCCTCCTAGCTTTGTGTCATCAGCAAATTTGATCAGCTTACCCTCAATTCCTTCATCTAAATCATGATAAAGATGTTGAACAATACAGGGCCCAAAACAGAGCCTTGTGGTACCCCACTTGAGACATTCTTCCAACTGGATGTGCAGCCATTTACAACCACTCTTTGGGTCCGATCACTAAGCCAGTTATGAATCCACCTAACAGTTGCCTTGTCCATTCCATACTTAGTCATTTTTTCAATAAGGATTGTGTGAGATACTTTGTCAAATGCTTTGCTGAAGTCAAGATATACTATATCTACAGCATTTCCCTGATCCACCCAGTCAGTGATTCTGTCATAGAAGGAAATTAAGTTAGTCTGACATGACTTATTAGTTACAAACCCATGCTGACTCTGTTTAATCACTTCATTCATATCCAGGTACTTGCATACATGTTCTTTAATAATTTGTTCAAAGATCTTTCCTGGTATAGAAGTCAGACTCACCGGCCCGTAGTTCCCTGGGTCCACCTTCTTCCCCTTTTTGAAGATAGGAACAACATTTGCTCTTCTCCAGTCTTCTGGGACTTCTCCTGTTCTCCAAGAATTTTCAAAGATTATGGACAGTGGTTCAAGAATTTCTTCTGCTATCTCCTTCAGTACCCTGGGGTGTAATTCATCTGGACCTGGAGACTTGAATTCATTTAGGTTAGCTAAGTGTTTCCTCACTGTCTTTCTGTTTATAGATATCCTGGATTCTTCTATTCCTTTAATAGGACAGTGAAGATCAGTTGATGTTACATTTCCTTTCTGAGAGAAAACAGATGCAAAATAGGAATTTAAAAGTTCAGCCTTCTCAACATCCTGACTTACCATTTCATCATTTTCATCCTGTAAAAATCCTATAGCATCTTTGACTTTTCTTTTACTTTTGACGTATCCCCAAAATCCTTTTTTGTTGCTTTTGACGTCACTTGCAAGCCTTAATTCATTGTCAGCTTTAGATAATCTGATATGTGCCCTGCAGGTTCTGCAGACGGCATTATATTCTTCTTTAGATATGCCTCCCTCTTTCCATTTGATAAACATTTCTTTCTTCCTTTTTAGCATGTGTTTAAGTTCTATGTTCATCCATCCTGGTTTCCTTAAATGCTTCCCATTCTTCCCTCTTTTCGGAATTGTTAACGATTGTGCTTTGAGAATCTCATTTTTCAAGATTTTCCATCCTTCCTGGACATTTTTGTCCTTAAGGATATCCAGCCATTGGATCCCTCCAATTCTCTTTCTGAGTTCCTTAAAATCTGCCTTTCTGAAATCTAACCTTGACGTCTGAGTCTTCACAGGTCTTCCTCCTCTTGTTATCCAAAATTCTAAAATAGCATGGTCACTACCTCCTAGGGTCCCAGCCACTCTTACCTCCTCCACCATTTCCTCCCTGTTTATGAGGATTAGATCCAAGGTAGCAGATCCCCTTGTTTTCTCCATTACCTTTTGGAAGATAAAGTTGTCAGCAAGAGAGGATAAGAATTTCCTGGACCTGTTAGTTTTGCCTGAGAGAGATTCCCAACAAATGTCTGGATAGTTGAAATCTCCCATGACCACTATGTCTCTATAAATCAGCACGTGCCTGAAGCAACTATGCTACTAAATTGGAGTGGCCTCTGCCCCACATTCTAGACCCAGAGGTTGGTGGCAGTTAGTGTGTAAAAGGCTGACCTATTGGGTGGCGTTGGCAGTGACGGAGCGGTATTTATAGTGTATTGCCTTGCTGCGGCCCGAAGTAATTATAATTCCCTCACTGCAGCGTGCCCAATAGCCAGCACACATCCAAGTGGCCCGTCTGGCGACTAATTATCCTAGGTGCAGTTCCCTGACTGACCTGAGGGTAAGGGGGGCGCCAGAGAGCTGCAAGTTCCTAAGAGGAAGTGGGATAATTATAAATCCCTGCAGATTATTTCTGACACATTGGGTTGGACGGCAGCAGCCGTCGTGTGTGTGCCGTTCATCACATTGGTGGCAGCGGTGGGATCACAAGCCGTGATACCCCGGGCTACCGTGTGGTAGTCTGTGTGCCGTTTTCATCACAACGATGATGAGACTCAAATACCTGATTTGAGCGACAACTTGAGTTTTGCGTCAGGGCAGGAAGAGGTTGGCTCTGAGGACGACGGGTGTGAAAACACCCAGGGTGATGATGACGAAGTTGCAGATCCCACTTACTGTTAACCCACAGTCAGACAGTCGATGAGGTCAGCAGAGGAGGTGGAGGATTCGAGTGACGACGAGGTCAGGGTGCGCCTGGACAGAGACGTAGTACTGGAAGCACGTCACCAACTGCATCCTCAACCACAACTCTGCCTCTGACCACATGTCAAGGTGGCTCTTCAAGTCACATGGGTTCTAAGCCTTGCATAGCCTGGGCATTTTTTAACATCGATAAGGATGACCCAACTCGTGTTGATGTGTAGCCCAGCTGCGCTTGGAGCCACATGTACCCAGGAGGATGCACAGAAGGTAAACCCACACTCACACCTGATATTCATTCACACCTTCACTATTCCCTGGAGCCACCAGAGGGAGCCCTTGAAGAGTATGTATATATATAAGGGTTGTGAAGAGAGCAGTTAGTTGGAGATTGAGTCTACCTCAGAGTGAGATCTAGTCAGAACTCCTCAGACGAGCTGAGAGGGAGTTGTCAGATCACCTCAGAGAGACGAGCTGAGAGGAAGAGTTACCTCAGAACGTGACAGACTATTAGTTCCCCTGGAGCGTGGAAAGATAGCTCTTGAAGTGTGCATAGATCAGTCTGACGGAAGGTCCTGATAGCTGCTTCAGACAGAGCCTTAGAAGGAGAAGAAGGAAAGGGAACAGCAGTGATTGAAAGACTGGCCATGGACCGAGCTGTGCTACCCGTGACATCCCCCATTGAAGTGAATGGGCTCGGTGACGAGTACCCCAAGGCCCTAGCGGGCGACTCATCTTTTTGGCGTCACGAACAGGATCCGAAGCTCGCTATATGTGAGTCCTGTGTGCCTGAATGGACTGTTTTTGTGCAAAAGACTGTATTGCTGTTTTTGTGATTTTTGGCGCCATTTGCCGCCATTTTGCCACCATGTTCGCACCCTGAGGCGCTGGTGAAGGAGGGCGTGTATTCGTGGGCGTACCCCCCCTGTGGCGCGAAAGTTATGGCCGTCCTATTCAAGTGCTTCTACAATGTCAGATCGTGCCCCACAGCAAAGGAGATCCGCCTCCTCTTCATCCTCAGTGCAAGGAAGAGAAAGCGAAAGTCCCGCCTCCACGGAAAAGACCAGAGCGTTCCGGATGGAAAACACAGTCAGGCCTGGAGTGAGATGGCTGAAGGACAGGAGTCGCTGTGTGGGGGAATGGCGGTGTGCAGACCCCGTTCCCCTGAAGAGGTTCATCCTGGGCCCGAACCATCCCCAGGTCGGGAGAGCGATGGAGAGCCCTATCGTGTGGAGGAGGTGGATGCGGCGCTGTGGGATCTGGCTCGACACCGCGCAGAGATGGAGGCGATGGAGCGGAGCTGGCGTGCCCTGAAACTGCAGCTGCAGTGGGACCAGCTGCTCTCCCCCTGGATGCGCGACTGCCACCCGTGTCACCACTGGAGCCAGCGGCTGAGGAGGAACCGGAGGCCGGCCCCAGAAGAGCTGTACCTGACCCCGCCGAGGACGCGGCGGGAGGAGAGGAGGCTGAGGAGGCCTTGCCCGGACCGGAATGCCAGCCAGGCCTGGAACCAGAGGCCGCACCGGTCACAGCGGAGTACTGTCCCCCGGCAGGGATGAAGGAAGGGAGTGAACCCGGCGTGATCCTGCCTGAAGCGAATGAGATCGACTGGGAGGAAATGGAGCTCCTGGACGACGTGGAGTACGCCGCCCAGAAGGAGAATGAATGGAGATGCCGTGAACAGGAGGAGCGGCAGCAGTGGGAGCAGCGTGAGGCGCAGAGGCTTCGCCAGAGGTACCGGGAGAGAGATCTTGCCGATAAGGAGATCGTCCGGCGAGACAAAGGTACGCTCCGGGAACCGCGGCGCCAGGGGGCAATACGAGACTTCAAACTCCAGGGAGGCTGGGGGTTCATCCACGAACCCGGCCTGTACCAGTAAGTCTTCGTAAACCGGAGGGATGTGGAGTCTCACCTGCCTGAGGGACACCCGGAGAGGGACCTGCTGATAAGGGATGTAGTCACCTACACGCGGCATTGGGGGCTTAAAGGGTGGTATGCCCTGAACGTCTCCAGAGTCAGCGCCCCGGTCCCTGAAGCAGGAAATGCACCCCACGTCTCAGTGTCCCAGGCCCCAGCCACCTCGGCGCCAGTCCGCGCACCTGCGTCATCTTCTGAAACGCTGCAGAGCGCAGCGACTGCTAGAGTGTCCTCTGCTGAGCCATGCCTGCGCACCCTGCAGAGCGTAAGCCTAGGAGAGGCACCTGTCAGGCCTCCAGGCAATCGTATGGAAGGAAAAAAAACTGTAGCTACCCAAACCCTGGTTGCAGGACATGATTTTATGGTGATGCGATTCAGAACCCACAGTGTGCTTCCAGCCCCAGGTATGGAAGAAGCTGCCATGTTTGCTGAAGAAGAACAGTAGGACCCGGACAGGGTTTACTGTACTGTACAAAGTTGCCAGAGAAGTTATGTTGAAGAGTTGCACTTTATTGTGAAAATGTTTACATGATTGATATATAGTATACCCCAGTTGGGTAATGTGGTTTTGATGATGTCTATGATGTGGACTGCGTGCTGAGGACTCTTGCAGCACAAAGACTTTTGAAAATAGTTGGCACTTGGTGCCCCATCTTGGTTTTACGTAAACCGTACTACCTTGGAAGAAAAACCCGTGTGGTGTGGCCTAGAGTGAGGTCTGCAGAAGGGAAGTCCTGCAGCCCACCCAGGACCACCGTGGGAGGTTTTGCACGGGTCCTTTATTATTATTATTATTATTATATATTTATATAGCGCCATTTATTCCATGGCGCTTTACATATGAAAAGGGGAAAAATATAGACAGATACAATAAACATGTGCTAGACAAGGGACGCATAAGTACAGAACGAGAGAGGACCCTGCCCGCGGGGGCTCACAGTCTACAGGGATGGGTGAGAATACACTAGGAGAGGGTAGAGCTGGTTGTGCGATGGTTCAGTACACTGAGGATCATTACAGGTTGTAGGCTTGTCGGAACAGGTGGGTCTTCAGGTTTTTCTTGAAGGTCTCCGTTGTTGGTGAAAGTCTGATGTTTTGCGGCAGAGAGTTCCAGAGTATGGGGGAAGCCCGGGAGAAGTCTTGTATGCGGTTGTGGGAAGAAGAGATGAGGGGGGAGTCGAGAAGGAGATCTTGAGAGGATCGAAGGTTGCGTGTGGGTAGGTAGCGGGAGACCATGTCACAGATGTATGGAGGAGAAAGGTTGTGGATGGCTTTGTATGTCATGGTTAAGGTTTTGAACTGGAACCTCTGGGCAATAGGAAGCCAGTGAAGGGCCTGGCATAGTGGGGAGGCAGGGGAATAGCGGGAAGACAGGTGGATTAGTCATGCAGCAGAGTGTAGGATGGACTGGAGTGGTGCCAGAGTGCTAGAGGGGAGGCCAGACAGTAGGAGGTTGCAGTAGTCGAGGCGGGAGATGATAAGGGCGTGCACTAGTGTTTTTGTGGTTTCATGGTTGAGGAATGAGCGGATCCGGGAAATATTTTTGAGTTTGAGGCGGCATGAGGTGGCGAGGTCTTGGATATGTGGTTTGAAAGAGAGGGCAGAGTCGATGATCACCCCAAGGCACCGAGCATGTGGGACTGGGAAAGCGAGCAGCCATTGACATTGATGGATAGGCCTGGTGGAGGGGTAGAATGAGGTGGGGGAAAGATGATGAATTCTGTTTTGTCCATGTTCAGTTTGAGAAAGCGAGCAGAAAAGAAGGCTGAGATAGCAGACAGACACTGTGGGATTTTGGTCAGTAGGGAGGTGAGGTCAGGTCCAGATAGGTAGATCTGCGTGTCATCGGCGTAGAGGTGATACTGCAAGCCGTGGGATTCTATGAGCTGTCCCAGGCCGAAGGTGTAGATGGAGAAGAGTAGGGGTCCTAGGACTGAGCCTTGGGGAACACCGACAGACGGGGCGAGGTGAGGAGGTGGTGTGTGAGAGGGAGACACTAAATGTTCGGTCTGTTAGGTATGATGAGATCCAGGATAGGGCCAAGTCTGTGATGCCAAGAGATGAGAGAATCTGTAGGAGGAGGGAATGGTCTACGGTGTCAAAGGCAGAAGACAGGTCCAGGAGAAGGAGGACAGAGTAGTGTCGCTTGCTCTTGGCGGTTAGCAGGTCGTTAGTGACTTTAGTTAGGGCAGTTTCAGTTGAGTGATGCGGTCGAAAGCCTGATTGTAACCGGTCAAAGAGGGAGCAGGAGGAAAGGTGGGAGGACAGTTCAAGATATACATGCTGTTCCAGTAGTTTTGAGGCGAAGGGGAGAAGAGATATCGGCCGATAGCTAGACGCTGAGGATGGGTCGAGGGAGGGCTTTTTGAGGATCGGGGTGATTGAAGCATGTTTGAAGGATGAAGGAAAGACACCATTTGTAAGTGAAAGGTTGAAGAGGTGTGTGAGAGTAGGGATGAAGACTGTGGCAAGGTTAGGGATGAGGTGGGACGGGAGTGGGTCAAGCGCGCAAGTGGTGAGGTGTGATCTTGACAGGAGAGTGGAGAGCTGATCTTCTGTCATGGTGGTGAAGCTGGTTTTGGAAGAACAGGGCTGAGTGGCTAAGAGGGGCATTGGGGGCTGCGGGCCAAAGCCTTCTCTGATAGTATCAATCTTTTGCTTAAAGAAGGAGGCAAAGTCTTCGACAGAAATGAGAGGAGAGGGAGGAGGTGCTGTGGGATGGAGTAGAGAATTGAAAGTGTTGAAGAGCTGTTTAGGGTTGTGAGACAGGGAGGATATGAGAGATGAGAAGTAAGTTTGTTTTGCGGCAGAGAGCGTGGACTTGAAGCTGGCTAGGGACTGCTTGTATGCGTTGAAGTGCTCGGTGGAGTGGGTTCTCTTCCATCTCCGCTCGGTAACCCTGGAAGCCCGTCTCAGTTCTTTGGTCAGGCCGGTCAGCCAGGGCTGCCTGTTGATTGTACGAGTTTTGCTCTGCATGAGGGGGGCGGCCGAATCAAGTGTGGTTTTTATTGTGGTGTTATAAAATGTGGCAGCAGCATCTGTGTCATGAAGTGAGGCTATGTCTGTAAGAGGGAGGAGGGACTCAGAGAGCGATTGTAAATTGAGGTGTTTGAGATTTCTGCGAGGGTGGGTGAGTTTGTGGAGTGGGGGATGCGTACTAACAGAGGAGAGGGAAGAGAATGTCAGTAGGTTGTGGTCAGACAGGGGAGTGGGGAGTTAGTGAGATTAGTGAGGGAACAGAGACGGGTGAAGATAAGGTCCAGCGTGTGACCGCCTTTGTGAGTGGCCGCAGAGGACCATTGAGTGAGGCCAAGGGAAGCTGTGAGCGAAAGAAGTTTAGAGGCCGCCGGGGTGGAAGTGTCAATGGGGATGTTGAAATCGCCCATGATGATGGTGGGGATGTCAGCAGAGAGGAAATGGAGTAGCCAGGTGGTGAAGTGGTCGAGAAAGGTGGAGATGGCTAGTTCCGGGGGGCGGTAGATGACAGCCAGTTGGAGGTTGGAGGGGGAATAGATGTGGACGGAGTGCACTTCGAACGAGGGAATAGCAGCGGAGGGTGGAATTTGAATAGGGGTAAAGGAGCAGGTATCAGACAGGAGTAAGCCAACTCCTCCACCACGTTTGTTGCTGGGGCGAGGGGTGTGAGAAAGATGAAATCCGCCATAGGAAAGCGCAGCTGGAGAGGCTGAGTCAGAGGGAGTGAGCCAGGTTTCAGTGATGGCAAGGAAGGAGAGTTTGTTGGTGATAAAGAGGTCGTGGACAAATGACAGTTTATTGCAGACGGAGCGTGCGTTCCATAGTGCTCCGGGTAGGGGGACTGGGGGAGGGGGGTGTGGATGGATAGGTATGAGGTTGACAGGGTTGCAAAAACGTGTGGAAGATCGTGGCAGGGTGTTAGAAATGAGTGTGGGGATGTGATGAGGAGGGCCAGGATTTGGGGATACATCGCCAGCGATGAGGAGTAGCAGACAGAGCGTTAGAAGGTGGGAGCAGGATAAACCATGGTGTGGCCGTGTGTGTCTTGGTAAAAAGGATTGTATGTGGAGGAACAGTTCTGAGGGAAAGGTGAGATGGCTGGGGAGAATGATGGGGGAAATGACTAATTCCTTACTAGGTGGGGGATTACAGGGGATAGGAAGAAAGAAAGGAGGATGGGGGTGAAAGTGATAAGAAAATGAAACATAGTGGTTTTATAATCTGTTACCTTGCAGCCAAATTCCAGTCGAATTCTAGTCTAATTCACAGTAGTGTAATTAGAAATCTGTAATTTGAAATATGGGATTTGAAATATATGAAGCAGACTACGTCTGGAGCAGACCCATTGCACTGGTTATATCTGCAGCTAATGCCAATCAGGTGTGAGTGGAAAGTGGGCTGAGACTGCTCAGGCCAGATGCAGAGTTAAGGAAAGGTCATAAAAGGGGGTAGGGATTACACAGACCATTCGGATGTGTGGTGAAGATAAGAAGTATGGAGTACAATTATGTACACAGGAAGATGGGTGAGCAAATCATACCATTAAACAAAGCAATATACATGATGCATTCAGGAGCATAGAAAATCTGGAGTTTTCATACCATTAACAAAGCAATATACATGATGCATTCAGGAGCATAGAAAAGCTGGAGTTTTCATACCATTAACAAAGCAATATACATGATGCATTCAGGAGCATAGAAAAGCTGGAGTTTTCATACCATTAACAAAGCAAGAATCTTGTATATTTACACTTGAAAGTATTTTCTATTTTGCTAATTGTATTTATTGTAACGTTTGAAGTGTCCTCACCTCCCGCAAGGGACGAGTTATTGTTAATGTTGATGTTATATAAAAATGTATTTCTTTTCAGCCCGGGAGTGCTGATGATAACTAGGGGGGGATGTGTAGCCCAGCTGCGCTTGGAGCCACATGTACCCAGGAGGATGCACAGAAGGTAAACCCACACTCACACTGATATTCATTCACACCTTCACTATTCCCTGGAGCCACCAGAGGGAGCCCTTGAAGAGTATGTATATATATAAGGGTTGTGAAGAGAGCAGTTAGTTGGAGATTGAGTCTACCTCAGAGTGAGATCTAGTCAGAACTCCTCAGACGAGATGAGAGGGAGTTGTCAGATCACCTCAGAGAGACGAGCTGGAGCTGAGAGGGAGAGTTACCTCAGAACGTGACAGATTGTTAGTTCCCTGGAGCGTGGAAAGATAGCTCTTGAAGTGTGCATAGATCAGTCTGACGGAAGGTCCTGATAGCTGCTTCAGACAGAGCCTTAGAAGGAGAAGAAGGAAAGGGAACAGCAGTGATTGAAAGACTAAAGACTACAGCTTGAACTTAGTTTACTGTGTGGAGTCCAGTAATAGTGGAGGAAGATAGCCACTTTAGCCTGGTCAGAACTGAGTCAACTGAGTGTAGTTCAGTGAGCAAGCGTGCCGACGCTTTGAGAGCGGTGAAGAGAAAGGAGAATCAGCAATCTACTGCTAGTGTGCTTATGTTAAGGGTTAGAGTAGGACGAAAGGCGAGTGGAAGGAAGAAGAGAGTGACAGAGGTTGAAACAGCATTGATCGCTTACCTCTACTCTGAACAACCGGACACCGGGTCTGAGCTTGCTAGCATCTACATGACTAGTAGGAGATACCAGAGACCCTGTGGGACTTCAAGTCGCAGGGTCCCAGCAGTGCTGATACGTAACCGGGGTCAGGAAGAACAGGAGTCTGGTCAGCGCAACCATTAGAGACTGAGTTCTATCCAAGAGAAGGCTCCACCACAAAGTCAGCCGGGCGTATATGAGAAGACAGAGTTAGACTTCGTTCCATACAGGTCAGACACTCACACATAAAGGAGTACGGAGGCCCTACACCTACTCAGTGGGATTACTGGACGTGCATCCTCCACCCTGCCAGCTTCCCGGGACGTGCCTGCAACTACCATCAGTAAAGGTACAGAAAGAGACTTTCTTGTGTGTGTCTGCCTTATTGCTCCTGCACCCCTGCACCGCCATATACCCTGAGGGATCCAGTCTTGCCTGTGGAAGACTTAACACCTTGCTGCCCAGTAACAACCCCTCAGCAGATCTACCCTGCAGCGCTGGTCACACTGAGCAGGTACCACAGGTGGCGTCACGAAAAACTGTATATACTTTAATCCCCTGTAAATATCCCACATTTGAGGTGAGCCCCAGGGCCACGGACCGAGCTGTGCTACCCGTGACATCCCCATTGAAGTGAACGGGCTCAGTGCCGAGTACCCCATGGCCCTGGCGGGCGACTCATTATCTGTAACATTTGTGACCAAAAGCTAAGTAGAGGCCAAAAAATCCATAGTTTGAGTACTTCATGCATGAACTGTCACATGGATATGAAGCATAAGTTGCAGTGCCAAGCTCACTGTGCTACAATGCGGCCTAGCAGGACGGCCCAACCAACGTCTGCCCCATCTTGTGCATCTGCAACCGCGGCCTCTTCATCCTCTGTGACTGGGGGGACAGCAGTCAGACATGTTTTGAGACTCAGACCTGGCACCTCTTTACCTGCAACAGCCAGTCTGACTGGCAGGTCAGCAGTTCATTTAGAAGTGGAAACACCAGCTGGTGTTGAGCACTCTCCGACATCGAGAGCACCACCTTTGGATCAAGGCAACCTAACTTTTGCGCATGCATCTTCCTCACAGACCGTCAGTTGTCCGGGGACACCCTACTCAACCCCGTCTACGCACAACAGCCAGCCCTCGGTCCCTCAGATGTGGACAAGTAAAAGACCATTTCCTCCTAGCCATGAGAAAGCTAAGAGGTTGAATTTCACCATCTGCAAGCTCTTGGCTACAGAAATGCTGCCTTTCCGCCTTGTCGACACAGAGGATTTTCGAGACCTTACCTTCTCAAAGAAAGGTGTGCCTGCGCTCCACCAGCATGTCGCACACAACATCACCGCTTCTTTGAGAAACTCAGTGTGTGACAGAGTGCATTTCACCACAGACACTTGGACGAGTAGGCATGGACAGGGGCGTTACATGTCGCTGACTGGGCACTGGGTAACTATGGTGACAGAAGGACAAGGGGCTGCTGTCCAAGTCTTGCTGTCCCCATGAGTTGTGCGTCAATCCTCTTTATCTCGAAGTTCCTCCACTGCTTCTGCCTCCTCAACCTCATCTCGGTCCTCAACCTGCACCCAAAGCCTGTCTGGTCATGCTACGGGCTTTCTAACTGCGCAGAAGGGATCCTGCACACCTCCTTGCTATGCTGGCAGAAGGGCTCAACGTAATCAGGCGGTTTTTACGTTGAAATGTCTGGGAAATGTGAGTCACACAGCTGAGGAGTTGTGGTCAGCTCTGGAGAACCAGTTTCATGAATGATTGTGTGGCGCCCTGAGGGTCCAGTCGCCACAGAGATGCTGCATCGCACCCAGCGGTGTGACGTCTGACCTTCAGGTAAGAAGGGAGCACCCCATTGACTCCAACCACACACATCCAACATTCACCAGACTGGCTGAGTGCAGGCGGACCCTTCGGGAGGATGGCTTGACTCAGGCTAGTCAGGAAAGGGTGTAGTTAGTTGGTGGGTGGAACCTAGGCAGCACTGAGCTGCGTGTTAGAGAGAGAGAGACAGTTAGTCTAGCCAGAGGCTGAGGAGAAAGAGGTCCAGGGCAATACAGCACTGAGGCTGTGCCCAATCCTGGGAGCAGGAGGACCAGGCAAATATCGGGGAACGGTCCCTATACTAGTGGGTCACTTCATCGCCACTAGTAACACCGAGAACAGTAGGTCTCTTCAAGGGACTACTACCCACCATATTCTCACTGGGAGGAAGCTTAGGGATCAAGTATGTGCAGGCATCGGATGGTGTTCTCCATCCCCAATAACTCAGGGGGGGGATGGATGGATCCGGACATCGAGCCAACGCCTGTTAACTGAAAGGATCCAATACTACCTCGTCAGAGGGCTCTGTGGTGGAGAGGTGCATGGAAGTAGGAGAGTAGCACCTAGAGAGGAAGCCAGAAAGGAACACATTGAAAGTGGAGTCTTTGGGAGTGTGACCAATCTACTTGAGGGTTGCTGGACTACTCACTGGAGAACACAGTGCCTGGCTGGAATCTGTACTGAGCTCAACAGACTGTGAGTAAATACCCTGAAACTGCAACAGAGCTGTTTCCTGCATTATTCCAGTGTCGCACACTCCACTCTGCTACATCTCTCAGCACCATTGCTTTTACCTTACATCTACCTGCCCTGGAAGGACACAGTCTTACCTGTATAAGACTTATCATCTAGCTGCACAACACCATCCCTTCCAGAGGACCTGCACAGCAGCGCTGGTCACCCTGACCAGGTACTACAGGTGGCGTCACGACAAACTACACGAACATTTAATCCCCTGTAAATACATCCCCATTTATAGTGAGCACCCAGGGCCACGGACCGAGCTGCAGCTACCATGACATTCCCCATAGAAATCAACGGGCTCGGTGCCGAGTACCCCACGGCCCTGGCGGGCGACGCAGTTGTCTCCACTGGACCTGCAACCAGGGAAGGCCGTGTGCAACAATGCCGCAAACCTGGGTGCGGCCCTTCGCCGGGGCAATGTCACACATGTGCCTTATATGGCTCACGTGTTGAACCTGGTTGTCCAGCAATTTTTAGCCCACTATCCCGGACTACATGGCCTTCTGCAGAGGGCACGGTTGCTGTGTGCTCACTTCTGCCGTTCGCATCCCGCAGCTCAGCGACTTACATCTCTACAGAAGTCGTTGGGCCTGCCACTTCACCAGCTAAAATGCGATGTGCCAACACGGTGGAATTCAACTCTGCACATGTTGCAGCGACTGTGGCAGCACCGACAAGCCCTGGTGCAATACGTTCTGAATTATAGCCTGGGCCAACGAGATCCAGAGGTGGGGCAAATCACGCTGGAGGAGTGGTCTCAGATCAGGGACCTATGCACTCTTCTGCACAGTTTTGAAATAGCCACGAAGATGTTTAATGCTGACGATGCCATTATCAGCATGACTATTCCGGTGATTTACATGCTGGAGCACATGTTAAACAGAATTCGGAGTCAGGTGGTGGAACACGAGGAGGTGGAGGAAGTAGAGGAGGACGAGTTGTATGCGGAAGGGCTAACATCTGCAAGGTCCAGACGGTCGGCAGCACCAAGGCGGCAGGCATGGGAGGGTGGGGGAGAGGAATTAACCAGGGTGCATGGTAGCAGCCAAACTAGTGATGAAGGTGCAGGAGCCCAGGAAGAAGTGGAGGACGAACTGCTGATGGGCATGGAAGACTCATCAGATGGTGGTGTGCTGACAGATAAGCGCACGCAGCTGTCCACTGAGAATGTAGACAGACTCACGTTCATAAAGATGAACAAATCATGGATCCGCAAGGACTTTTCTACCCCTTTGTCATCCTGGGGAGAGTAAAAGCTTGAGGATTTGTTCAAATCACCTCACCAACCGTTTTAAGCAACTCTGGGGCAATTGATGCTACTTAAGTGGTGTCTGTGCCCCAAATTTTTAGAAAAAATGGAGACTCTTTTTGGAGTCCCCTTGCTGTGTTTTACGTGACGTTGGCATCGTCATACAGGTGGGTTGGGTCTTTCCCCACCCCCCTTTTAACCGTAAGAAACTACATACACTACGGCTTGGGGTAACACAGATGGTTGAGTGTGAAGAGCTGTTTACTCATACTATAGCCTGGAAATCAGAGGTCTTCTCCAAAGCTTGAGTGTCTGCTAGTCAGCGGAGTAGCCACCGGCTGTAGATCTAATTACAAATTTTTAACTGCATCTAGCCCAGACAATAATTTTTGGCCTAGTAGCAGTGTCTGCTAGTCAGCAGAGTAGCCACCGGCTGTAGATCTAATTACACATTTTTAACTGCATCTAGCCCAGACAATAATTTTGGGCCTAGTAGCAGTGTCTGCTAGTCAGCGGAGTAGCCACCGGTTGTAGATCTAATTACAAATTTTTAACTGCATCTAGCCCAGACAATTTTGGGCCTAGTAGCAGTGTCTACTAGTCAGCGTATTAACCCAGCTGTTAAGCAAGCTACACCACCTGTACTTTGGACACTTAATTTTTTGAAAGGAAATGCTTCGGGCCTCCGGGACAATCAGTGAAGAGCATCAGGGAGGCACCCCAAGGCACAGGGGCTGTGACTGGCGGTAGGAAGCCTTGCGGTGGACCGCCAAGCTCGATCCTTATAAAAGCTTTTTAACTGCAGCAGCTTTACTGGACGCTACTGGAGCTGGAACTCTTTTTTATTTTATATAAAAATACAAAACAGAACAGACATTACTAAACATCAAAACCAGACATTACAAGAATCAAAAACTCAGTAAATCAAACTACCCGATAAATTTACACACCAAATTAAGAACTTAAAACCAGCTTCAAGATTTTCCAACCTCATCAAGTCCTTTCTCTTTCCTTCATTTTCCACCCTTTATTTTTGGCTCTCTCGGGTCTCTTGCAGCTTGTGCTTTCCAGCCTTCAGCCTTCAGGGACCCCCAGCAGGAACATCTTATAAAAGAAGCATCACGAGAAAAAAAAAAAAAATACCCCACTCATAATACACACGCACACACACACACTCCAACAATCTCACACCACTTTCACTATTTACAAAATATACATTATTACATTAATAAACTTAAAACCTTTGGCCCTCTGCCTTAACTCAAAAGACATGGCCTTTCGTGGCCAAAAACTCACCCTACTTATCCACTAATAACCAAAACACACACATATATATATATATATACACATATATACATGCACATTTTTTTTTTCCTCCACCACACCCCCAGTCCATAAGTTCATGGCCTCCTCTTAACACCGCAAACTCGGGTCCATAAAAGTTTATGCCCTTACTTATTTATTACCTTTGGGTCCTTGGGTCCATTAATGCACATATGCCCAACCAAGCTCCCCTCCCAAACCCAAGACAAACCCCCACCCAACCTAACTATACCCCCCTAGTTACCCCACTAATTAAAACACAGAAAATCCTCAACACTATACAAAATACATACAATATATATTCTTGTAAAAAGAAAGGGCTTAATCTTCAGGAAGAGACATTTCCGGTCCCACTTTGACTGTGGGCTGTAGATGTTTATGAGCCGCAGCTCTTGTCCCCTCATGAAGACGTCAAGGACCAGGCACCTCCCCATTTCTAACTCGATCACTCGTCTGCATTCCACATCTGCAGTCTTAAAAAGGACTGCCACCCCGCTATACGCTCGGCCTCAAGAGACCAGTATGAGGGCCCACACTTCCACTCTCTCCGTGTTTTATGTATGGCCCCCATGTCAGTTAGTCTGGTCTCCTGCAAAAAATAAATTTCAGCCTCAATTCGGGTGAGAAAATCAAAGGCCGTAAATCTAGTCGCATCTGACTTAATGCTGGCGACATTAATGGACGCCAGCGTCAACGGGGCGAGTTCAGCCATCATGAGTGATCAAGTTTGACGGCCTTCTTCTTACCCACCCTGCTCCCACCACCCTCTGGGGAGGAGTCAGAACCCTTCCTCTTTAAGGTAGTTGAGGTGTCCATTCCTTCTCCCCTGGTGTCCTCACCTCCGGAATCCGGGTCTGTCCCCCCCAGGAGAGACAACGTCCTCTAAGGGTTGGACTCCGCCATCCCCTGAAGGACCCCCCAATGCCACCCCCGGCCCCTTGCCCTCGTCCGGCGACTCTTTAGCAGAGTCTCCGAGGGCTTGTATTTCTCCTACACACGACTCCACTCCATGCACCACGTACACATGGCTCTGCTCAGTACTCTTCGTATGCACATGGATCCTCTCCGTACATCTCATACACACACGGCTCCTGTCCGTACACCTCATACACACACGGCTCCAGTCTGTACACCTCGTGCACACATGGCTCCGCTCCGTACACCTCGTACACACGGCTCCGCTCTGTACACCTCGTACACACACGACTCCGCTCCATACACCTCGTGCACACATGACTCTGCTCCGTACACCTCGTACACACACGGCTCCGCTCCGTACACACGGCTCAGCTCTGTACACCTCGTACACACACGGCTCCTCTCCTCACACAATGTACACATGCAACTCTGCTCTGTACACCTTGCAAATGTGGCTCCGGTCCGTACATCTCGTACACACACGGCTCAGCTCCGTACGCCTCTTATGCACACTGCTCCGCTCCGTACGCCTCGTACACACACGGCTCAGCTCTGTACACCTCATACACACATGGGTCTGCTCCTCACATATTGTGCACATGCAGCTCTGCTCTGTACACCTTGCAAACATGTGGCTCTGGTCCAAGCATCTCGTACTCACGCAGCTCCTCTCTGTACACCTCGTACACACATGGCTCCGCTCTGTATATCTCCTACACACACGACTCCACTCCATGCACCACGTACACACGGCTCTGCTCAGTACTCTTCGAATGCACGCGGCTCCTCTCCGTACATCTCGTACACACACGGCTCCGCTCCGTACACCTCATACACACACGGCTCCGCTCCATACACCTCGTATGCACCCGGCTCTACTCCGTACACCTCATACATACACGGCTCTGCTCCGTACACACACAGCTCCACTCAGTACACCTCGTACACACATGGCTCTGCTCCATACACTCCATACACCTCGTACACACACGGCTCCGCTCTGTACACCTCGTTCACACACGGCTCTGCTACATCCACACTGTAAACCCCTCCTGACCCCACACATAAACTTCCTCTCATCCAGCATCATAACAACCAGCACAGCAGTCCTGCAGACGCTGAGGCCCCTGATCATGTGACTCCTGACTCCTCCCCTCCTGTGACCTCATCACAGGTCCTGTGTGCACAGAGCAGCCATATATGTGGAGTGCGGCTCTGCGGGTGGAGGTCGGTGCTGGAGGCTCCATTATTCTCTATGTGGAGTGCGGCTCTGCGGGTGGAGGTAGGTGCTGGAGGCTCCATTATTCTCTATGTGGAGTGTGGCTCTGCGGGTGGAGGTAGGTGCTGGAGGCTCCATTATTCTCTATGTGGAGTGTGGCTCTGCGGGTGGAGGTCAGTGCTGGAGGCTCCATTATTCTCTATGTGGAGTGCGGCTCTGCGGGTGGAGGTCAGTGCTGGAGGCTCCATTATCCTCTATGTGGAGTGCGGCTCTGCGGGTGGAGGTCAGTGCTGGAGGCTCCATTATCCTCTATGTGGAGTGCGGCTCTGCGGGTGGAGGTAGGTGCTGGAGACTCCATTATTCTCTATGTGGAGTGCGGCTCTGCGGGTGGAGGTCGGTGCTGGAGGCTCCATTATTCTCTATGTGGAGTGTGGCTCTGCGGGTGGAGGTAGGTGCTGGATGCTCCATTATTCTCTATGTGGAGTGCGGCTCTGCGGGTGGAGGTAGGTGCTGGAGGCTCCATTATTCTCTATGTGGAGTGTGGTTCTGCGGGTGGAGGTCGGTGCTGGAGGCTCCATTATTCTCTATGTGTAGTGTGACTCTGCGGATGGAGGTAGGTGCTGGAGGCTCCATTATTCTCTATGTGGAGTGTGGCTCTGCGGGTGGAGGTAGGTGCTGGAGGCTCCATTATTCTCTATGTGGAGTGCGGCTCTGCGGGTGGAGGTCGGTGCTGGAGGCTCCATTATTCTCTATGTGTAGTGTGACTCTGCGGATGGAGGTAGGTGCTGGAGGCTCCATTATTCTCTATGTGGAGTGTGGCTCTGCGGGTGGAGGTAGGTGCTGGAGGCTCCATTATTCTCTATGTGGAGTGCGGCTCTGCGGGTGGAGGTCGGTGCTGGAGGCTCCATTATTCTCTATGTGGAGTGCGGCTCTGCGGCTGGAGGTCGGTGCTGGAGGCTCCATTATTCTCTATGTGGAGTGTGGCTCTGCGGGTGGAGGTCGGTGCTGGAGGCTCCATTATTCTCTATGTGGAGTGCGGCTCTGCGGGTGGAGGTAGGTGCTGGAGATTCCCCATTACTGGTGCATTAATATTATATATTTCTTGATCTTCCAGACCTTATCTTGACCTCCACTGTTCCTGGTAACTGCTGTTTCTTAATTACATTTCAAACTAAGGAAATGGCAACTTGATGTGAACTAGCCATAACCATAACAGGCATTTTATAGTGTGAAACCTTGGTCAAAGTTATCTGAGCACTCAAATCTCCAAGGGTGCCCAAAATTTTGCATCATCCCATTTCACTTTCTGTAATTTTTAAAATGTAAACAATTATATTTTTTTGCCTAAAACACAAAGGAAATATGTCATCTTTAACTTTAGGCCTTTTAGAGATCATTTCATCTTCATCTTGCTTAACTGTTCACGATAACAGTAATTTTGACCAGGGGTGCACACACTTTTACATGTGACTGTAAATGCTTCATCCAGTTGGTGCGCAATATGTAATAGGGTTTTGCTATTAAACTCAATGAGAAGCTCCATGAACTTCTTTCAGCTGTTATTGCAAATATTTCCCAGTTATTGATGAACTCCTGGTCCTCCATAAGAGAAGAAGGTCTCACACGTATCCGCAATCCTCTCGCGATTGTTTGGTGAGATCATTTCCAGGAACGCTTTGTTCCACCAGGTTTTGGGTCGTTTAAAAATTGGCTTTTTTATCAATATGTTAAAATCCTTCATACTCTGATCCCCAGAGCCGCCAGTTGTTGGTGCCTCGTTATTGGAAACCTGATTTATGTGACCGAGGCAAGACCGTTCCTGGGCTTTGTAGTTCTTGGTCTTTAGCAAGGCGCCCTGAGCGGAGCAGAGTATAATATTAGAGACGGAAAAAGACAGAAGACGATAATACACAGATGGGAATAATAGAGAGGAAATATTGGAGAACAAAACATGGAATATTCAGATGGATCTAATCACACGTGGAGATTCCCCATTACTGGAGCATTAATACTAGATATATATTACACAGGGGATATCGCAGCCAATTCCCACAAGAAGAATCCTGGAAACACAGAATTAGAAATGATTCTTTCTCCGCAGTTTCTATAGGACTTAATACATTCCTGATTCCGGAGAGTAATAGAAATACGGCAGAAAACAGGAAGAAAGTTCAGAGAAGAAGCTTCATAGAAAGACACTGAAGTTACAGACACCATTTAACCATTTGGGAGAAAGTGATTCCAGCACTTTACCGAGTAAATCCCCCCAGGACTGTAGCGCGTAAAGACCCCAATATCCACAGGTGTCCCTTCTAATTGGGGGAACTATCACCTCTAATAATCCTCGGACAGTTCTGACAATCACTGAAAAGTGTCCCTTTATGGAGGTGACAGAAAGTCTGTTTAGTCCCTTTATATTCATAGTATCAGCCCTAATCCAATGGTGAGAGAGCGATTTACCCTGAAGAGTCACAGATTGTGGGGTCGTTATACAATGTTATATTTAGGGGGTTTTGTGTTGTCACCTTATAAGAATCACATTGGTTTTGTTCTTTTTCCGCTGAGAGATACAAACGACCCAACTATGAAAGGCGGGAACCAAGGAAACATGTATTACTCTCATAGTACGGGGCCCCACACAGTATAATGTTCCCACAGTACCACCATCCCTCAAACACTGTATAATGTTCCCCCAGTACCGATATCCTCCATACCAGGCCTGGGCAAACTGGGCAGTAAAGTGCCCCTTCACCTCCACTACATGCAGCCTGCAGATGGGATAATCCATGTGCTCCCCAAACTGCTCTTCTGCCCCACCATGTACTCTGCTGCATCCTGAACCTTTGTATGTGAGGGTTAACCCTTACGTTCTCTTTGCTCCAAGCTTGTTCTGTTGTATGTCAGGTGCAGGAGAGTTAAGGGTTAAGTCCCCCATAGTGCTCCCTTCTATGATCTGTGGCTTATTTCAACCACTCCATAGACTGCAATAGGGATTTCTCACCCTCTGCCTGTCCCCTCCTGCCCCATATGTGATACAGGTATAGAGGTGGGCTAACAACTTTTTTCCAATGCTCCCAATTTATTGCTTCATCAACTGATATTACGTGTTACATAAAGCTTCATTGTAACAAGTATTGTCAGGCTATGTTCACACACGACTGTAATATTTGTCCAAGTGCTGTCCATGATAAAAAATAAACCCGACCTCAGGCAGAGCACTAGGAGCAATGTTATGCAACTGGGCTATCCAGATTACAGTGTGAAAATGTCTGCTTGAGAAATGTCACGGCAGGCGCCGGTCTCTTTTATATTTCGGATGAGACTCGCCTGTTGAAGTCTATGTATGTGCAAAAATAAAAGAAAATTGTATGCCATATGAATCATCCGTAACGCATCTGATTTTTTCAAATACAGTGCAGACCAAAAGTTTGGACACACCTTCTCATTTAAAGATTTTTCTGTATTTTCCTGACTATGAAAATTGTAGAATCACACTGAAGGCATCAAAACTATGAATTAACACATGTGGAATTATACATTACACTTTACAAAAAAGTGTGAAACAACTGAAAATATGTCTTATATTCTAGGTTCTTCAAAGTAGCCACCTTTTGCTTTGATGACTGCTTTGCATACTCTTGGCATTCTCTTGATGAGCTTCAAGAGGTAGTCACCGGAAATGGTCTTCCAACAATCTTGAAGGAGTTCCCAGAGATGCTTAGCAATTGTTGGCCCTTTTGCCTTCACTCTGCAGTCCAGCTCACCCCAAACCATCTCGATTGGGTTCAGGTCTGGTGACTGTGGAGGCCAGGTCATCTGGCGTAGCAGCCATCACTCTCCTTCTTGGTCAAATAGCCCTTACACAGCCTGGAGGTGTGTTTGGGGTCATTGTCATGTTGAAAAATAAATGATGGTCCAACTAACCGGATGGAATATCATGCCGCTGCAAGATGCTGTGGTAGCCATGCTGGTTCAGTATGCCTTCAATTTTGAATAAATCCCCAACAGTGTCACCAGCAAAGCACGCCCACACCATCACACCTCCTCCTCATGTAGAGTCCATCCGTTCACCTTTTCTGCATCGCACAAAGACACGGTGGTTGGAACCAAAGATCTCAAATTTGGACTCATGAGACCAAAGCACAGATTTCCACTGGTCTAATGTCCATTCCTTGTGTTCTTTAGCCCAAACAAGTCTCTTCTGCTTGTTGCCTGTCCTTGATGGCTTGATGGTTTTTGCAACTGCAATTGGGGACACTTTCAAAGTTTTCCCAATTTTTCGGACTGACTGACCTTCATTTCTTAAAGTAATGATGGCCACTCGTTTTTCTTTACTTAGCTGCTTTTTTCTTGCCATAATACAAATTCTAACAGTCTATTCAGTAGGACTATCAGCTGTGTATCCACCAGACTTCTGCACAACACAACTGATGGTCCCAACCCCATTTATAAGGCCAGAAATCCCACTTATTAAACCTGACAGGGTACACCTGTGAAGTGAAAACCATTTCCAGTGGCTACCTCTTGAAGCTCATTAACAGAATGCCAAGAGTGTGCAAAGCAGTCATCAAAGCAAAAGGTGGCTACTTTGAAGAACCTAGAATATAAGACATAATTTCAGTTGTTTCACACTTTTTTGTTAAGTATATAATTCCACATGTGTTAATTCATAGTTTTGAAGCCTTCAGTGTGATTCTACAATTTTCATAGTCATGAAAATACAGAAAAATCTTTAAATGAGAAGGTGTGTCCAAAATTTTGGTCTGTACTGTATGTAAATGGTTAGCACTCAACTGAGAGGTGGCAGAATACGGTGCTAGTGAAAAGGAACCAGATGGTTCAGTTAACGTAAGTTCAGAAAATCTTTTTGAGTTTGGGCTCCTACCAGTTAAACTTGTAATGCTATGTAAATATTATGTACTACATTTATTACTACTTTGCCGTGATTTGCATATTTAACATGTACAGTCATGGACAAAAGTTTTGAGAATGACACAAATATTAATTTTTACAAAGTCTACTGCTTCACTTTTTCTAATGGCAATTTGCATATACTCCAGAATGTTATAAAGAGTGATCAGCTTAACAGCAATTACTTGCAAAGTCAATATTTGGCTAGAAAATGAACTTTATCCCCCAAAACACATTTCAACATCATTGCAGCCCTGCTTTAAAAGGACCAGCTAACCTCTTTTCAGTGATTGCTCCATTAACACAGGTGTGGGTGTTGATGAGGACATGGCTGGAGATCAATCTGTCACGATTAAGTAAGAATGACACCATTGGACACTTTAAAAGGAGGCTGGTGCTTGGCATCATTGTTTCTCTTTTGTTAACCATGGTTATCTCTAAATAAACACGTGCAGTCATCATTGCAATGCACAAAAATGGCCTAACAGGGAAGAGTATCGCAGCTAGAAAGATTGCACCTTAGTCAACAATCTATCGCATCATCAAGAACTTCAAGGAGAGAGGTTCCATTGTTGCCAAAAAGGCTCCAGGGTACCCAAGAAAGACCAGCAAGCGCCAGGACCGTCTCTTAAAAGTGTTTCAGCTGCGGGATCGGGCTACCAGTAGTGCAGAGCTTGCTCAGGAATGGCAGCAGGCAGGTGTGAGTGCATCTGCACGCACTGTGAGGCGGAGACTCTTGGAACAAGGCCTGGTCTCAAGGAGGGCAGCAAAGAAGCCACTTCTTTCCAGAAAAAACATCATGGACAGACTGATATTCTGCAAAAGGTACAGGCAGTGGACTGCTGAGGACTGGGGTAAAGTTATTTTCTCTGATGAATCCCCTTTTCGATTGTTTGGGACATCAGGAAAACGCCTCATTCGGACAAGACAAGGTGAGCGCTACCACCAGTCTTGTCTCATGCCAACTGTTAAGCATCCTGAAACCATTCATGTGTGGGGTTGCTTCTCAGCCAAGGGAATCGGCTCTCTCACAGTCTTGCCTAAAAACACAGCCATGAATAAAGAATGGTACCAGAATGTCCTCCAAGAGCAACTTCTCCCAACCCTGCAAGAGCAGTTTGGCGATCAACAATGCCTTTTCCAGCATGATGGAGCACCTTGCCATAAAGCAAAGGTGATAACTAAATGGCTCAGGGAACAAAACATAGAGATTTTGGGTCCATGGCCTGGAAACTCCCCAGATCTTAATCCCATTGAGAACTTGTGGTCAATCATCAAGAGACGGGTGGACAAACAAAAACCTAAAAATTCTGACAAAATTAAAGCATTGATTGTGCAAGAATGGACTGCTATCAGTCAGGATTTGGTCCAGAAGTTGATTGAGAGCATGCCAGGGAGAATTGCAGAGGTCCTGAAGAAGAAGGGTCAACACTGCAAATATTGACTTGCTGCATTAACTCATTCTAACTGTCAATATAAGCTTTTGTTACTCATATGTTTGCAATTATTATATTTCTGTCTGTGATAAAAACATCTGTCAAACACACATAAAAACCAGAGGGCAGCAGATCATGTGAAAATATAATATTTGTGTCATTCTCAAAACTTTTGGCCATGACTGTATATAACTCTTTGCGATTGCACATTTGCTTAATCATCAGCATGTATTGCCACCATTAATGCCATTCTTTTTATTATGCACAAATGTTATTCTTTCCTTGCGGTCACACGCTGTAATGTATGTAGTACAGTTCATATAGCGTTTTGTGCTTGGGTGCGATGAAAACACAGGAGTCACAGGTTTGATATAGAAAAGTCCTGTATTACTTCATACAAGTTGGCAGAAATAGTCACACAGTTTGCAGACACAGAAACAGGAGACACAGCAGGCCAGAGTAATCCAAGCTCAGCAATCACTCTCCAATACAGATTCAGGATCTTCTTCTCTGTTACCGTAAGTCCATGCAAACGTGGGTCTTTCAAAGAGCAGGGTTCAGAGTCCACAAGTGCTTCAGAGTTCCTCAGTAGGAATAGCTGGAGTACAAGGTCCAAGGCTTACAGGAGTCAAGTCACAGGTTCACTGCAGGCTAGATTCTGAAGCACTGATTGCTCAGCTGTGGCTGCTTAAGAAGCAAAGGAGAGAATCAGGGCGGGAACATGCAAGCTGGAAACTCCATTTTGACTGAGGGCAAGATAGCTGCAGCAAGACAGAAAGTAAAATGGCTGACGAACAAACTGAGTTTCAGGAATATATACATAGAACCTTACACACGCTTGACCCTTGCCTTAAACTACAGCTAAGAGTCCTTTGTTCCCGTTTGTGCATGCGCCTTTGTCCTTATAACGCAATTTCTTTCATTATGCACATATGTTATTCTCCACTAGCGGTCACGCGCTTGACCCTTGCCTGAAACTACAGTGAAGTGTCTTTTGTTCCCATTCGCACATGTACCAGCGTCCTTAGATACTATACAACACTATACTGCATAGGCGCCTCTCCGGCGCTTCCGGTCATGTGGCCGGAGGGGTCCCATGTCACTTCCAGTCACGTGACCAGCCGGTTCTCTTCTTAAACCTTGCACTACTCACAAACCATCACACACCGCTTGGACATGGCTGTGTCTGCGTCCCACTTAGCGCCACCAACGATCGTAACTATTTCTTATGGGCGAGCATGTTCTCCATGCTAGATACTACATCTTTACTTATATCACTTTACTATTTTGACTTCATGCAGCATATGCAGTCCAGTTGGATAACGTTCCCCTATGAATTGGGTACACACTTGGATCTCCTGGCTATACTGGTATTGCAGCTTTGCATAAACCGTTATCTATATGGATTTTGTACTTTACTGATAATGCCTGTTTTACCCTAATAGGTCTACAATTTTATCCTCACTTTTAGAACTCTGCCTAATTAGATCTCTGTTATGTTTCGGTAGCTGAGGAGTGCAGGTAAAAAAGGCAATACACCAGAGCAGTTGGAATCTATGGGATTGCAGTACCCTGACTAACCACCACAACTAGAGGCAGCCGTGGAGCGTTCCTACGTTGGTCCTAGACGCCTCGTCACAGCCTGAGAAACTAACTACACCTAAAGATAGAAATAGGAAAGCTATCTGCCCCGGAGCAGAACCCCAAAGATAATAGAAAGCCCCCAAACATGTAATGGCGGTTAGACAAGAGGAAATACTGACACAGAAAGAAAATAGAATGAGCAAACGCTGGGGCCCAAACTATCTAAATAGAAAAGGACAGGAAGGGTACTTACTGCAATCCCAGAAAACCCTGAAAAACACCAACTCTACTAATTTCAAAATCACCTGAGATCACACGACCTCTACCACCTAAATTAGCTCTCTGGTGTAACAAAATCAAAACAGCAGCCACTGAAAAAACTGGAAAAAGCAAAAGAACAAAACTCAGTGGCTGAACTAAACTGAGAAGGCAGAAGCCCCCGGAGGGGACCCAGAAGGCCCCCAAAGAAGTGCAGGACAAAATGCAAAAATATAGCAACAACACAAAAGAAGAAAAATTCTTATCTGGTAGCAGGAGATGCAGACACGACACAGCAGGCTACAAGGGAAACTGGAATGAAGGATTCAGACCAGAACAATTGATCACCGGCAACCCTGATGGGAAAATGACTCCCTTATATAAGACCAGTCAGTAACACCTGATTCCCAGCCCTCACAATCTTCACTAGTACCGCTTGTAACCACCAGAGGGAGCCTCCGCTCAGAACTCATCTCAAACCCATTCACAACAGTACCCCCCCCTTGAGGAGGGGTCACCGAACCCTCATTTGAGCAACCAGGTCGGTCAGGATGAGTTCTATGATACGCACGGATAAGTCTCCTAGCATGGATGTCCGAAGCAAACACCCAAGAATTGTCTTCCTGACCATAACCTCTCCATTTAACCAAATACTGGAGTCTTCGTCTAGAAAAACGAGAATCCAATATTTTCTCAACCACATACTCCAGATTGCCCTCAACCAAAACAGGGTCAGGAGGCACAGTAGCAGGAACCACTGGCTCAACAAACCTCTTCAACAAGGACTTGTGGAACATGTTATGGATCTTAAATGTCCCTGGAAGAAGCAAACGAAAAGAAACAGGATTAATAATCTCCATGATCTTATAAGGTCCAATGAACCTAGGCTTAAATTTAGGAGATGCTACTCTCATAGGAATATTCTTTGAGGACAACCAGACCAAGTCCCCCACTTTAAACCGAGGACCATCAGTCCTATGCCGGTTAGCAAACCGCTGGGCCTTCTCCTGAGAGAGGGACAACCTCTCCACTACCTGGTCCCAAATCTGTTGCATACGCTCAACAACAGAGTCAACACCTGGACAGACAGAAGCTTCCGTCTGTCCTGAAGAAAATCGAGGGTGAAAACCAGAATTACAGAAAAACGGAGACATCAAAGTGGCAGAGCTAGCCCTATTATTAAGAGCAAACTCAGCCAAAGGCAAAAAAGAGACCCAGTCATCCTGATCAGCAGACACAAAGCATCTTAGATAAGTCTCTAATGTCTGGTTTGTTCTCTCAGTTTGACCATTGGTCTGAGGATGAAATGCCGAGGAGAAAGACAATTGAACACCCAGTTTAGAACAAAAAGTCCTCCAAAATCTGGAAACAAACTGGACTCCTCTGTCAGACACAATGTTCTCAGGAATGCCGTGTAAACGAACCACGTGCTGAAGAAACAACGGCACCAATTCAGAGGAGGAAGGCAACTTAGGTAATGGCACAAGATGTATCATTTTGGAAAACCTATCACAAATTACCCAGATGGTGGTCATTCTCTGAGAAACAGGAAGATCGGAAATGAAATCCATAGAGATATGGGTCCATGGTCTCTTGGGCACAGGCAATGGCATCAACAAACCACTAGAGCGAGAGCAAGGCTTGGAGCGAGAGCAAGTCCCGCAGGACTGCACAAATTCCCTGACATCGCGAGACAAGGTAGGCCACCAAAAGGACCGACTAACCAAGTCTCTGGTACCAAAAATTCCGGGATGCCCAGCCAATGCGGAACAATGAATCTCAGACATCACACTCTTTTTCCATTGGTCCGGGACAAACAATTTTCCAACAGGGCAGCGCTCGGGCCTATCCTCCTGACACCCCTCCAGAGCAAGTCTCAAATTGGGCGAGATGGCGGAAAGAACTACACCCTCTTTCAAAATAACAGAAGGATCAGATAACTCAGGAGAGTCCGCAAGGAAACTCCTCGAGAGGGCATCCGCCTTAACATTCTTAGTGCCAGGAAGAAAGGAAACCACAAAATTAAAACGTATGAAAAACAAGGCCCACCTGGCCTGTCTAGGATTGAGTCGCTTGGCAGATTCCAGATAGACCAGATTCTTATGGTCCGTAAGGACCACCACCTGATGTTTGGCTCCCTCCAGCCAATGTCTCCACTCTTCAAAAGCCCACTTCATGGCCAATAACTCCCGATTACCCACGTCATAATTACGTTCAGTAGGAGAAAATTTTCGAGAGAAAAAGGCACAAGGGTTACTTTTAGAGGTCTCTGGATCTTTTTGGGACAAAACGGCACCTGCCCCAATTTCAGAGGCATCAACCTCCACCTGAAATGGCAGAGAAACATCAGGCTGCCGTAGAACAGGAGCAGAAGTGAATCTCTGCTTAAGTTCCTGAAATGCAGAGACTGCCTCAGGAGGCCAATTCACCACATCAGAACCCTTTCTGGTCAAATCAGTTAATGGTTTAACAATAACCGAGAAATTACCAATAAATGAACGATAAAAATTGGCAAAACCCAAAAATCTCTGAAGAGCCTTTAATGAAGTAGGTTGGACCCAATCACAGATGGCCTGAACCTTGACCGGGTCCATTTCAATAACAGATGGGGACAAAATGAATCCCAGAAATGAGATCTTCTGTACGCCAAAAAGACACTTTGATCCCTTCACATACAGAGCATTATCCCTCAAAATCTGGAACACAGTCCGAACATGTTTCACATGAGAGTCCCAGTCATTAGAAAAAAACAAGATATCATCCAAATAAACAATCAGAAATTTGTCCACAAAATCCCTTAAAATGTCATTCATGAAGGACTGGAAGACGGAAGGGGCATTAGTGAGCCCAAAGGGCATCACTAGGTACTCAAAATGCCCTTCAGGGGTATTGAATGCCGTCTTCCATTCATCCCCGTGCTTAATGCGAATAAGGTTATACGCCCCCCTGAGGTCAAGCTTGGTAAACCAAGTAGCGTTTTTCACCCTGGAAAACAGGTCAGAAATCAAGGGTAACGGGTATTGATATTTCACAGTAATATTGTTCAAGAGACGATAATCAATACACGGCCTTAATGAACCATCTTTTTTGGCCACAAAGAAAAAACCGGCACCTAAGGGTGAAGAGGATGGTCTGATATGACCCTTCTCCAATGATTCCTTGATATAAGACCGCATAGCGTCATGTTCAGGTACAGACAAGTTAAAAAGGCGACCTTTAGGGAATTTACTACCCGGCACTAATTCAATAGCGCAGTCATAGCTCCTATGGGGAGGTAAGGATGCAGATTTACTTTTGCTAAACACATCAGAAAAATCAAACAAAAAGTCAGGAACATCCTGAGCTTGGGGGGAGGCAGAAAAAACAGGAGTGTTGGTATTAACACATTGGCAGCCCCAACTGGTTACAGACACAGATTTCCAATCCAAAACAGGATTATGAGACTGTAACCAAGGGAAACCCAGCACGATAATGTCATGCAGATTATATAGAACCAAAAATTTGCAGCTCTCCTGATGATCAGGTTCAACCCTCATTATCACCTGAGTAGAAAACTGGGGTTTATTCTCAGCCAAAGGGGTAGAATCGATCCCCAGTAGGGGAATAGACTTCTGTAGGGGTATCAAGGGAAACCCACAACGTTTAGCAAAATCATAATCCATCAGGTTAATAGCTGCTCCAGAATCAACAAAAGCCTGAGCAGAAAATGAGGACAGAGAGCATATCAGAGTGACAGTTAATAAAAACTTAGTCTGAACACTACCCAAGACAACTGAGCGTGCAAAACGTCTTCCCCGCTTAGGGCAGACTGAAATAGCATGAGAGGCATCACCACAGTAGAAACATAACCTATTGCGCTTTCGAAACTCATGACGCTGTGCCCCAGACACCACTCCATCACACTGCATGGGCTCAGAAGCTGGCTCACAAGGCAACACCATTCCACGCATACTTCTCCGCTCACGCAAACGTCTGTCAATTTGAATCGCTAATGACATAGAATCATTGAGACCAGAGGGGACAGGGAATCCCACCATAACATCCTTTACATTATCCGACAGACCCGTCCGGAAAAGGGCCGCCAAAGCGTCGTCATTCCATTTGGTCAGGACTGCCCACCTACGGAATCTCTGACAGTATAACTCAGCGTCATCAAGCCCCTGATTTAATGCCAACAAGGCTTTTTCAGCTTGATCAGTGACATTAGGCTCATCGTACAATAACCCCAAAGCCTGAAAAAACGCATCAACATCACTCAAAACAGGATCCCCAGGTATCAGGGAAAAAGCCCAATCCTGAGGATCGCCGCGCAGGAGAGAGATGATAATTTGAACCTGCTGCGCTGCGTTTCCTGAGGACTTAGATTTTAAGGCAAAAAACAATTTACAATTATTTTTGTAATTCTGAAACTTAGCTCGATCCCCTAAAAACAAATCTGGCATGGGGATCCTAGGTTCCACAACAGGCAACCTAGCAAGATATGCAACAATACTCCGAACCTCAGTGGCAAGCTGATCCACACGGCCAGACAACTGTGCAAACTCCATTGGGAGAAAAGATCCTCCCCAGCACCCAGAGATACAGAGGGAAAAAAAAAAAAAAAAAATGCAACAAACAGAAAAATATCTCTGACAACTCTGACAACCTTTTTTTCTATCACAATATTTTTTCCCTTCTGTGAGTACCATACAATTTTCAATTTTTAGGCCGGTGATACTGTTATGTTTCGGTAGCTGAGGAGTGCAGGTAAAAAAGGCAATACACCAGAGCAGTTGGAATCTATGGGATTGCAGTACCCTGACTAACCACCACAACTAGAGGCAGCCGTGGAGCGTTCCTACGTTGGTCCTAGACGCCTCGTCACAGCCTGAGAAACTAACTACACCTAAAGATAGAAATAGGAAAGCTATCTGCCCCGGAGCAGAACCCCAAAGATAATAGAAAGCCCCCAAACATGTAATGGCGGTTAGACAAGGAAATACTGACACAGAAAGAAAATAGAATGAGCAAACGCTGGGGCCCAAACTATCTAAATAGAAAAGGACAGGAAGGGTACTTACTGCAATCCCAGAAAACCCTGAAAAACACCAACTCTACTAATTTCAAAATCACCTGAGATCACACGACCTCTACCACCTAAATTAGCTCTCTGGTGTAACAAAATCAAAACAGCAGCCACTGAAAAAACTGGAAAAAGCAAAAGAACAAAACTCAGTGGCTGAACTAAACTGAGAAGGCAGAAGCCCCCGGAGGGGACCCAGAAGGCCCCCAAAGAAGTGCAGGACAAAATGCAAAAATATAGCAACAACACAAAAGAAGAAAAATTCTTATCTGGTAGCAGGAGATGCAGACACGACACAGCAGGCTATAAGGGAAACTGGAATGAAGGATTCAGACCAGAACAATTGATCACCGGCAACCCTGATGGGAAAATGACTCCCTTATATAAGACCAGTCAGTAACACCTGATTCCCAGCCCTCACAATCTTCACTAGTACCGCTTGTAACCACCAGAGGGAGCCTCCGCTCAGAACTCATCTCAAACCCATTCACAACAGATCTCCTTGTACTCTTACTCATAGGATACACTTATGAAATTATGTATACCCACCTGGTGATTTGTGACACTCCATTTTGAAAGGGTACACCACTGCCTTTATTCTTATTTATATGTCCTCATATATCTACTGCCTTGAAACCCTATCTATCGTTTGTGATGCCTCTAGGATTTTTTGGATCTTACGGTATTTGTCCATTACACTTGTATCCCAAGATACGTTTTTGCTCATTTATACCTGTACATATTGTATATAAGTCCTTGTATTTATATTTATTTGTTATTTTTTTTTGATAAATACCATGTTTGGCCGAAACGTCAAGTCGTCGCATCACTGTCAATAAACTATCACCAGATGCATAATTGAACCTTTTCACGTGTGCAGTGATTTTCTGAACTTACTCCAGTTTTGACTCAACCTGATCTTCAGAAACCGTTTATCATAGAGGTGGATGCCTCAGAGGTTGGGGTGGAAGCTGTTTTGTCTCAAGGTCCTAAAATCCTGATGAACTTAAGGCCATGTGCTTTTTTTTTTTTAGGGAATTTTCATCTGTTGAGAGAAACTTTGATGTTGGAAATCATGACCTGCCTGCTGTCAAGTTAGCGCTTGAAGACTGGAGGCATTTTTTGGAGGGAGCTACTCATCAGGTCACGGTTGTGACTGATCATAAAAATTTAGCTTATATTAAATCTGCTAAACATTTAACCCCTGGACAGGCCAGGTGGTCCTTATTTTTTTTCTAGATTCAATTTTTCCTTCACGTTCAGGCCGGGGTCTAAGAATGTTAGGGCTGACGCTTTGTCACGCAGCCTCAATTCAGTTTCTCCTCTAGAAATTACTCCTCAGGGTATAGTAATTTCTGTGGCATCTTCAGAATTGGAAGCTGAGATTCGCCAAGTCCAGTCTTTGGCTTCTTCTGCTACTTATGGAGCTAAATCATTTGTAGCCGTGTATCTCAGATTACATCTGTTGCAAGAGTTTCACGACTCTATCTTGAGTGGTCACCCTGGGGTCACTGCTACACAGAAAGCTATATGTAGACTGTTTTGGTGGCCAACCGTGCTTAACGACATTGAAAGTTTTGTATCCGCTTGTGAGGTTTGCGCACGCGCTAAAGTTTGTCATAACCAGCCAGCTGAGGAATTGGCTCCATTGCCTATTCCAGAAAGACCGTGTACTCATTTTCCCATGGATTTCATCACTAATTTGCCTTTGTGTAGTGCGAAAACCATTATTTGGGTAGTGGTTGACCGATTCAGTAAACAAGCTCACTTTGTTCCGTTATCAGGGTTATCTAGTGCTGAGACGCTTTCCAGGTTATTCATCAATCATGTGGTGAGATTGCATGGTATTCCTTTGAACATTGTATCTGATTGGGGGGATGCAGTTTGTCTCTAAATTCTGGAGAGCGTTTTGTAAGAGTTTGGGGATTGACCTGTCATTTTCCTCAGCTTATCATCCTCAAACTAATGGTCACTGGAGCAAATTCTAAGGTGTTTTTTTACGACTCAGCAGGGCGACTGGTCCTCATTCTTACCTCTTGCTGAGTTCGCCCTTAACAGTCGGGTTAACCAGTCTACTGGTGAATTCTCGAGGATGAGTTCTGATTGCCCGGGAGTAGAGATTGCTATACAAAACCTGGGGGATGTCTGGAGAGAGGTTCAGAGGAATATTGAGGTGGCCCAGTGTCGTCAGAAATAGAAGGCTGATAGGAAACGTTCAGGGGGTCCCATATTCAACGTTGGTGATAAGGTCTGGCTTTCTTCCAAAATTATTAAATTGAAAGTGCCATCAGCCAAGTTGGGTCCTAAGTTTATTGGTCCATATGAGATTTTGGAGGAAGTTAACCCAGTGGCTTCCAGATTAAAACTCCCTCCATCTTTTTGCATTCCAAATGTATTTAATAAATCACTGCTGAAAGAGTTTGTCCCTTCCATTTTAGCTCCTTCATCTCCAATTCCATTGGTTTCTGTCAACGACAGTTTTGAGTTTAAAGTTCAAAGGATTGTTGATTCCCAGAAAGTCCGTAATTCCCTCCAGTACTTCATTCATTGGAGAGGTTACCCTGCTCGAGCTGTCAATGCCAATTGTCTGGTCAGGGCCTTCCATCGCAGGTTTCCTGGGAAACCTAGGGGTCGGTGGTCCCCAAGAAGAGGGGGTACTATCATGATTCCTCTGCTCAGTGAATGATTGCTTAGCTGTCTGTGTCTTTTTGGAAAGCTTAGTTGTCCAATACTGTGATGGGCTTGCCGGGCTGTCGGTGCCTTGATTGACAGCTCTGCTGTCCAATCTGTGACTGGGGCGTGTGGGATTTTCTGCAGCAGGTGTTCAATGTTCAATGTTCTGGTAATCGCACAGTTACTTAACTGAGCTGTCTACCCCTGATCCCTGCCAGACGTAGTTTGTGCTTCTTGGTGATTGTTAGCCTGATTCTGTTTCTCTGAGTTCTGATCTTTTGCTGCCTGACCATTTGGACCGTGTTCTGACTATCCCTTTGTCTTGTCCTTCGGCTTTTGATCCGCTATCTCTTTGTCACGATCCATTTTTGGAGTCGTGGCAGCTCTGGTACCACTCTGTTTTAAATGTAGCTTTTTTCCTTTCAGGACCAGCGGGGGGTAATGTCAGTTTTCCCTCGCTTGCAATTTTCTGTAACTGCAGAGTTGCTAGGTCAGCCGATGTGGGTGGGGACCACTCCCTCCATCTTTTAAATGGTCACAGGATGCATCAGCTGACTGTCGGTGATAGAGCAATCTACAGTGACCAAGCCTGAAATAAGGAGCTTGCTGGCTGTTGTGGTGTATCAGCTGGTTTTGTGAGTTCGTGATCCTGGTGCTTTTATTCTGCTGTGTGGTGCTTTGCAGCATAGGAAATTGTAAAGCTAAGTTGTGTTATTTCCCCGTCAGTCTTGTATTTGGCACTGTCTCCTGTGTTGTACTATCTGCAGTGGTGAGGCTAGTGCCCTTACCGGCCAGTGCACTTGCCATGGCAGTGTGAGGTGACAGCGAGGGACAAAGTTCCTGACGGCAGTGAGAAGAAGGACCCACTTAGGGCATTAGGGGAGTGCAGGGTCAGGCTCATGTTTGAGTAGGAGGTGACAAGTCCTCCTTTCCCTATTGGTAGGGCCTTCCTCACCCCTTTACCATCCCTTGTGTGTCGCAGTGTCCGCCGACCGACCCCCCCCCCCAGTTGGGTCGGTATATATTATCACCGACCAATCGACCAATACTTTTTTTTTCCAGTGAGCCGATGGCTCAAGCACCGGCTTTTGTCCAGGTGATTCAGACCCTCACTGAGGAGGTTAAGGAGCTACGGTGTCAGGTGGTGCAGCAGATTCAGCAGGTGTCAGGGTTATGGGTCTCGGCTCATATGCAGGCCCAATCGGAACCCAAAATATCTCTCCCTGATAGGTTCTCTGGAGGGAGAGATACATTTTTGTTTTTTCAGGAGGCCTGTAAGTTATATTTCAGACTCCGCCCTAGTTCTTCGGGCAGTGAGGAACAGCATGTGGGGATTATAGTCTCCATTTTCAAGGATGTTAAACAATCCTGGGCCTTCTCCCTGCCGACCGATTCACCATTTCTGCGGTCAGTGGATGAGTTTTTTGGAGCACTGGCGCTGGTGTATGGGGATCCTGATGGCATCTCCCTGGCTGAGTCTAGACTCCATAAGATCAAGCAAGGGGTCCGGCCGGCTGAGGAGTACTGCTCAGAGTTTAGGAGGTGGGCCACTGACACAAAGTGAAACAACCGTTCTTAGGAGTCATTTTGTCATGGTCTGTCACCTATGCTGCAGGATACTCTGGTGTAGTATGCTACTCCTGGGTCATTGGAGGCCGCCATGGCCCTTGCTATCCAGGTGGATAGTCTCCTCTCTAGGAGAGACATACACTGAATCTGCCTCCTGTTGTTCTTTCTGGGGAGGAGGACACACCGGTGCAGACGGATGAACCTATGCAGGTGGGAGGAGTCTCTTCTCAAACTAGGTTGCCTGCGGTTCGCCGTAGTATGGGGGTTTGTTTCTACTGTGGATTTACGAGTCATTACATCAATGTCTGCCCAGCTCGCGCCAAAGTATGTTCACCATCTCAAAAGCCGCGTCCCACTGGTCGTGTGGAGGGAGGCGACCAGGGTGTGTATATTTCCTCCATCTTTATGTCTGTGTACCATTCCTGCTGAAGTGGTGGTTGGCGAGGTTACTGTGACAGTTCTGGTGCTTGTGGATAGTGGAGCGAGAGTCAATTTGGTGGATTCTCACTTTGTCCAGACACATGGTCTGATGGGTAGGACGCTGGCGAGACCCCTAAGCATTCAGGCAATTGACTCTGTCTCACTCAGCCATGGGAGGGTGACCCAAGTCGTAGATAATATTAACCTGTGTATAGGGACTCGTCACGAAGAGTCCCTGTCGTGCTACATCTTGGAAGGTATGCCACCTCCCATCGTCTTAGGTTTCCCTTAGTTGAAGAAACACAACCCGGTCATAAATTGGCGGTCCAGGGAAGTAGTCAGCTGGGACAGTTGTGCAAGAACTGCTGCCTGGGAGCTATGATCTCTGCAGTCATTCTTAAACCTACTCCTTGTCCGGTGGAGGCAGCGGAGGTGCTGCCAGGGAGTATGGGCTGACTCAACCCTAACCACAAGTAAACCCTGAGTCTCAGAGTCCTCTTAGGAGGAGGGGTCAGCGGAGGGAGGTGGTTCCCTCTGTATGTAGTGAGGGTAAGAGATTGGTGACACAGGGAGACGCCTCTGCTGTCAGTTCACCATCCTGTGGCAAACGCATGCGAGGAAATAAACGTTCAGGTCCAGACCTGTGTGTGAATGAATATGTGCAGGTGTGCACCAAAAACATCAGGTGGAAGTATGTTTCTGGGACCCGGAGTTCTAGGGTGAACAGGCCATATCGTGTGTTGGCCATTCTCATCCCGGGAACTTTCCAGCTGGAGTTACCCCCAATAATGCATGTATACAACATATTCCTCAGGTTGGCGCTCTGGAGATTTGTGGCACTTCCGGAGCCTACGTTATTGCCATCTCCATTGAACTACGTTTGCCATAAACCTGAGGTTCAGGTGACTGCAGAGGTGAACTCTGGTGGATCGAGGCGTCCTCACCGTATGTCATTTCCGGTGAGGTCTGCTGTTGAGGGTACAGAGGCCCCTCATTGAAAGAGGGGGTACTGTTACGATCCATTTTTGGATTTGTGGCAGCTCTGGTTCCACTCTGTTTTAAATGTAGCTTTATTCCTTTCAGGATCAGAGGGGGTTAATGTCAGTTTTCCCTTGCTTGCAATTTGCTGTAACTGCAGAGGTTCTAGGTCAGCTGATGTGGGTGGTAACCACTCCCTCCATCCTTTAAATGGTCACAGGATGCATCAGCTGACTGTTGGTGATAGAGCAATCTACAGTGACCAAGCCTGGAGTAAGAAGCTTGCTGGCTGCTGTGGTGTATCAGCTGATTTCGTGAGTTCATGATCCTGGTGCCTTTATTCTGCTGTGCGGTGCTTTTCAGCAGAGGAAATTGTAAAGCTAAGTTGTGTTATTACCCCATTCAGTCTCGTGTTTGTCACTGTCCCCTGTTTTGTATTATCTGCAGTGGTGAGGCTAGTGCCCTTGCCGGTCAGTGCACTAGCCAGGACAGTGTGAGGTGACAGCGAGGGATGAGGTTCCTGACGGCAGTGGAGGGAAGGACCCACTTAGGGCATTAGGGGAGTGCAGGGTTAGGCTAAGGTTTGAGCAGGAGGTGACCAGTCCTCATTTCCTTATTGGTAGGACCTTCCTCACCCCTTTACCATCCCTTGTGTGTCGTGCTGTCCGTTGACCGCCACCCCCTGTTGGGTCGCTATATATATCGTGACACTCTTGTTATTGACCCTGGACTGTGACCTGACTTACGCCTTTGTCTTTTCCCTTGGTTATCTACGTACTCTCGGTATTGACCCCGGAACATCTGATTGGGTCCCCGCCAGTCTCTGTATTTCCTGGTCATTCCCAATTCCTACAGTCAATCAGTTGTCGAAGCAGTGATTAACATAGCCAGTGATTGGGAGCATGGAGGAGATGTCTTAGTCAGCAATTCAATTTATCTTCCAGTCTATAGAAGACTAGCGAATACATCTACACCTTCTAACTCCTGATATATTTCCCCTTATTATCTCCAGTAATTATATTATTACACCAAATTCTTTATAATAATCCATCTGCTCATCTTCTTCTCATTCAGGTCTCTACAATCTCAGATCCTTTCAGTGGACATCTAACTACCCATCAAGGATAGATATAGAGACAAGATGGCAGAGAGAATATTACACCTCACCCTAGAGATCCTCTTCCGGCTTACTGGAGAGGTGAGAGATTCTGATGACGTCACATTACATCATTCTTATCTATGGGAATTATAGATGGACAGAACTGAAGAGGTGAGGACTCTGGAAATGTCTGTAGAGAGATTTATTAATGTGTCTCTCCATAACCAGGATTACACAGTAGTGAAGAAGACCTCTAGTGGACGCTATCAGGACCCTGTGTCTGAGGGATGGGGAAGACCCCTGAGCCCAATCATGGGGCCTCCACCCCACCCCCTGATACATGAGGACATCAATGACAAGAAGATTCTAGAACTCGCCTACAAGATGATTGAGCTGCTGACTGGAGAGGTGACACTGCTGGGAATGCTGGGACATTATACAGTAACGCTATGAAGGGATTGAGGGGATGATGGTATCATTGTATGTGTCAGGTTCCTATAAGGTGTCAGGATGTCGCTGTCTATTTCTCCATGGATGAGTGGGAGTATTTAGAAGGACACAAAGATGTATACAAGGACTTCATGATGGAGGTTCCCCAGCCCCTCACATCACCAGGTAATAGACAGGACTAAATACACACGGCCTATAATTATCTGTATGTATAGAATAAATTCAGTCCATGTATGTGTTTCCTCCAGATCTATCCAAGAGGACAACATCAGAGAGATGTCCCCGTCCTCTACCACATGACTGTAAAGAAGAAGATCCCAATGTTCCTGAGGATCATGAGGTAGATGGAGAGAAGGTGTCATGAGATCTCCCCTTTGATGTGTAGAGGGCTGTGAAGGTCTTGTGCTCAGTCTTGTTTTATCCACCAGTATTATATGTTTTATACTTGTGTAATGTGAACAGTGGAGATGGCAGGATTAGAGCTTATTATAGATGTGACTTCACCTTCTGTGACTTTACAATATTTGTTTCAGGGTGAAGATCTGACCCAGGTTAATATTACAGACACTTATGTGAGGGGTGATGAGTGGTGTAAAGAGGAGATTCCTACATATGACTACCCAGGTGAGTAGTAACTAGTGATGAGCGAATTTGTTCGGAAAACGATCGCCAAACATAAATTCAGCACGAATATGGCACATTCGGATTCGTGATCGGAAACGCAAGTATAGCGTCCTAAATCTTATTTTTTCACTAGCTAAATGTGAATAACCAAAACAAAAGGTCAATAATCAAAGCCCTTCCCAAAATATACATATACCAAGAAAAAGGAAAGGAAAATGGGCAACTCTTAATAAGAAATTTTTATTAAATAACAATACAAGTTCACAATCATAAAAACAGGAGAAAAGACATACAGGTGTAACAGCACCCTATGCACACTGAGCGTTGTTCACAGAAAAGGTATATGCCCAATATAGTCAATACGTAGCAAGTGTTTGGGCGATACAGATACAACATAAGGTGACTAGGATATTCAAGAAGATCCAAATTTTATGTATTTGTCAGTAACACTCAACTGAGTTTATGGATACTAATGGTTAATCATATATCATTATATTAAGTATATAATCTCAGTCACCAACATGTTCGATGTTAAATATTAGCCCAAATAAACAATGTACTCACAAAAATTGGGTGGGCACAAAAGCATATGTAAATGGCAGTGTGATCCACGATGGGTTCCAAACACCTACAGGGGCAATCAATAGTTGAACAGCAAAGAGCTAATCGTCATGCTTGTTTTAGAATAGCACCATGTGTATAGGTGTACCGTATATACTCGTGTATAAGCCGAGATTTTCAGCACCTTTTTTCGTGCTGAAAATGCCCCCTCGGCTTATACACGAGTCATAGGGCAGAAACCAGCGGGGGAGGGGATGCCGCGGCAGGAGCCGGTGGCTGGGATCATACCCCTCCCCGTGCCATCGCTGAGCGTCCCTGCAATCCTGCGTTCTCCCAGTCTTCTTGCAGCTCTCCAGCACTGAGCGGTGATGTAATACCCGCTCATTAAGGTCATGTAATATGGACGCGACGCCACTCCCATGGGCGTGGCCTCCATATTCATGGCCTTAATGAGCGGTATTACGTCACCGCTCAGCACTGGAGAGCTGCAAGAAGACTGGGAGAACGCAGGATTGCAGGGACGCTCAGCGATGGCACGGGGAGGGGTGAGTATGATGGAGGAGAGGACAAGGAGCACGAGCAGGACGGGGGAACGGTGGACGGGGGAAGCATAGAGGAGGACGGGGGAAGCTGGAGCAGGACGGGGGAAGCATGGAGCAGGAGGGGGGGAGATCGGTGGACGGGGGAAGCTGGAGCAGGACGGGGGAAGCATGGAGCAGGAGGGGGGGGAGATCGGTGGACGGGAAAGCTGGAGCAGGACGGGGGAAGCATGGAGCAGGAGGGGGGGGAGATCGGTGGACGGGGGAAGCTGGAGCAGGACGGGGGAAGCATGGAGCAGGAGGGGGGGAGATCGGTGGACGGGGAAGCTGGAGCAGGACGGGGGAAGCATGGAGCAGGAGGGGGGGAGATCGGTGGACGGGGGAAGCATGGAGCAGGAGGGGGGGGAGATCGGTGGACGGGGGAAGCATGGAGGAGGACAATGAGCACGGAGCAGGACGGGGGAGGATGGAGGGCACAGAGGAGCACGGAGCAGGAGGGGGGCACAGGAGGACGGAGAAGGAATGGGGGAGCACAGCGGAGGACGGAGCAGGAGGGGGGAGTACAGAGGAGAATGGGGGAGCACAGAGCTGGATGGGGAGCAAGGAGCAGGACGGGGGCAGCACGGAGCAGGAGGGCAGTTTATACACCCGGCTTATACATGAGTCAATAACTTTTCCCAGTTTTTTGTGGCAAAATTAGGGGGGTCGGCTTAAACACGGGTCGGCTTATACACGAGTATATACGGTAATTGACCCATCGCAAAGCACAGTAATCCATATTGCACATTATCCCAATAAAATGCCCAAGGAGTTAAGTGCTAATCCAAACAATTTAAGGTCCAACTATATGATACACAGTATTGCACATAGGCTTCCAGCTATAGCATATATAAGGGGATAAGGATACCCATAACTCCATGAACATAGGCGTACAAATCAAAGTGCTAAGTGCATATTACCTGGCGCTGCAAGAAACCCCGACGCATGTTTCGCATCAGCTTCCTCGGGGGGTTGTTTCCTGCAGCGCCAGGTAATATGCACTTAGCACTTTGATTTGTACGCCTATGTTCATGGAGTTATGGGTATCCTTATCCCCTTATATATGCTATAGCTGGAAGCCTATGTGCAATACTGTGTATCATATAGTTGGACCTTAAATTGTTTGGATTAGCACTTAACTCCTTGGGCATTTTATTGGGATAGTGTGCAATATGGATTACTGTGCTTTGCGATGGGTCAATTACACCTATACACATGGTGCTATTCTAAAACAAGAATGACGATTAGCTCTTTGCTGTTCAACTATTGATTGCCCCTGTAGGTGTTTGGGACCCATCGTGGATCACACTGCCATTTACATATGCTTTTGTGCCCACCCAATTTTTGTGAGTACATTGTTTATTTGGGCTAATATTTAACATCGAACATGTTGGTGACTGAGATTATATACTTAATATAATGATATATGATTAACCATTAGTATCCATAAACTCAGTTGAGTGTTACTGACAAATACATAAAATTTGGATCTTCTTGAATATCCTAGTCACCTTATGTTGTATCTGTATCGCCCAAACACTTGCTACGTATTGACTATATTGGGCATATACCTTTTCTGTGAACAACGCTCAGTGTGCATAGGGTGCTTTTACACCTGTTTGTCTCTTCTCCTGTTTTTATGATTGTGAACTTGTATTGTTATTTAATAAAAATTTCTTATTAAGAGTTGCCCATTTTCCTTTCCTTTTTCTTGGTATATAGCTAAATGTGAAACAGCATGCCATATCCCACTTTGTCATTTAGTGCTATGGTGACATTCTTCTGTGATTTCAGCTGTTGTGTATGAAGAAATATTTTTTGTGGGCAGTTGCTAGCATGATTCACAATGCCATATCTCATCTTGTTATTTAGTGGCGGTGAAATTCAACAGTGTGCATAACTCATGCAATTTAAAAAAAATATATAATCTTTTTCTGTTGCTAAATGTGATACAGACCACCGTAGCCCACGTTGTCATTTTGTGGCGGTCATCTGAAGCTGTCTGCAGAACTAACGCACATTAAAAAAAATTATATTTTTTTCTGTTGCTGAATGTGATACAGCCTGCCGTATCCCACGTTGTCATTTTGTGGCGGTAATTTTCTGTTCCTCAGCCGGTCCCATCTGCACCCATGGTTCCAGAGTCCCTACAGTGCCTGCCTGCATTTTTCATCCCTCCTTCGGGTCGTCACAGCTTACCCGCTGCATGTGGTATCAGGGCTCCCAGCACAGGAGGCCTACACAATCCCTCACCCACCTTGTCTTACTGTGGCGTTCAATTGAAAGCTGTAAATGCTGGCCCAGATCCTGATACCTCATGCCTGGCTGCTTGCTGCAGTACCAATGATACAATTTGTACTGTGGGTGAATTGAGCCCACTTTCCTAATGTCTGCCCCTCATTTGATGTATTTTGGCAGCATTTGAGGCAGTTATAAGGTGTTGTGCATGTGTTTGTTTTTGCCTCCCATTGACATGAATGGCATACGGTTATAGTCTGCGAATATTCGACGAATTGGTCTGCAAATATTACAAATTCAGCAATCATAATCTGAACTGAACATTGAAATATTCGCTCATCTCTAGTAGTAACCACTAAAGTCACAGATTCTTCGCAGTCTCAGCTGTGGCTGCTTTATTGGTGGTGTAGTCCGGCGGTATCACAATCGTATGATCACTATTTTGCCTCTAGTCCACAACATCCTCCTCCACCAAAAACTGTTCAAATGACTTTGGGCATTGAAAGTCCTTTTCTATAGAACTTACAACCTGGAGGATCCACCTACCCCCTGGGATTAGGAGATGACCCTTACCTGCCCAGATCTGTAAACTACAAAGCCAAATGACAGCATACGTAGAATGTGCTGACAAGTTAGAAAATCACTCATATGATGGGCCTGTAAGAGAAAGTGGAGGGTAATGATGCTGTTGGCTTCCTAGAACCCTGATATCTTATTGGAAGAATCTACCTTCTCTCCCTTCTGTGCTGCTGAATGTCTCATACGGTCCCTACAAGACCAGGTCCAGGCTTTCTGATCAAACTTCGCTTTTATGATCAACAACATGTAATGTGCAGTGAGGCCAAGTGTGAATTTCTGTACAATAACAGCAGAGTTTCCCTTTATCCTGACTTTCCAATTTCTTTTAAAACCAACTAACTTCAAGGAGGATTGTGCTAAACTACATAAAAACCATTACACCTGTGCCATCATATATCTCTAAGCTGTGCGTGGCTGATGGCTGTAATATACATGTATTCACGCCTGCAGGAGATGTGTTGGCATGGCTCGAGCCACGATTATATGGATTCGCTCCAAGTCATAAATTACATTACGTTTTCAACCCTAAGGAATTCAGATCACTGCACAATCTCTTCTGAAATGGGGGGCACTAATACTTTCTCTACTTTTCTGGTCAGGACTCATAGTAGCTCCAATGGTCCACCATGAATGAGTGCAAGTCCAGTTTAATGTTTGCAGTCTCCTCTCATACATACGTTCTTGTTGGTGATGTAACACATTTTTTTTTAATTTTATGTCTACTGGTTTACAGTTTTTCATTTTGTATGATTTGTTGTGGGATCGGCCTGCCTCACTTTAAAAAAAGGTCTCCATTACCTCTTCCAAATGCCTGAGATCTAAATTTAAGACACCTCAGCTCTGCACTATTATAAAAAGTTCTCTTTAAATGTCTAATATTTCTTTTTGAAGCGCATCTGACGTAAATATTGGCCTTTACGATAATTTAGAGTTTGTGGCTCTTGGCAATCTATTTACTCCAGAGAGGTTTCCCCACTAGTTATTCACCTCACTTTTTTTTTTTTTTTACTAACGAAGACTCTTCAGCTTGATCATTTCAGTAGATGTGTTATTATCTATAATAACAGTTATTTAACCCAACAACATGGATCTGGACTTACATGTAGATCCCTATACTTGAGCCATGGTGTTTTGTGCTATTCTGTGGATTGAGATGGAAGAAGAATAGTTAGATAGCTGGGTCATTGGTGGCTTTTTTTCCATATTTGGGTGGCAGAATGAACAAACAGTTGAACACTACACTACTGGTTCATGCTATGAGGTTTTCTATTAGAATTTGAACTGTCATTGTCTTGGTGAATAATTCAATATTTTTACATAACATTTTTACAGACAATTTAAGTAGAACTGTTATAAAAAATAAAATTCAAGGATATTTTATTCAAAAATAATATATATATTTTTTCTTAGCAGATGACTATACCAGGAGATCAGAGGGACAGCTGAGATGTTCAATTTTTAAATCAGATAATCTTGAGATCCCACGGGATGCAATTGAAATGAATGCCATAACTGCTGATATACCATCATCCATTTACAGCAAAGACCTGTCATTTGATCTTTTGAAACAAGTTCTTTCTTCTGATTCATTACCAACTACTAAGGAAAATCAAAGTAACAAAATAAGCATTAAAAAACTAAGTGTTCCTGAAGCAAAGAAGCCATTTTCACTTTCAGAATATGGAAATAGTTTTCCCCACGAAAAGTCTTTTCTTAAACAGCAAACAATTCCCGCAGAAGAGAATAGATTTTTTTGTTCCAAGTGTGGGAAATGTTTTAATCAGATATCATCTTTTCTTAGTCATCAGAGTAGTCACACAGGGGAGAAGCCATTTTCATGTTCAGAATGTGGTAAATATTTTACACGGAAATCAAATTTTGTTAAGCATCAGAGAACTCACACAGGGGAGAAGCCTTTTTCCTGTTCGGAATGTGGGAAATGTTTTACCCAGAAATGGAATCTTGGTATACACCAAAGAATTCACACACGGGAGAAGCCCTTTTCATGTTCAGAATGTGGGAAATGTTTTAAAAGGAAAGAGCATCTTTATGGCCACCAGAGAACCCACACAGGGGAGAAGCCTTTTTCATGTTCAGAATGTGGGAAATGTTTTAACCATAAATCCGATTTTGTAATACATCAGAGAACTCACACAGGGGAGAAGCCTTTTTCATGTTCAGAATGTGAGAAATGTTTTGTGAAAAAATCATATCTTCTTAGTCACCAGAGAACTCACACAGGGGAGAAGCCTTTTTCTTGTTCAGAATGTGGGAAATGTTTTAACCAGAAATCGCATCTTAATAGCCATCAGAGAACCCACAAAGGAGAGAAGCCTTTTTCATGTTCTTAATGTGGGAAATATTTTACACAGAAATCAACTCTTAACAAACATCAGAGAACTCACACAAGGGAGAAGGCTTTTTCATGTTTAAAATGTTGGAATGTTTTAACCAAAATTTGTATTTTCTTAAAGGGTTTGTCCATTACTAGGGCAACCCCTTGTCGTTGGCATCGTTAAAATAAAAACACTCATACTCTTCTTCCATGAGAGCGATGTTCCAGTAGTGTCTGCACTCACGTTCCCGGGGCTCATGTGAGGTTGTTACATAACACGAGCCCTGAGCCCAATTAGCACCAGCATCACTGTTTCCGCTTTTGGATGTATTTAACATAATCAGGAAGCCAGAGCTGTGGCTGCTCTATGACTTCTTATTGTTCAATTTGCCCGAAGGTGGATACTGTGACGCCAGAGCTGATTGGGCACAGGGCTCACGTGACGTAACAACTAATGATGAGGAAGGGTGCTCGGATAAGGCGATAATGCTCGAAAAATAGGTTTAACAGCCGCAACACATGTATGGATTAACTAAGAAACAGACAATCTATGCATGTGTTGCGGCTGTCAAACTGCTGCAAGACATGCATACACAGTGACTGAAACCTATTTTTCAAAGATGCTGAAAACACTCGGTTAGCACACAAGCGTTGTTGGATAACATCTTATTCGAGCACGCTCTCTCATCAATAGTAACAACTCTCAGTACGTGACATGGGGTTGTGCCTGCAAGGGTTAATCTATCTCATTTCACTCAGTCCAGCATTCAACCTCTGTCCTATGCTGCAATGGGAACATAAATCACACCCCTACACAGGCCACACATCCCGCTTCACACACGCTGCCACCACTCACCGAACATACGGGCAATGAGTCCTGGAAGTACTACTACTACTGTCTGCCAATCACCAGGGTCATACACTCTAAGGCTATGGATCCTTTTAGAGCATACAAGGTTCAAACTTATTAAAGTTTTAAGCTTTAATAGAAAAGATCAGTGCATACAATAAAAGGATATAAAAAAAAATATGAAAATAAAAATTGACATAAAATATGCAAAACAGTTATAAAAATAAAAGGGGAGAAGCTTACAGAAATATCTAAACTTTTCAGTCTGGTATTCTGCTCCATCAAGGGGGGATGAATATGAAACAGATCACATCAGCTCGGCTGTCCCTCAATCTGTGAACCCACTTTCTTTGTGTAAGGCCTAAATTATAGATTTAACCTGGAGATCAGATTGCTAGACCATCCTCTCATGTTAATATTCTAATTCCTCGTTTGTGACTGGAACATGGCTACTTTACCAATGAATACATTATTTTTTCTCCAAACGCTCTTTGCATAACCTTTCCTTCTCATAGTGAATGGACAGTGTCAGGCTGCAATTTGGCATCTCCATTCATAGGCACCAGAAAGTGTGAAATATTTCCAATTCTGTGTGTTCTCAGGAAGGCCCCTTGGGGTCTGAGACCAGGAAAACTGCCTTTTTCCTAGCACCCTTGACAGCATCAATGAGAGAGGGGATCCGCCCAACAAGGACAGGGAACCTTTAAGATAAAAGGGCGGCTCCTCTCCGCATCAGTGATTTCCTGTCCTTGTAGGGCGGAGCCTTTACCTTATGGCAGCGGCAAGCGCTGCTAAAGAAAGAAGATGAGAGGAGCAACTAGGTGAGTCAAGTATAGTCAATCTTTATTCAAGAAATACATCATATAAAATATATCGCAATCAATATTACAAAAAAACAGAACAGGATGGAACCTAAATGTACCACAGGAGAATTAACCCACAGTGCAAATACATGCATGAGACAGCATACCAGAATAAATATAAGTTTAAGGTGCAAGTGCATAAATTACTGCATGTATTGAAAAGGCAGAGTTACTGGTGCTTGGGTCCTAAATAACAATCAAGGCCCCAGTGTCCATATATAAACAGGAGCCAAAAGACGCCAAGTAACTCACTAGATGAAGTGAAGCACCGTGGGTATCCCTAAGCTGGGTATACAGAGACCCCGACGCACTCAATTCATCTGGTGAGTTACTTGGCGTCTTTTGGCTCCTGTTTATATATGGACACTGGCGCCTTGATTGTTATTTAGAACCCAAGCACCAGTACCTCTGCCTGTTCAATACATGCAGTAATTTATGCACTTGCACCTTAAACTTATATTTATTCTGGTATGCTGTCTCATGCATGTATTTGCACTATGGGTTAATTCTCCTGTGGTACATTTAGGTTCCATCCTGTTCTGTTTTTTTTGTAATACTGATTGCGATATATTTTATATGATGTATTTCTTGAATAAAGATTGACTATACTTGACTCACCTAGTTGCTCCTCTGTTTTCTCTTGTTACACATGTCTTCTTGGAGCGGGTGTCCTCCCTTCCCTGTTTGGGATTCTTGGTATCGTACCAATCGGCTTATTTGCCTTTGGGGTTTTTTGTGTATATTAAAGAAAGAAGATGCAGGATCCCAGGCCCAGACCGGTTGGTGGCGGCAGGGCTCCGACTCTGCTTCGGCCGACGCCAGTGCCTTGGAAGCACCACGGGGGGGCCGATGGGGTCTAGGCCGCGAGCGGGAAGGAGTCTGCTCGCCAGCACCATGTGGTGGCTGGCAGCCCTGCCTCCCAGCGCGTGGTCAGAGCGCGGCCGGAAACAGGAAGTCGTGCTCTGATGACTTGGCCGGGACCTTTGCACCCGGGGGCGGTACAGGAAGCTGCAGGTGACGCTGTCCGGCAGATCCCCTGTGAGTATTACTACTAAAGGGAGGACCGCCGGCCAGGCAGGAGCACGTGTGCAAGATGTATGCACAGCAGCCCTCTCCACAGTGGCAGCAGCAGAGCCCGCAGCAACAGCATGGAGGATCAGCGAAGGAGCAGCCACAGTGTTCCCAGTGCCAGGATGGGAGTTCTGAAAGATCCAGTGGGGCATGCAGGTCCAAGGATTCCAGGCGGCATAGCTCCTCCAGGATGGAAAGTTCCACAATCCCTAAAGGAGACTCATTGGAAAACGTCCGGCCTCCTGTTGCTACCCTTTGACTGTTGGGAGTGGTGAGTGAGCTAAGAGAATGCCATTTCTTAATGCAGGCCTCTCTCTCTCTCTTTTTCTCTCCCCCTCCTTTTTTTCCCCTTTTTCCTATATGACTTTATGATAGGGGCCCCCTAGAAAATGTACAGGGAAGTCAAAGCATAGGGTGTGTGCTTTATGTGGGCAGGATCTGGACAGTGCATGGCTCAAAAGGTTATGCCAGCGGTTCATTAATGACATGGTGGTGAATGAACCACAGAATTTTCCAGTACCCTGAGAACTCTCATCAGAACCGAGGTAGAAAGTTCGCTAAGCTCCTGGTCTCGTTCAGAGGAAACATCAAAGGGGGATAGAGCCGAGAGGTCTCCTTTGCCGTCGGTATCTTCAGTCGAGGGAGTTCTGCAGGTCACTTTGGGTTCTTCCTCATCAGAAAGTAACTCGGGCTCAGATTACTGCTTCCCCTGGAAGAAGTGGACAGATTAGTTAAGGCGGTGAGGTCCACAATGGGGTTGGTGGACCAGAAGCCTAAAAGATCCTTCCAGGATATTATGTTTGGTACCCTGGATAAGAGGAAGCGTAGAACCTTTCCCATGATTGACCAGCTACAGAGTCTCATTACTAGGGAATGGGACAAGCCAGATAAAAGAGGTCCCCTGCCATCTTCCTTCAAGAGAAAATATCCTTTTGAAGATGAAGCGTCTTTGTCCTTGGGCAAAGCTCCCAGGTTGGATGTGGCCATATCAAAAGCCTCTAAGAGTTCATCCCTTCCTTTCGAGGACTCTGGGTTACTAAAAGACCCTCTTAATAGGAAGGTGGATACTTTTCTCAAGCTACATGGAAATCGTCAGCAGCGGCATTGAGGCCGGCCATCGCAGCAACTTGTACAGCAAGGTCTCTTATGTTATGGCTAAACACGTTGGAAGATCAGCTGGGTGAGGATTCATCTACTCACGCCATTAAAACTACAGTCATGGACAAAAGTTTTGAGAATGACACAAATATTAATTTTTACAAAGTCTACTGCTTCACTTTTTCTAATGGCAATTTGCATATACTCCAGAATGTTATAAAGAGTGATCAGCTTAACAGCAATTACTTGCAAAGTCAATATTTGGCTAGAAAATGAACTTTATCCCCCAAAACACATTTCAACATCATTGCAGCCCTGCCTTAAAAGGACCAGCTAACATCTTTTCAGTGATTGCTCCATTAACACAGGTGTGGGTGTTGATGAGGACATGACTGGAGATCAATCTGTCATGATTAAGTAAGAATGACACCACTGGACACTTTAAAAGGAGGCTGGTGCTTGGCATCATTGTTTCTCTTCTGTTAACCATGGTTATCTCTAAAGAAACACGTGCAGTCATCATTGCAATGCACAAAAATGGCCTAACAGGGAAGAGTATCGCAGCTAGAAAGATTGCACCTCAGTCAACAATCTATCGCATCATCAAGAACTTCAAGGAGAGAGGTTTCATTGTTGCCAAAAAGGCTCCAGGGCGCCCAAGAAAGACCAGCAAGCGCCAGGACCGTCTCTTAAAAGTGTTTCAGCTGCGGGATCGGGCTACCAGCAGCGCAGAGCTTGCTCAGGAATGGCAGCAGGCAGGTGTGAGTGCATCTGCACGCACTGTGAGGCGGAGACTCTTGGAGCAAGGCCTGGTCTCAAGGAGGGCAGCAAAGAAGCCACTTCTCTCCAGAAAAAACATCATGGACAGACTGATATTCTGCAAAAGGTACAGGCAGTGGACTGCTGAGGACGGGGGTAAAGTTATTTTCTCTGATGAATCCCCTTTTCGATTGTTTTGGACATCAGGAAAACGCCTCATTCGGAGAAGACAAGGTGAGCGCTACCACCAGTCTTGTCTCATGCCAACTGTTAAGCATCCTGAAACCATTCATGTGTGGGGTTGCTTCTTAGCCAAGGGAATCGGCTCTCTCACAGTCTTGCCTAAAAACACAGGCATGAATAAAGAATGGTACCAGAATGTCCTCAAAGAGCAACTTCTCCCAACCCTCCAAGAGCAGTTTGGCGATTAACAATGCCTTTTCCAGCATGATGGAGCACCTTGCCATAAAGCAAAGGTGATAACTAAATGGCTCAGGGAACAAAACATAGAGATTATGGGTCCATGGCCTGGAAACTCCCCAGATCTTAATCCCATTGAGAACTTGTGGTCAATCATCAAGAGACGGGTGGACAAACAAAAACCTAAAAATTCTGACAAAATGAAAGCATTGATTGTGCAAGAATGGACTGCGATCAGTCAGGATTTGGATTGAGAGCATGCCAGGGAGAATTGCAGAGGTCCTGAAGAAGAAGGGTCAACACTGCAAATATTGACTTGCTGCATTAACTCATTCTAACTGTCAATATAAGCTTTTGTTACTCATATGTTAGCAATTATATTTCTGTCTGTGATAAAAACATCTGTCAAACACACATAAAAACCAGAGGGCAGCAGATCATGTGAAAATATAATATTTGTGTCATTCTCAAAACTTTTGGCCATGACTGTACTCTGCCAAGGGTGCAGCAGCTTTCTTAGCGGACGCATCGGCCGATTCAGCCAGGCTGGCCGCAAGATCAGCTGCGCTGTCTAACGCAGGCCGGAGGGCGGTCTGGTTAAAGAGCTGCCCCGGTGATGCTCAGGCGAAAGGAAAGTCCTGCTCCCTTCCTTACGAAGGACATTATTTATTTGGCCCAGCTTTAGATGACCTTTTGGAAAAGGCGGCCGACAAGAAAAAGGCGTTCCCTAGCCTCCCTTTTCTTCCCTTAAACAGTCCTTTTGGAGGAAAAGGTATGATAAAAGGAGAGGGTCCATGGATCAAAGAAGATGAGAGGATTGTTAGAAAAGATCCAAGGGGTTCCTGTTCGGTTCCTCCTCCCAAAGGGTTTGGAAGTCCTCCAAATGACTCTTTTTCCCAGGTGGGGGGAAGGCTCTCCCACTTCCTTCCAGCTTGGGAGAAGATATCGTTCAGTCCCCGGATTCTCAACCTGGTGGGGGCAGGGTTCAGAAGATATCCCCCAAACAAGTTCATCGTTACGGCCCTGCGGATGTCCATTTCAGAACAGAGAGCCCTAGAGACAGAAGTTCTATGCCTCTTAGAAAAAAATGTCCTGCAGTATGTAACAGCGGAGGAAGAGGGGGAAGGTTCTATTCCCCTCTGTTCCTAATAAAAATAACCGGATAGCTCTTACAGGACCATCTTCAAATTAAGAGGCCTGAACAAATATTTGAGAATCTCGAAATTCAAGATGGAGTCGATAAGGTCGGTAATTCAGCTACTCTTCCCTGATTGCTATATGGCCGTCCTCGACTTAAAGGATGCGTATTATCACGTGCCGATTCATACAGCGTTCAGGAAATTTCTCAGGGTGGTGGTATCAGTGGAAGGCGCGGTAAAACACCTCCAGTACAGCGTGCTTCCCTTTGGCCTGGCAGTGGCTCCTCAGATTTTCACAAAGTTAATAGCAGAAGTTATGGCCCACCTGAGAGAGAGAAACAGGCTAGTCATCCCATACCTGGATGATTTCCTGATAGTAGGCAGTTCCTTTACTCACTGCCACAATCTGGTGGAGGACATAGTCACCATCTTAAAAAACTTAGGATGGTGTTTAAACCTGGAAAAGTCAAGGTTGCGGCCACCGAGGACTCAGGTCTTTTTAGGACTGTTGCTCGACTCCCACTGGCAGGAATGTTGGCTGCCAGTGGAGAAAAAAGAAAAGTTGTTCAATCTCATCTCCAGGACACTGAAAAATCCAGTAATGACTCTCAGGAATGCTATGTCGCTCCTAGGCTCCCTGACTCAGGGTCGGACTGGCCCACCGGAGAACCGGAGGATTCTCCGGTGGGCCCAGGCACTGACACCTGCTGGCATACTGGCCAGCAGCTGCCTTTAGCCCCCCACTGCTCCAGGGGCCCCCAGCCAATTGGCAGCTGCTATGGGGGCCCTCGGTGCCAGTGGAGCAGCAGCGGGTGACAGGAAGCAGAAGCCTGTCCCCGCTGCTAAGGAGAAATTAATATTCACTACTCTGTGGGAGGAGCCGAGAGCAGGACGTCCTCCCAGCGTGACGTCACTACTCGCAGCTCCAGCACTCAGAGCTAGTCAGAGAGCAGTGTGGGTGTCACTGATAACAGCTGACTTAGTCGGCTGCTGAAGACTGCAGAGCACTATTTGTAAGTAACAGCGCTCTTGTGGCCTGCTGACTTTTTGTGCCACTGCTCTTCCCTGCTATGAGCAAGCAGGGAGAGTGGAACAGCTCTTAATAAGGCTAACACTGATTGGCCGCAGTACAGCCAATCAGTGTTAGCTTTGTGTCCTCATCTCCCCGGCAGTACAGCAGAGCTCAGATAATGTGCTGCTGTCATCCATAACGCGCTCCCTTTCCCACAGTGTAAGCAGCAGAGGGAGATAGACGGCTCCCTGCTGCAGCTGCAAAGGTTGGACAAGGGCCCCCTGCCAGCCTAAAAGTAAGTGTAAATGGGGGGCCTTTAGTCTGGGGTGATAGAGGGGTAGGGGCTAAGTTACTTAGGGATAACTTAGGGCCCCATTACCTCATCTCTCCATTCACTCCTGTCTGTCTGCACCCCCTCCCTCTATATCACCCCTGACTGAGCCCCTCGACCCCTGTATCACCTTGACTGCACCCCTCACCGTATCACCCCTGCTGAATCCAATCGCCCTGGTATCACCCTGACTGAGCACCTGTATTACCACTGACAGCGCCACCTCCCTCTATATGACCCCTGACTGCGTCACCTCCATCTATATGACCCCTGACTGAGCCCCCTCCCTTGCATCATTCCTGACTGCACCCTCCCCCCGTGTCACCCCTGCTGAAGCCCTTCGCCCCAGAATCACCCTGACTGAGCTCCTCTACCCTTGTATTACACCTGATTGCGTCACCTCCCCCTGTATCACCCTGATTGAGCCCCTCTCCCCCTTTATCACCCTGACTGCGCCACCTCCCCCTTTATCACCCTGATTGATCCCCTCTCCCCCTTTATCAACCTGACTGCGCCACCTCCCCCTTTATCACCCTGATTGAGCCCCTCTCCCCCTTTATCACCCTGACTGCGCCACCTCTCCCTTTATCACCCTTATTGAGCCCCTCTCCCCCTTTATCACCCTGACTGCGCCACCTCCCCCTTTATCACCCTGATTGAGCCCCTCTCCCCCTTTATCACCCTGACTGCGCCACCTCCCCCTTTATCACCCTGATTGAGCCCCTCTCCCCCTTTATCACCCTGACTGCGCCACCTCCCCTTTATCACCCTTATTGAGCCCCTCTCCCCCTTTATCACCCCTGACTAAAACTTTTCTTTCCCTACTACTAACAAAATGAGGCCCTTTATAAAACGTTATTGTCTTATAGGTGGCAGAGATATTTCTGTAAAAAGTGTATGGGGGGATGTAAGGGAAAACTCTTTCGATTTTACTCAAATGTCATCATCAGGTGGGAAGACACCTGATGAAGACAGATTAATTTGTTGAAACGCGTTGTGGACTAATTTCATGTTAATAAGTGAGCTTTTTTAAACTAATTTTTACCCTTTGTGCCCCTTGGACCGGGTATTTTGATCTTTATCCCAGTGTTTGTTGCAGAGGCATCTAGACAGTACACTGATTCTACTGCAGGAAGTTGTGTATTCTCTTCACTGGTGGCTAGGCATAAAATCCATTCGGGAGGAGGTTCAGTGGTTTCCCCACATCTCCAGGGTAGTTACCACAGATGTCAGCCCCAGAGGGTGGGGTGCGCATCTGGACAGCCACCTGGTTCAAGGGACATGGTCACTGTTAGAGAAGGAGGCCTCCTCGAATGTGTTGAAACTTTGGGAAGTAGAAAATGCATTACAGATTCTTCTGCCATTCCTGCAAGGCCGTCATGTAAGTATACTATCGGACAACCAAGTCACAGTGGCGTATGTGAATCATCAGGGGGGGTACACGGTCCCATGCCCTATTGCAGGTAACCACACGGATTTTCAAGCTAGCGGAAAGCAACATCCTATCACTGTCAGCCCTCCATATCAAAGGGAGGGACAATGTAACAGCAGACTTTCTAAGTCGCAGGCCGTGAGGGGAACCGGAGATCGACCTGTTTGTCACCAGACAGAATGCCAAAGTGGAAAAATTCTGCTCCCTGAACCCGAGGGAGAACTCCTATGTAGTAGACGCCTTCCAGATCAGATGGAAGTTTTCCCTAGCTTATGCCTTTCCCCCGATCAGTCTGATACCAGCAGTCCTCAGGAAGATCAGGCAGGACGGGTAATACTCATAGCCCCCTTTTAGCCCAAGAGTTTGTCAGTCAAGGATCCTTCGGTACTTCCGGAGATCCTGGACCTTCTAGCTCAAGGGCCTGTGCTTCATCCTCAGGTGACTGGGCTGCACTTAACAGCCTGGAACTTGAGAGGTCAGTGTTAGAGTGTAGGGGATTCTCAGCCAACCTAATTTCCACCTTGCTTGCTTGTAGGAAACCGGTCACTACAAGGATTTATGGTAGGAGTTGGAAGAGATTTTTGTCATCTACAGTGTGTTCTCCAGAAGAGAAAGTACCCCTGAGGGAGATCCTGGAGTTCCTTCAAAAAGGACGAGATCAGGGCCTGGCACTAAGCACATTAAAGTTTCAGGTTTCAGCGTTGGGGGCGCATAATAACTACAACTTAAACATAAAAGGAAGGTACCGCGCTCCAGATATCCTATAAAACAAGGACCCAGTAATACTAGTGGTGGAATGGCAATAGTCTGTGGTGATGTACATAAAAAGCTGAAAGCCTGCAATAGGGAGAAAACAAATACTCGTGTATGGCGAATTGCAAGGGAAAAACATACATACTCGCCATACACGAGTGTTTGTTTTCTCCCTATTGCAGGCTTTCAGTTTTTTATGTACATCACCACAGTCTATTGCCATTCCACCACTAGTATTACTGGGTCCTTGTTTTATAGGATATCTGGAGCGCGGTACCTTCCTTTTATGTTTATTTTCTATTTAGTTTGACAGTGCAAGCACAGTCTCTGTCTAGATACCAGCTGCCCACATTACCTACTGGTAGCGCCAGTGTATTTTTCCCTTTTTTAACTACAACTTAACTGGTAATCGGTGGGTGGTTAGATTCATTAAAGCCTGCACTAGATCCAGACCAGCCCCGATAGCCAAGGTGCCTCCATGGGACTTGAACTTGGTCCTAAATGCCTTGACTGAACCCCATTTGAGCCATTAGCAGATGCATCCATAAAGCTGATTACATTTAAAGCCATACTTCTGGTAGCCCTTACGTCAGCACGTAGAATTGGGGACATACTGGCCCTTTCAGCAGTTCCTCCCTTCATGGTCGTAATGAATGATAGATTAGTCCTGAAGCCCGATCCAGTCTGTTTGCCCAAAGTAGTGTTGAGGTTCCATAGATCGCAAGAGATATCCCTACTGTCCTTCTGTCAGAAAATGATAGGGAAAAGAAATTTCATACCCTAGATGTCAGGAAGTGGGTTCCTCCTTCACTATTTGCAGGCAACAAAATTTTGTAGGAAGGATAAGGCTCTGTTTATCTTCTTCCAGGGTTCTAGGAAGGGGATGGGAGCCTCGAAGGGTACCCTATCCAGGTGTATAAGGGAGGCGATCAAATTGGCCTATGTATGTGTGGGAAGACTGGCTCCAGACGATCTGATGGACCTTTCTACACGGGCAGAAAGGGCAGATGTGTCTATCGAGCAAATCTGTAAGGCAGCTACGTGGTCATCACCTTCCACCTTCTATAGACACTATAGACTGGATCTTTCTGCCTCTTCTGATTTGACTTTTGAGAAAAGGGTTCTACAAGCTGTGGCCCCTCCCTGATAGAGTAATTCTCTGTAATTCTCTCGTTGGTGCTGCATGGGTGCTAGGAAAACACGTATATTACTTACAGGTAATGTGTTTTTTACGAATCCCATGACTGCACCCTTATATTACTTCCCGCTACTAAGCTTTCACCCTTTGGTTGGTGGGTCATTGTATATAGTTTCCACTTAAGGTGGGGTTGAGAATAATGTATATAGTCAATAAAGTTGTATAAATGTATATATGTGTGTGTGTGTACAATAACCCAGAGGTCCTCTCAAGCTCTGTAAACCAGTGATGTGGAGAGAGGAGCCGCCCTTTTTATCTTAAAGGTTCCCTGTCCTTGTGGGGCAGATCCCGTCTCTCGTTGGTGCTGTCATGGGCTTCGTAAAAATACATTACCTGTAATAAATATACGTGTTTCTCAGGACAACATATGCTATCACCCTTGTGAGACCTGCAGATGCTAGTCAACTGCCGGCCATACATCGCCTACAAATACATATTTCCACCAGACCTCCCTCCTTATCAACAAGCATGGGGGCTGACTTAAGGGTATGCCACACTAAACAACATCGCTAATGGGATCGCTAAAAAACGTCACTATTTAGCGATCCCGTTAGCGATGTTGTTGTGTGCGGCATCTGTCAGCGACGAGCTCCCTGCTGAGATCCTGCTGTGATCTCGCTCGTCGCTGGAATCGTTCCGGACCCTATTTTATCGTCGGCGCTCCCGCTGGGTAAGTATTATCGCTGAGTGTGGCACCTTTTATTTAGCGATTTAGCTGTATTTTGTACCGCTAAAGTCGTTAAGGAGATCGCTAACCGCGATAGCGTCCTAACGACATCGCTAAATAAAGCCGCTACTAGCTATATTAAAACGATCCCACTAGCGATCGCAATTAGTATGCGTCTTTATCGTGATCGCTAGCGGGATAGTTTAGTGTGGCAGTACCTTTACAGGTCAGCTGCCGAGCGTGTATCTGATTCCGGCCCGCCTTGGCGAGATAAGCCATCAGTGTTGTCGTGATCAATTCCTTTCTTATGTTGAATTGTAAAATCATACTGCTGTAATATCAGGCTCAATCGAAGCAATTTCCCGTTGTCCCCAACTACTCTGTAGAGCCAACTCAGTGAGTTATGATCTGTTATCATGGTGAAGTTGCGCCCATAGAGGTATGGTTGCAGTTTCTGCAGTGCCCACACAATTGACAAACATCCCTTTTCAATTGTGAAAAAAATGCTCCAAATATGCATTGTATTCAATTATACATGGTAAATACCATAAACAGAGAAAAAATTCCCTCCAAGGTGCAGATAGTGACGACTCGCATTATAGTATTATAAACAAGAGAAAAAGAGTCCTAACTATACTATGAAAATTATTTTATTAATAAAAAAGGCACATGTAAAGAACAGGACACATGCTAAATATGTAACACAGGTTTACAATGAACACTATATCTGGGACAACAAGAGAGCAGAGCGTAGTGCCACTATAATTATATATATATATATATATATATATATATATATATATATATATATATAATATTGCCTATGTATGGTAGTGTGCAACTAAACATAACATTCCAGTGGGAAAAGAGACATGTATTGCACGTTGCCCATAGTGATATACAGGATCAGAGTTAGTAAGAACGATTTCACAGAGAGAATGAAGGCATACTCCCATGGAGCTCAACGGTGAACCTTCTCTGTGCGCAATATTATATTTGTAATCTATTTAGAAAACAGCTCTGCATGCTATATACCAAAATAAGGTGCAACCGTGCAAAAAACATCCTCATTGATCATCATGCAAATAATGATGATCCCCATATGAAAAGTCTGTGTCAGCAGGAGGAAGCGGTGTGTTCATACCGCGAAACGTGCGTTGGGGTTAGCAGAGCCTGTGTCCACTCACCTACAGCGCCATGATGGGTATGTGTTGATGAGCAGCTTCATCCAGTGTGGATATCCTTTTATTTTGCTGACACAGACTTCTCATATGGGGATCATCATTATTTGCATGATTAATGAGGATGTTTTTTGCACGGTTGCACCTTATTTTGGTATATAGCATGCAGAGCTGTTTTCTAAATAGATTACAAATATAATACTGCGCACAGAGAAGGTTCACCGTTGAGCTCCATGGGAGTATGCCTTCATTCTCTCTGTGAAATCGTTCTTACTAACTCTGATCCTGTATATCACTATGGGCAACGTGCAATACATGTCTCTTTTCCCACTGGAATGTTATGTTTAGTTGCACACTACCATACATAGGCAATATATATATATATATATATATATATATATATAATTATAGTGGCACTACTCTCTGCTCTCTTGTTGTCCCTGATATAGTGTTCATTGTAAACCTGTGTTACATATTTAGCATGTGTCCTGTTCTTTATATGTGCCTTTTTTATTAAAAAAATAATTTTCATAGTATAGTTAGGACTCTTTTTCTCTTGTTTATAATACCTTTTCAATTGTGGCCTAAGCTATTTCTCTGGGTAGTTCAGGGTTAAACTATGCTGACTCCAGGGACTCCATATAGCAAGTCCCAGTGCCCACATCTAGTAACAGATCAGTCTCCCACTCTTCAGGCATGCTATAGACAGGTAAGACACAGGTCTCCTTGTCATGATGAGCCTTCAACATATTTACATGGATTACTTTCTGACGCTTTGCATGTTCATCTAGGGTCTCCACATATTTAACATCATTTAGCCGCTTGTGTACAGTGTATGGTCCCTCCCATGCGGCCTGTAACTTATTCTGTAACATAGGAACCAATGCCCAAACCTACTGCCCCTCCTTATAGGCATTCAGTCTGGCATTACGGTCGTACCTGACCTTCTGGTTGATTTGGGCATGGATCACGTTCTCATGGGCCAGGTTGCTCACTTTTTGCATTCTTTCTCTGAGTCGCAGTTCATATTCAACCACCGAGACGTCCGCAGTTTTAGAGTCACCCTCCCAACAGTCCTTAATCAAATCAAATGGCCCTCTGACCCTCCTCCCATAAACCAGTACAAAGGGGAGAATCCTGTAGATGCCTGGGGTACCTCTCTATACGCAAACAGGTGATGGAGGTACTGCTCCCAATCTCTCCCTTCAGTCTCCACCAGCATTTTGAGCATTTGTTTTAATGTTCCGTTAAAACGCTTGCAGAGTCCGTTATTTTGGGGATGATAGGCGCAGGCCACAAAATGCTGCACTTGTATTTTTTTGTAGAGGCTTTCCATCAGATTGGACATGAATTGGGTTCCCTGATCGGTTAACATTTCCCTGGGGAAGCCCACACGAGAGAAAACAGTCAGTAAAGCATCCGCCACTATGTCTGCTCGGATAGAGGACAGTGCCACAGCTTCCGGATATCGTGTAGCGTAGTCCACCACTGTGAGGACAAACTTTTTGCCAGAGCTGCTAGGGATTGCAAGTGGCCTTATGATATGCACAGCCACTCATTGAAAAGGCTCATCGATAACTGGCAGTGGTATCAATGGGGCTTTCTGTATATTCCCAGACTTTCCAACTCTGACAAACTACACATGATTGACAGTAAATGGCTATATCTGTCCCCATCTTGGGCCAATAAAAGTTATGTGTCAGGGGAGCTTTAGTCTTTTGTATTCCAAGGTGTCCAGCCAGTGGAATTTTTATGAGCAATTCTCAATAATTGTTCCCTAAATAGATAAGGAATGACCAGTTGCTTTTCACAGTCCCAAGGTTCTGTAGTATCAGTGGGGAGAGTCTCTTTATACAGTCTGCCCTGGTCCCAGTATATTCTCTCTTTGTCAGAAGCAGTAGGGGGTTGGTCTGCAAGACATCTGAGCTTCTCCAGACTGACATCTGTCCGCAGGGCCTCATGGAAGCACTGTCAGTCTGCAGGCCCTGGCCTAGTGTGAATGCCAGTCTCTGGACTGAAGCTGAGTCTTCAGTGTCTGTTATCAGGGACCTCGGAGGGTCTGCCATGCGAGTTCCCGACTAGCTCTGGTGGGAGGCCAGCGAAAACTTCCAAGGCTTTGCCTTTCAACCCTGGAGTTAGATATTTCGCCCACTGCTCATGGGGTAGATGGTATTGCCTTCAGGTTTTTTCAAACCCCCCCAAAAAAAGTCCTTATCCTTCTCCATCACAGGGAAGTTTTCCAAACGTGGTCTCTTTGGATTTATGTCCTCGGAGGGGGTTAGCTGAGGACTGTTACCCGTCTCTATTTGAGCCATCTGAAGCTTGAAAACTCTCACCTCCCGGCATTCTGCAGCCTCTCTCACCCGGTCCCAGCGTTCTGCAGTCTCTCGCTCATCCCGGTGTTCTGCAGCCTCTCGGTACTGTAGAATGAGCTGCAGGTGCACATTGGGATCACTTGTTCCTAGTTGTTGTAAGGCCATTTGAAAAGTAAAGTCCATAGGCTCCTCAGAACTGTCATTACTGGCACCTCCATCAGGTATCTCTGGTGCAAGAGCTGGCATTGCTGGGTCTCTCTGAGGTGGATTCTCTCTTTTGCCAAGTGCTTCAGTTCTTTGCTCTATGTCCTGCTCAACAGGATCAGCAGTTCCTTGGATGTCAGCTCTCGCTATTCTTCTCTGCTTACAGAGGTCGATCTGCCATGTCAATAAACAGCCTTTTGCCAAATAAAATATAGAAAAGAAAACGGGGAATGGAAAATATTTGCAAGTATGTCTAAATAAGCACTGTGTTGAACCTTGTAGAACTGGTGAATTCCTCGCAAGGATACCAATTCTTTAGTACAGGGGATAATTGCTTAAACCATGCACTAATGCTCTAATAGAAGTAAATTCTATCCCACCACTCTGGCACCAATTTGTCATGTACCCACTTGTCAGCATGTGACTTGGGGTTGCGCCTGCAAGGGTTAATCTATCTCCTCTCTCATTTCAGCATTCAACCTCTGTCCTATGCTGCAATGGGAGCATAAATCACACCCGGACACAGACCCCGACACAGACCACGCACCCCACTTCACACGCGCTGCCACCACACACCGAACAGATGGGCGATGAGTCCCGGAAGTACTACTACTACTGTCTGCCAATCACCAGGATCACACACAGGCTTTGGATTATTTTAGAGCATACAAGGTTCAACTTATTAAAGTTTTAAGCTTTGATAGAAATGGTACAGTGCATACAATAAAAGGATATAAAAAAATGGAAATAAAAAGTGACATACAAATATGCAAAATAGTGATAAAAATAAAAGGGGAGAAACTTACAGAAATACAGAAATATCTAAACTTTTCAATCTGGTATTCTGCTCCCTGAGGGGGGATGAATATGAAATGGATCACATCAGCTCAGCTGTCCCTCAATCTGTGAACCCACTTTCTTTGTGTAAGGCCTAAATTATAGATTTAACCTGAAGATCAGATTTCTAGACCAGCCTCTCATGTTAATATTCTAATTCCTGGTTTGTGACAGGACCATGGCTACTTTACCAATGAATACATTATTTTTTCTCCAAAGGCTCTTTGTGTAACCTTTCCTTCTCATAGTAAATAGACAGTGTCAGGCTGCAATTTGGCGTCTCCCTTCAATGGCACCAGAAAGTGTGAAATATTTCCAATTCTGTGTGTTCTCAGGAAGACCCCCTGGGGTCTGAGACCAGGAAAGCTGCCTTTTCTCAGGACAAAATATGCTATTACCTTTGTGAGACCTGCAGCCCAAGGACAGATGCTAGTCAACTGCCATACAAATACATATTTCCACTACAAGCAAGGGTTCTTGGATAAGACAATAATGCTTGAAAAATAGGTTTAACAGCCACAACAAGTGTATGGATTGACTAAGGAACAGACAATCTATGCATGAATTGCGGCTGTCAAACTGCTGCAAGACATGCATACACAGAGACTGAAACCTATTCTTCAAAGATGCCAAAAACACTCGGTTAGCACACAAGCATTGTCGGATAACGTTTTATTCAAGCACGCTCTCTCATCAATAGTAACAACCTCACATTAGCCCCAGGAACGCAAGTGCTGACACTACTGTAACGGCATCAGCATGGAATGTTCATATAAGTGTTTTTATTTTAACAGTACCAAACATGTGGAATGAGAAGGGCCTGGCCAAGTAGTGGGCAATCCCTTTAAACATCAAAATTCCCACACAAAGAGAAGTTATCATATTTAGAATGTGAAAAATGAATTACTGGAAAATCGTATTTTGTTGACCATCAAAAATAACTGATGGGGAGAAACTATATGTTATTGACAAATAGTAAAAAAAACATAGCAGACAGTTGTATAATTAAATGAGAAAGGGAAATTAATGTAGCACTTACTGTAATTTTGGACTATAAGACACATTTTTATCAAGAAAAAAATCTTGGGGCGTGGCCTAGACACCTAGCAGAGCAGACGTGCTTTCTAGTAGCTCCTGCTCTTAGGCTGCTATTTCATCAAAAACTTAGAGTTGTGGATGGTTTCGGCGACTTGGAGTGTACTTTCCTGGCAGAGGAACTCCCCCCAGCCCTAAAACTGTAGCGGCAGGAGAGAAGGACCGAGGACCCCACGAGGCAGAAGAGCCTGTGAGCGGGACTTGAGGACGCCATTGCTGCACAGAGCGGGAGTACTGGAGCTGTCCTCTACGTAGTGGACAGCAGGAGGCTCAGGCAGCGCAGGGGAGCTGGAGGACCTGACAGGACGGCTCTAAGCTTTACCAGCGGTGCGGTATGAGAGTGGATACATTGGGAGACTGGGAGCACAATAGACTAGAATCCCCGCTCGCCTTGTGAGGACAGTGGAGCAGAGGTAAGAGGAGACCCTGCTCACCTCCTGGCATTGACTGCGCAGCGCGGACTATATTTAATCTATACTTACCCTGCTGGGTCCTGTGCTGGCAGATCATCTGCTGAAGCCTGGTGCAGACTCGAGCGCTGCAAAAGGGAAGACAGGAGGGCTGGATGGAGGGAAGCCAGTGATTGTGAAAACCCCCACCGCTGTGCCCCAGATCAAAGAGCTTTTCCCGGCAAAGAAAACCGCAGCCATCTTGGGGAATGACACCTAAAGAGAAGGCATATTTTCACTAAGCTTAACCCTTTATTTTGGTGTGTAAAGGTCCTATGGACTTGTGAGTTGCAGCTCTCTGCTGCCATCTGGTGCTTTCTTCTGCAAATTGCTCATGCTCCACATAAGTATACAGCAGCACGAGTGAAAAGATATGACTCTGTAGCCCATTTGCTATTAAAATATGTTGTGAATACTCCTCTCTGCTTTCTGGAAGCACCTTGCTGAATCCTATTGAGAATTGCTTCCGGCGGGTCCCCTCCTCACCCGTGACTAAGAGACACCAACATACCGCAACTCGCTCAGCACTGATAATCTCAGTCTAGAATAGTGGGCCAGTCCAGTGCCTTGCCTGCAATCCCCTCTTCTGAAAGCTGCTTGATCGCTGATTGGATCGCAGCCTCTGCTGACATTGATTCGCTGCCCTGAACAGCCGGCGAGCCCGGTATCTTCACCTACGTTCTCAAGAGTCTACCGGGAGGCGAAACCAAGGAATGGCTGCTTTCTAGTAAAGCTCTCCGCTGATTTTCTCTCATCTGTGGCTATCCCTCAATTTATGAGAGGAGAAACAGTTTTAATTGCGGAGGGAATACCTGGACGGGGGACTTGGTGGTCAGGTCCACCTCTCCAGGCTCCTCGGGAGGCTCCAGGCGTCGGGGACGCCGCACAGCGTGATACGGGCCGCGGGACAGCTGGGCTATACATTCTAAATAAGAACTACATGTTACACAGCGGATTCTAATGTAACGCTTCTTATCTGAGACATCACCGCCATCTATCTTTTCATCAATGTCACTGAGCATGGATAAATTTGTGGGCAAACAAACTAAAGGAGGCCGAGCTTCTACCCGAAACCAACAAGGATCAGCATCGCCTAAATCCACCTCTGATACAAGTAGTGAGACTTCTCATTCAATAGCGGATGCCATCATGGAACGCCTTATGCCCGAAATAGACTCCAGATTTGCCACCCTTCAAACCTCAATAGATTCTATAATATCACAAGTTAATAGCCAGGGCACTCGTCTGGATGAGGCTGAACAACGTATCTCTGATCTGGAGGAGGTTACCAAGGAAATGGCTGAACGCCTAGAGGATAAAGAGAAAGCAGTCACAGAGCTTCAATCCAAAGTGGACGACCTGGAAAATCGTTCCAGACGTAATAACTTGAAACTGATAGGTATACCTGAATCAGTACAGCCCTCTGAATTGCTAAAATTAACATCTGAGTGGTTGCCGGGTACCTTGGACATTCAACTAACATCTGGCTCAATGGTGGTTGAGAGAGCACACAGAATAGGCCCGCAGAGGGGAAAAGTCAATGATAGACCCAGACCGGTGATTTTCAAGGTCCTTGACTTTCAAGATAAAATTCGTCTACTTACTGCCTACAGGAAGAAAACACACCTATCCTATGAAGGGCACAAAGTTCTGATGTTTCAGGACTATTCGGCCATGGTGACGACCAGACGTAGGGCCTTCAACCCGGTGTTAAGTTGCTGGCTGACAAAAACATTAGGTTCGGCCTACAATATCCAGCAATACTACGCTTCAATCTATCTGGGAAAAACTGGGTCATTGACGACCCGGTAAAGGCTCTGGAGGTTGTCCGAGAAACTTCTCAGCCGCCGTGAGCAAGATTCTGAGTGGCTTACTGAGTGACACTATCATAAATCACATAAGGTGATGTCAACTGACATCTGTTTGTTATGTTGGTGTTTTTTGCTGTATTTTTACCTCTGCATCTAACGTTAGGATGCAGGTTTGGGGGAAATGTTGAATATGGCACACAGATACAAATTTTGTGGGAGGGGAGGGTTTATTGGGGAGAAGATCTCTGCATTCGACTTCAGATAATCAATAATCCAGGGATTCTAATGCCTACTCGCTGGGATAGGCTGGGATCCTACTATTGTGTAACAGTTATGTCTTATCATTTTTCCCGCACTGGTGTGGGTTAATGGTAGATATTAACAGGCAAAAAATGTCCGCTATGACATCTCTCCTTTGGTGCTCTTGGAATGTCAATGGCCTGAATTCCCCGGTCAAGAGGAAAAAAATTATACATTATTTACATCAAAAAAATTTTCATATTGTACTGTTGCAGGAGACACACTGGGTGAAGGGCAACCATCCGGGGTTTTCTAGTAAAAAATTTACGGTGTGTGCGGAAGCCTCCTTTACCAAAAAACAGGGGTGTCGCTATCATGATAAACAGGAATGTTGACCATGAAATAGTGGATGTGTTAGAAGATCCTTCAGGGAGGTTTGTATGCGTGAAGCTGGTTTTAGAGGGGATAACTTATAGTGTTATTAATATTTACGCGCCAAATTCGTCTGATCCATCCTTCCGGGCTAATGTGCTAAAGAAAATCACAGGATGGGACACCTCCAATATGATTGTAGGTGGCGACTTTAATGAGGCGCACGACATAGAGATGGATAGATCTAATTCTCAATCTCCTCGTATACCTATGCAGGGGAGACTAATACAATCTTTTTTAGATCACTTAGGTTTATTGGACATCTGGAGAGTGCAACATCCTGTTGAGAGAGATTACTCTCACTTTTCACATGTTCATAACTCCCATGCTAGAATTGATTACTGGTTGTTGAACCCCTCACTCATGCCAAAAGTCACACATACCAAAATTCTGGACATACATATCTCAGATCACGCACCAATAACGTTCAACCTAAAATTAACTAAGCCAATCTGTTTTCACAGGAAATGGAGGTTCCCGTCATACCTATATCACTCAGATGATTTCAAAAAATTCATACAATTCTCATGGGATACGTACAAATCTGACAACCAAATACATTGTGAAACACCAATTATTTTCTGGGATACCTCTAAAGCGGTGTTGAGAGGGCAAATAATTGCATATATTTGTCATAAAAAAAAACAGTTGCAGGAGCGGACCCTGGCAGCGCAGAAGGCTTTAACCTTAGCATATAAAAACTTTAAATTTAATAATTCACCACTCACGAAAAAACAATATCTCGAGGCAAAAGAATCGGCGGATATACTCGCTCATGAATGGGCCACACATAGTATTGATCTCCAAAAGCACAAATTTTTTTAAGTGGGGCAACAAACCCGGCAAATTACTTGCATCTCTCACCAGACCATACAGAAAGGCCACAAGGATTCACAAAATTCGGTCCAAAGAGGGCAGAGTGTTAATAGAGAATGAGCAGATTGTGGAGGAATTTAGATCGTTTTTTGGTTCCCTGTACAAAGCAGAGAAGAGAGAGGGGACGATATTCTTAACTTTATGCAATCAGAGGTGGCACCTTTACTAACGGAGGAACATAGGGAAATCCTTAATGCTCCTATATCTCCTTCAGAAGTCATCCAAACTATCAGCTCCTTGAAGCTCTCTAAATCTCCTGGCCCTGATGGGTACAGTAATGAATTTTATAAAATTTTGGGAGGCAGTATAGGGACACATCTTTGTGAAGTTTTTAATCAGATGGTGCGTTCAGGGCGGCTCCCGGACCGATTCAATGAAGCAGACATAATAGTGCTCCCTAAACCAGGCAAAGATCTTTCATTAGTGGAAGGATACAGACCAATCTCGCTTTTAAATTCAGATTTTAAAATTTTCACTAAAATCCTAGCAAACAGAGTGCAAAAAATAATCCCCAACCTGATATTGCCTCAACAAATTGGGTTTGTCCACGGGAAATCCATAACATACAACATACGGACGGCTTTGGGAGCTATCTCTTACGGAAAATCTCATGGCTGCTTAGAGTCTATTGTGGTCAGCCTGGACGCCGACAAAGCATTTGACAGGGTTGCATGGGACTATCTCCTAGACATCCTGGAATATAGAAACTTTGGTCCGTGGTTTTGCGAGGCGATAAAGTTGTTATATAAGAATCCAGTGTCCAGGCTGGCCATAAATGGTTTACTCTCCTCCACATTTGAAATCCAGAGAGGAACACGTCAGGGCTGCCCCTTGTCTCCCTTACTTTTTAACCTTGCTTTAGATCCTTTACTTAGAACCCTCCAAAATTCTTTAATATTCAGAGGCATAGAGATAGGCTCCACCTCTCTCAAAATTGCGGCATTTGCCGATGATATACTTCTATTCATTTCCAACCCCAAGGAGGCAATACCGGTCATCATGGAGGCCCTAAATCTTTTTGGCAAATGCTCAGGCTTTAAAATAAATTATAATAAGTCAGAGGCCCTGGCTCTGTTTGAGCAAGGAAAATTAAATAACGCGACACTTCCTTTCCAATGGAGTACATCATCTATCAAATATTTGGGTGTCCACCTCCCGGCAGATTTAGCGTCCTTATACCACATTAATATTAGTCCCCTAATCACGTCCATATCTAACCTTCTTAACTCCTGGAAACATTTTACTTTGTCTTTTTCTGGAAAATGCCATTTAATTAAGATGATAATATTTCCAAAACTATTGTATATTTTCCAGTCACTTCCTATTTTGTTGTCACGTGCTGACATTAAAACTCTAAATACTGCTTTAAGGAATTTTATATGGGGAGAAAAAAAGCGTACACGCATAGGTCTAATCAAACTACAAGCCCCAAAGGAGGAGGGTGGCATCAACTTCCCAGACATTGCAAAATACAATCTAGCAGCAAATCTGAGATACGCCAGTGACTGGTTGAGAGGTAGATCACATTTCACAAACGTACTTTTAGACCAACAATTAAGTCCCCATGTCTCCTTACCAGCATTACTACATATGACTAACGAGGACTTTATTGCAGAAATAAGAAACCACCCCACTTTATGGCAAACTATACAGACGTGGAGGAAATGCCGGAGACTATGTCATTTGAGAGGTGATGTCTCTCCCTTTGTGCCCTTTCTAGGTAATCCGGGTTTTATAGGAGGTAAACCTCCCTTATCTTACATTGAGCTGGCTGGGCAGGGTTGCATCTTGGCAGCTGACCTATTGGATGACAGATTCTCTATGCTCACATTTGACACAGCAGCACGGCGCTTTCCAGCATTTGGGAACAAGCCCTTCCTTTTTCTTCAAGCAAGGAGTTTAACTTTGAAAGGCATGGCTGCTGGGGGTGGAGAAAGAGGGAGGAACGCTTTGGATGGCTTTCTTAGGACCGCCAGGATGCAGATAGCCTCGACAAGCACCATTTATACACTGTTGCGTAAGCAATGGTCATGGGAGGGCAAAAAGACAGGTCCAGCACGTTGGGTCAATGATATTCAGAACATCACAGTCGGGGAAATCTTAGACGCCACTTTGATGCAACGGAAGGTGATCCCCTCCAGCAGTTATGCAGACATGTCTCTATTACTTCTCCATAGAGCTTATATTACCCCACAAATTAAGTCTAGGATGTCTCCAGGGGGCACATTCACCTGTTCCAAATGCGGGACAGGAAACACAGACATCTTTCATCACATGTGGGGATGTCCCAAAGTGCAAAAATTATGGCAGTCTATCCATGCCGAACTACAGAATCTTGGCGGATAGTGTTTCCTCTGACTCCGCAATGGGGAATATTTAATATACTTGATAATTCTCAACATAAATTTCCCAAACATGTTAAGGCCATGTTGATAATATGGGCCTCAGCTGCCAGGAAAAGTCTATTGCAACATTGGCTGGATCCATTGCCACCACCCAAATCTCTCATTTATTCTAAAATAATGTATATTTTTCGAATGGACTGGCTGGATACCTTAACGAATAAAGAGAAATTGACTGGGAAATTTTTAACCACATGGTCATTTTTCATCCCATCTCTGACTCAAGACACTAGGGACAAATTAAGGTCAAATTTTGAAAATACTCAGTGGTATCTTCTTCAGAAAATTAGTGGACATGATCCTATTTCTTAAAAATTTTGTTGTTTGTCAATTGAATGCAGGGAAATTATAGGGGTTTACATGTTGGGGGGATGGGAGGGTGGAGGGTAGCGGGGGGGACATTTATGAGTATTATACTTGTGAGATAAGTTTGACACCCTTTAAATTTGTATGACTTACTTGGTGGTAATGCTCCTTAATTCAACACATTGAGTTTTAAGTATGTCAATTCAGATTGTTACTTCATGACTTGTATGATAAAAATTTTCTGTAATACTTTTTAAAATCAATAAAACATATTGGAAAAAAAAAAAGAAAAAAATCTTGCTAATAAGTGAGTGCGTCTTACAGACTGGACACAGCTTCCTGTGACAGAGGAGAACGCTGGGAAAGTGTCCTTCCCGGTCACTGAGAGAACTGTTCTCTCCTCCAGCCCCAAACTTATCTAACGGATTGGTGCAGAACAGGAGAGCATGGTACTGGGCCAACACAGTGTGTTCATTAATTTTCATGCTGTGAAATATGTAAGTAAAATGCATGGTGCAGAGAAACACTAACAAAAGATTTATTATTTCGCTATTATACACTAGTTCATAATAGCTCCCATCCGCTGGTCTAGCTGTCTTTAGAAAGACCATACGGATGGGGGCGCATCCCACTTAACGCTCATACTCCTTCCCTGTGGGCAGAATACTACTCAAACAACACAGGCTTGAGAGTACTACACTGCAGTAAGACTTTATTGGGTCACCAACACTTAACAGCATATATTATATTCCCAGCAAGGACACAAGAGAGTGAAAGTGACAGAGTCTCATCTTTTCGCTAGCTCATGTCATCCAAGGCCAACTATCCCAACCAGCAGCACCCCACTTTTAGCGGGCACCCACAGAGAGGAGGTAGCGGTAAGCTTAGGAAGCTGACTGAGAACAGCGAAGTACGTGGTCATGTGACCAAATTGTCCCAACCTGGGTTATCCAATGTATTAGTGGGCTCAATGTTGGGCAGTGGAGCAGTTTGGTAATACACCAGCCGGATCCATGGTCCCGAGGCTGAAGTCCTGGGGAATCACACCAGTGACAGAAACAGGCCCCTCTTTATAATCCTCAGCTCCCATTTCAAGGCATTGTTCCACAGGATTGAGGAAAGATAGTCATGACTGTTCCCTCATTGATAAATTCAATCAGACTGCCTAATTATCCTCCAGATGTTGCAGACTAGTACACCGCAGGAGAATGATCAGTTCATGATCAGCAGATATTTCACAAATTAACATACAAAAAGGGGCGCCGGACAGGCTCACATGAAACAATGGCTCATGTCCTTTTGACATACTGAACACAGTATGACAGAGTCACTGGCTTTGTAGGGGAAGGGAGGTATGTGTCACTGCGCATGCAGCGGTCAAGTGATTTAAAATCGGAGTGTTTGGTGTTTTCAGCTAACTATGTGCTGAGAAGCTGTGTACAGACTTTAATGGGACAGTTTTATGTGAGCACCTGCAGTGCGGGTGGAGGGTGCTCACCGTACCCCCTTTTCCCTGCAGGACCTGCAGGTGTTTGAGAACCTGCAGTGATGTCATGATCACGTGACCATCCCATGTGATATATACCTGGACCTGAGGTTGAGTCTGGGTTGTGTATTGGGAGAGCAGGAACTCCCACATAGCTCACGGAGGAGCTAAAGGACTGTGCGGGAAAACTGCAGGTGAACCCTGTAGGGAATGAACTCATACGAACTGTGTTTTTTTTGTTTTACGGTTATGCCAGCAAGGCTCTGTTTATTTTGCTGAACCCTGCCAAGGTTTATGCTATTCACAATAAATCAGCAGGTGATTCTCTACCAAAATGATTCCTGTGTCTACCTGAGGAAGCAGCTACGTGTGTCAACCCCTCACAATACTGTAGGAATAGTATGTCTGGCATAATGAAGAATAGTTCAATCCCCCTCCCCTGCCCTGAACAAGTGGCAAGATTTTCTACACGCCTCCACTTTACACCATCAAGCAAGATTTAATTAGTAGAAAAAAATGTTTTTCCTTTTTTCTGTTGTCTAAACCTTGTATGTGTCTTATGGTTAGGTATGTTTTATAGCTCGAAAAATACAATATATTAGAATTAAAAATATATGAATTTACTAATGTTATTAAAAGTAATATTCAATGTGCAGTCAATATTTCACATTGTTATACAGCGGGTGCAATAAGTATTGAACAAGTCACCTATTTTCTAAGTATGTTTCTAAATGTGCTATTAACATTAAATTCTCACCAGAATGCCACACAAGAAACATCTTATGATGGGTAAAACCAGTCTTGAGCTGTCTCAAGACCTTTGCAACCTTACTGTTGCAAAACATACTGATCGCATTGGTTATAGAAGAATTTCTACACTACTGAAGGTTTCAGTGAGTACTGCTACGGCAATAATCTGGTAGTTGAAATAATATAATTTCACCAGAAGCCAACCAAAGTCAGGTTTCAGAGAGAGGAGTGTAAAAGAATAATCCAAAAAATTGTTTAAGAGCCAAATTGTTTCAAAGAAAACTATAAGTAATGCACTCAACCTCCATGAACTGTATGCACGCTTACTAGACACGACTCTATTGCTGAATAAAAATAATGTTCAAGCACATTTAAAGTTTACTCAACAACATTTAGACAAAAATGTGAAATATTGGGAAAACATAGTCTGGTCAGATGAGACCAAAATTGAACTCTTTAGATTCCATAATACACATCAGGTTTGGATACCAACAGGCACAGCATATAACCCCAAAAACACCATACAAACAGTGAAGTTAGGAGGTGGGAACATCAAGGTGCAGGGCAGGGGCTGGTTGGCAAATTTTAGCCTGGGGGAAAGCACAAAACAGTGGTTTATTTTTAACCTACTTACCTCAGGCATAAAATGGCAACCAAGCTTACTAAATAACTACAGGAGCAAAACCAAGCTTTCTACATAGTTATGTGAGAAAAACAGAGTTTAATACATAGATATGGGATCAGAACCAAGTTTACTACTAAGATACGGGAGCTAAACCTAGTTTACTGCATAAATATGGAAAACAGAGCCGAGCTTACCACATAAATACGAGAAGAGAATCGAGCTTACTACATAAATATGAGAAGAGTATCAATCTTACTACATAAATACGAAAAGAGAACTGAGCTTACTACATAAATACGAAAAGAGAACCGAGCTTACTATATAAATACGAAGAGAGAACCGAGCTTACTACATAAATACGAAAAGAGAACCGAGCTTACTACATAAATATGAGAAGAGTATCAATCTTACTACATAAATACGAAAAGAGAACTGAGCTTACTACATAAATACGAAAAGAGAACCGAGCTTACTATATAAATACGAAGAGAGAACCGAGCTTACTACATAAATACGAAGAGAACCGAGCTTACTACATAAATACGAAGAGAACCGAGCTTACTACATAAATATGAGAAGAGTATCAATCTTACTACATAAATACGAAAAGAGAACCGAGCTTACTACATAAATACGAAAAGAGAACCGAGCTTACTATATAAATACGAAGAGAGAACCGAGCTTACTACATAAATACGAAAAGAGAACCGAGCTTACTACCTAAATATGAAAAGAGAACCGAGCTTACTACATAAATACGAAGAGAACCGAGCTTACTACATAAATACGAAAAGAGAACCGAGCTTACTACATAAATACGAAGAGAGAACCGAGCTTACTACATAAATACGAAGAGAACCGAGCTTACTACATAAATACGAAGAGAACCGAGCTTACTACATAAATACAAAAAGAGATCCGCGCTTACTACATAAATACGAAAAGAGAACCGAGCTTACTACCTAAATATGAAAAGAGAACCGAGCTTACTACATAAATACGAAGAGAACCGAGCTTACTACATAAATACGAAAAGAGAACCGAGCTTACTACATAAATACGAAGAGAGAACCGAGCTTACTACATAAATACGAAGAGAACCGAGCTTACTACATAAATACGAAGAGAACCGAGCTTACTACATAAATACAAAAAGAGAACCGAGCTTACTACATAAATACGAAAAGAGAACCGAGCTTACTATATAAATACGAAGAGAACCGAGCTTACTACCTAAATACGAAAAGAGAACCGAGCTTACTATATAAATACGAAGAGAACCGAGCTTACTTCCTAAATACGAAAAGAGAACCGAGCTTACTACCTAAATACGAAAAGAGAACCGAGCTTACTATATAAATACGAAGAGAACCGAGCTTACTACCTAAATACGAAAAGAGAACCGAGCTTACTACCTAAATACGAAAAGAGAACCGCGCTTACTACATAAATACGAAAAGAGAACCGAGCTTACTACCTAAATACAAAAGAGAACCGAGCTTACTACCTAAATACGAAAAGAGAACGAGCTTACTAATAATACGAAGAACCGAGCTTATACTAAATACGAAAAGGAACCAGCTACTACATAATACGAAGACCGACTTACTACTAAATATGAAGAAACGAGCTTACTACATAAATACAAGAGAACCGAGCTATACCTAAATACAAAAAGAGAACCAGCTTACTACATAAATACGAAGAAGAACCACTTACACATAAATACAAAGAGAACCGAGCTTACTACCTAAATATGAAAGAGAACCAGCTTACTACATAAATACAAGAGAGAACCGAGCTTACTACAAAATACAAAGAGAACCGAGCTTACTACTAAATAGAAAAGAAACGAGCTTACTACATAATACAAGAGAACCGAGCTACTACATAAATACAAGAGAACAGCTTACACATAAATACAAGAGAGAACCGAGCTTACTACATAAATACAAAGAGATCCGCGCTCTACATAAATACAAAAGAAACCGAGCTTACTATATAATACGAAAGAACCGAGCTTACTATAAATACAAAGAGAACCGAGCTTACTATATAATACGAAGAACCGAGCTACTACATAATACGAGAGAACCGAGCTACTACATAATACAAAAAGAGACCCGCGCTTATACTAAATACAAAAAGACGCGCTTACTAATAATACAAAGAGACCGATTACTATATAAATACAAGAGAGAACGAGCTTACTACCTAAATACAAAAAGGAACCGAGCTTACTACTAAATACAAGAGAACCGAGCTTACTATAAAACAAAAACGAGCTTACTAATAAATACGAAGAGAACCGAGCTTACATAATACGAAGAGAACCGAGCTTACTAATAAATACAAGAGAACGAGCTTACTACCTAAATAAAAAGAGAACCGAGCTTACTACATAATACAAGAGAACCAGCTTACTTACAAATCGAAAGAACCAGCTTACTACATAATACAAAAGACCGAGCTTACTACTAATATAAAAGAAACCGAGCTACTACATAAATACGAAGAGAACCGAGCTTACTAATAAATACAAGAGAACCGAGCTACTAATAAATACGAAGAGAACAAGCTTACTACTAAATACAAAAAGAGACCGGCTTACTACATAAATAAAAAAAGAACCCGCTTACTACATAAATACAAAAAGAGATCCGCGCTTATACATAAATACAAAAGAGAACCGCGCTTACTACTAAATACGAAGAGAACCGATTACTACCTAATACAAAAGAACCGCTTACTACATAAATACAAAGAGACCGGCTACTACTAATACGAAGAAACCGGCTTACTACATAAATACAAGAGAACGACTTATACATAAATAAAAGAACCGGCTACTACATAATAAAGAGAACCGAGCTTACTACATAAATACAAAAAGAGATCCGGCTTACTACATAAATACAAAAAGAGAACCGAGCTTACTATATAAATACGAAGAGAGAACCAAGCTTACTACCTAAATACAAAAGAGAACCGAGCTTACTATATAAATACGAAAAGAGAACCGAGCTTACTATATAAATACGAAGAGAGAACCGAGCTTACTACTAAATACAAAAGAGAACCGAGCTTACTACTAAATACGAAAGAGAACCGAGCTTACTAATAAATACGAAGAGAACCGAGCTTACTACCTAAATACGAAAAGAGAACCGAGCTTACTACATAAATACGAAGAGAACCGAGCTTACTACCTAAATATGAAAAGAGAACCGAGCTTACTACATAAATACGAAGAGAACCGAGCTTACTACTAAATACAAAAAGAGAACCAAGCTTACTACATAAATACGAAGAGAGAACCGAGCTTACTACATAAATACGAAAGAGAACCGAGCTTACTACTAAATAGAAAAGAGAACCGAGCTTACTACATAAATACGAAGAGAGAACCGAGCTTACTACATAAATACGAAAAGAGAACCGAGCTTACTACTAAATATGAAAAGAGAACCGGCTTACTACATAAATACGAAGAGAACCGAGCTTACTACATAAATACGAAGAGAACCGAGCTTACTACATAAATACGAAGAGAGAACCGAGCTTACTACTAAATACAAAAAGAGATCGCGCTTACTACATAAATACAAAAAGAGAACCGAGCTTACTATATAAATACGAAGAGAGAACGAGCTTACTATATAAATACGAAGAGAGAACGAGCTTACTAATAAATACGAAGAGAACCGAGCTTACTACATAAATACGAAGAGAGAACCGAGCTTACTACATAAATACAAAAAGAGATCCGCGCTTACTACCTAAATACAAAAAGAGAACCGAGCTTACTAATAAATACGAAAAGAGAACCGAGCTTACTATAAATACGAAGAGAGAACCGAGCTACTACTAAATACAAAAAGAGAACCGAGCTTACTACTAAATACAAAAAGAGAACCGAGCTTACTACTAAATACGAAAAGAGAACCGAGCTTACATATAAATACGAAGAGAACCGAGCTTACTACCTAAATACGAAAAAAACCCCTTACTACATAAATACAAGAGAACCGAGCTTACTACATAAATAGAAAGAGAACCGAGCTTACTACATAAATAAAAAAGAGAACCGCGCTTACTACATAAATACGAAAAGAGAACCGAGCTTACTACATAAATACGAAGAGAACCGAGCTTACTACATAAATACGAAGAAGAGAACCGAGCTTACTACATAAATACAAAAAGAGATCCGCGCTTACTACATAAATACAAAAAGAGAACCGAGCTTACTATATAAATACGAAGAGAGAACCAAGCTTACTACCTAAATACAAAAAGAGAACCGAGCTTACTATATAAATACGAAAAGAGAACCGAGCTTACTATATAAATACGAAGAAGAGAACCGAGCTTACTACTAAATACAAAAAGAGAACCGAGCTTACTACCTAAATACGAAAAGAGAACCGAGCTTACTATTAAATACGAAAGAACCGAGCTTACTACCTAAATACGAAAAGAGAACCGAGCTTACTACATAAATACGAAGAGAACCGAGCTTACTACCTAAATATGAAAAGAGAACCGAGCTTACTACATAAATACGAAGAGAAACCGAGCTTACTACCTAAATACAAAAAGAGAACTAAGCTTACTACATAAATACGAAAGAGAACCGAGCTTACTACATAAATACGAAAAGAGAACCGAGCTTACTACCTAAATATGAAAAGGAACCGAGCTTACTACATAAATACGAAGAGAGAACCGAGCTTACTACATAAATACGAAAAGAGAACCGAGCTTACTACCTAAATAGAAAAGAGAACCGAGCTTACTACATAAATACGAAGAAGAACCGAGCTTACTACATAAATACGAAAAGAGAACCGAGCTTACTACATAAATACTGAAGAGAGAACCGAGCTTACTACATAAATACAAAAGAGATCCGGCTTACTACATAATACAAAAGAGAACCGAGCTTACTAATAAATACGAAGAGAGAACGAGCTTACTAATAAATACAAAAGAGAACCGAGCTTACTACATAAATACAAGAGAACCGAGCTTACTACATAAATACAAGAGAGAACCGAGCTTACTACATAAATACAAAAAGAGACCGCGCTTACTACCTAAATACAAAAGAGAACCGAGCTTACTAATAAATACGAAAAGAGAACCGGCTTACTATATAAATACGAAAAGAGAACCGAGCTTACTACCATAAATACAAAAGAGAACCGAGCTTACTACCTAAATACGAAAGAGAACCGAGCTTACTATATAATACGAAGAGAACCGAGCTTACTACATAAATACAAAAGAGAACCGAGCTTACTAATAAATACGAAGAGAACCAGCTTACTACCTAAATAAAAAAGAGAACCGAGCTTACTATATAAATACGAAAAGAGAACCAGCTTACTAATAAATACGAAGAGAGAACCGAGCTTACTACTAAATACAAAAGAGAACCAGCTTACTACTAAATACGAAAAGAACCGAGCTTACTAATAAATACGAAAGAGAACCGAGCTTACTACCTAAATAGAAAAGAGAACCGAGCTTACTACATAAATACGAAGAGAACCGAGCTTACTACATAAATAGAAGAGAACCGAGCTTACTACATAAATACGAAGAGAACGAGCTTACTACTAAATACAAAAAGAGAACAGCTTACTACATAAATACGAAAAGAGAACCGCTTACTACATAAATACAAAAAGAGAACCGGCTTACTACCTAAATAAAAAGAGAACCGCTTACTACTAAATACGAAAGAGAACCGAGCTTACTACTAAATACGAAAAGAGAACCGAGCTTACTACTAAATAAAAAGAGACCGGCTTACTACTAAATACGAAAGAGAACCGGCTTACTACATAAATACGAAAGAGAACCGAGCTTACTACTAAATACGAAAAGAACCGAGTTACTAATAAATAAAGAGATCCGGCTTACTACATAAATACAAAAGAGAACCGAGCTTACTAATAAATACGAAAGAGAACCGAGCTTCATAAATACGAAGAGAACCGAGTTACTACTTAAATACGAAAGAGAACCGAGCTTACTAATAAATACGAAAGAGAACCGGCTTACTACATAAATACAAAAGAGAACCGGCTTACTACATAAATACAAAAGAGACCGAGCTTACTACATAAATACGAAAAGAGAACCGAGCTTCATAAATACGAAAGGACCGAGTTACTACTTAAATACGAAAAGAGAACGAGCTTACTACATAAATAGAAAGAGAATCAATTACTACATAAATAAGAAGAGAACCGAGCTTCTACATAAATAGAAAGAGAGCCACTTACTACATAAATAGAAGAGAACCGAGCTTTCTACATAAATATGAAGAGAGAACCGAGTTATTACATAATACAAGAAAGAATCGGCTTACTACATAAATACAAAGAGAAGAGCTAATAAATAGGAAAAGAACACTTACTATAATAGGAAAGACGATCTTACTTGCGATAAAATTATTTTTATAGAGGAAAGAATTACTAAAATACGGAGACGTTTATTAGTAGATTAATTTACAAAAATACGGATGACCTTATAAAACAAAAGGATGGAACTTCTACATAAATAAAAAAGGTTTTAAAGAAGATCGCGCCAATTGAAGACCAAGCTTATACAAATACTAAGAGACAGCATAACTAATAAAAGCAAACCAGTACTCAATGAAAAGGCGGCTATACCTAATACAAAAGAGAACACTTTGCATATAGAGGGACCGAGTCTAATAAATCGAAGAAAACCGGTTTACCTTAAAATGTGAGAAACCGGCTATATAAATTGACACCGGCTTACTCATAATCAAGGACCGAGTTCTAATCGAGAAGACTTACTATTAAATCAAAACCTGCGTTTATAAAAAACAAAAGGAAAGAGCTTCATAATTTAATCTAAAGAGAAAGCACACAAAATAGAAGAAAACCCAGTTACTTTAAATCGAAAGAAACCAATTTCTAAAATATAATAAAAGTGACCGGTTTCTATTTTTACAAAAAATACCAGCTTTACCATAAATACAAAAGGAACCAGCTACTATATAATTAGAAAGAGAACCGAGCTTCTATAAATAGAAGAGAAACCACTACTACCTAAATAAAAAAGAACGAGCTTCTACCTAAATAAAAAGAAACCGAGTTATACCTAAATACAAAAGAGAACGAGCTTACTATAAAATACAAGAGAACGAGCTACTACCAAATACGAAAAGAGAACACTTACTACTAAATACAAAGAACCGAGCTTACTACCTAAATATAAAAAAAAGTTATACCGAGACCAATTACTACATAAATACAAGAGAGACCGGCTTAAATAAATACGAAAAGAGAACCGAGTTATACCAAATATGAAAGAGAACCAGCATACATAAAAAAGAGAACCGAGCTACTACATAAATACGAAGGAAACTATCATTACAAAAAGCTTACACTAAATACAAAAAAGAACCGAGTTACTCATATAAAAAGGACCGGCTTACTACATAAATACAAAAAGAGACCGGCTTATTAAATAAAAAGGAAGGTCTACCTATAAAAAGAACCGGCTTAACTAAAAGAAAGAAACCGCCTACACAAATCAGACCGACTTACTACATAAATACGAAGAGAACGAGCTTACTACATAAATACGAAGAGAGAACCGAGCTTACTACATAAATCAAAAAAAATGCTACAATAAATACAAAAAGAGAACACTTACTTATAAACAAGAGAAACCAGCTTACACCAAATAAAAAAAGAACCGAGCTTACTATAAAACAAAAAAACGATTCTAATAAATACAAAGAGAACCGGCTTACTACCTAAATACAAAAAGAGACCGCTTAATACAAAAAGAGATCCAGCTTACTACATAAATACAAAAGAGAACCGCGCTTACTACCTAAATACGAAAAGAGAACCGAGCTTACTACCTAAATACGAAAAGAGAACCGAGCTACTACATAAATACAAAAGAGATCCGCGCTTACTACCTAAATACGAAAAGAGAACCGCGCTTACTACATAAATACGAAAAGAGAACCGAGCTTACTACCTAAATACAAAAGAGAACCGAGCTTACTAATAAATAAAGAAGAGAACCGAGCTTACTACATAAATACGAAAAGAGATCCGGCTTACTACATAAATACAAAAGAGAACCGAGCTTCATCAAATACGAAGAGGACCGAGGTTACTACTTAAATACGAAAAGAGAACCGAGCTTACTAATAAATACGAAGAGAACCGAGCTTACTACATAAATACGAAAAGAGAACCGAGCTTACTACATAAATACGAAAGAGAACCGAGCTTACTACATAAATACAAAAAGAACCGACTTTATAAATACGAAGACCGAGGTTACTACTTAAATACGAAAAGAGAACCGAGCTTACTACATAAATATGAAAGAAGAATCAATTTACTACATAAATAATAAAGAGAACCGAGCTTTCTACATAAATATGAAGAGAGCCATCTTACTACATAAATATATGAAGAGAGAACCGAGCTTTACTACATAAATAAAAAGAGAACCGATTTATTACATAAATACAGAAAAGAACGGAGCTTACTACATAAATATGACAAGAGAAAGCTAGCTAACTACACACTATGCCAAAATTGTGGATACACTTGACTTTTTAATAAATTTTGAGCTTCTGAAATTTGACGACTACTGCTGATTACATAATTATTTTATATAGCCCAGCACGCAATTTTGTTACTAAAAATACCGGAGAACTTGTTTGTTGGTAATTATAATTTACAAGAAACTGGACTTTGTTCTCTGTGATAAAATCAAATTTAGTTGCATGGTAACTTTTCTTAGTCCGCATAAATAAAAATATGTTAAACAGCTACACCTATCCCAGTTGGAAAGTAGCAATCTATAAGTCACAATCAGCCCTTTAACGAGTCTTGCAATATGACTTAGATATAAAGCAAATCAGTATCTCAATTGAAGACACGTGTTTCGGACTAAGGCCCTCATACAAAGTATGAGACAAATTGTAGTGAGAGGGTCTGGACTGAGTCTAAAGGGTAAGTTTTCCTGTGAGATGACATACCAGCTTGGCTGTTGTTAAACCCTAACCCCCAAGGTGGTTCACTTAATGACGCCAATTTTTACAATCGACCACTGTCTCTTTATGAGCTATAAAATACTGAAATGCTTCAAAGATCTCGCGATCTGAGATTTCTCGTGCCATATTACTTCACGTTAGTGTAAAATTGCTTCCAATAACCCTGCGTTATATTTTGAAAAAAATGCAAATATGCAAAATTTGAAAATTTGCAATTTCCAAATTTAATTTTTATCCCTTAAAACAGAGACAATAGTCACTACAAAATAGTTAAGAATAGACATTCCCACATGCTACTTACATCACACAATTTGAAACCAAAATTTTTTTGCTTAGGAAATTAAAGGGTTAAAAGTTACCAGCGATTCTCATTTTTACAACAAAATTTACAAAGCCATTTTTTTTAGGGACCACCTCTTATTTGAAGTCACTTTGAGGGGTCTATAAAGCAGAAAATACCCAAAAGTGACACCATTCTAAAAACTGCACCCCTCAAGGTATTCAAAACCATATTCAAGAAGTTTATTAACCCTTCAGGTGCTTCACAGGAGCTGAAGCAACGTGGAAGGAAAAAATGAATATTTAACTTTTTAGCCACAAAAATGATTTTTACAAACTTTTTTATTATTTTTACAAGGGTAAAATGAGAAAATGGACAGATAAAGTTGTTGTGCAATTTCTCCTGAGTACGCCAATACCCCATATGTGGGGGAAAACCACTGTTTGGGCACACGGCAGAGCTCGTAAGGGAAGGAGTGCCGTTTGACTTTTTCAAACTAAAATTGGCTTGAATTGAGATTGGACGCCATGTCGCGTTTGGAGAGCCCCTGATGCGCCTAAACAGTGGAAACCCCCCACAAGTGACACCATTTTGGAAACTAGACCCCCTAAGGAACTTATCTAGATCTGTTGTGAGCACTTTGAACCCCCAAGTGTTTCACAAAAGTTTATAATGCCTGGGTGTGAAAAAAAAACAACAATTTTCCACAAAAATGATTTTTTAGTCCCAAATTTTTGATTTTTCCCAAGGAAATTGGACCCCAAAAGTTGTTGTCCAATTTGTCCTGAGTACGCTGATACCCCATATGTGGGGGGGAGAACTGTTTGGGCGCACAGCAGGGCTTGGAAATTGAAGTAGTAACGTTTTGGAATGCAGACATTGATGGGTCATGTTCCGTTTGCAGTGCCCCAGATAAGCCTAAACAGTGGAAACCCCTTACAAGTGACCCCATTTTGGAAACTAGACCCCCTAAGGAACTTATCTAGATCTTTGGTGAGCACTTTGAACCCCCAAGTGCTTCACACAAGTTTATAATGCCCGGGCATGAAAATAAAAAATCCTATTTTTTTCCCACGAAAATTATCTTTTAGTCACTAATTTTTTATTTTCCCAAGGATAACAGGATAAATTGGACCACAAAAGTTGTTGTCCAATTTGTCCTGAGTACGCTGATACCCCATATGTGGGGGGGAAACCACTACTTGGACGCTCGGCAGAGCTCGGAATGGAAGGTGCACCATTTGACTTTTTCCAACCAAAATTGGCTGGAATTGAGATTGGACGCCATGTTGCATTTGGAGAGCCCCTGATGTGCCTAAACAGTGGAAACCCCCAACAAGTGACCCCATTTGGGAAACTAGACCCCCTAAGGAACTTATCTAGATCTTTGGTGAGCAATTTGAACCCCCAAGTGCTTCACACAAGTTTATAACGTAGAGCCGTAAAAATACAAAAATATTTTTTTTCCTCAAAATGATCTTTTCACCCCAATTTTTATTTTCCCAAGGATAACAAGACTCCAAAAGTTATTGTGCAATTTGTCCTGAGTACGCTGATACCCCATATGTGGGGGTAAACCATTGTTTGGGTGCATGGCAGAGTTTGGAAGGGAAGGATCGCCGTTTGACTTTTTCAACGCAGAATTGGCTGGATGCCATGTCGTGTTTGTAGAGCTCCTGATGTGCCTAAACAGTGGAAACCCCCGACAAATGACACCATTTTGGAAACTAGACCCCTCAAGGAACTTATCTAGATGTGTGTTGAGCACTTTGAACCCCAAAGTGCTTCACAGAAGTTTATAACGTACAGCCGTAAAATAAAAAATCTTTTTTTTTTTTTTTACAAAAATGATGTTTTCGTCCCCAATATTTTATTTTCACAAGGGTAACAGGAGAAATTGGATCCCAAAAGTTGTTGTCCAATTTGTCCTGAGTACTCTGATACCCAATTTGTGGGAGAAAACTACTGTATGGGCTCACGTCGGGGCTCGGAAGGGAAGTAGTGACGTTTTGGATTGCAGACTTTGATAGAATGGTCTGGCGGCGTCATGTCGCATTTGGAGAGCCCCTGATGCGCCTAAACAGTGGAAACCCCCCACAAGTGACCCCATTTTGGAAAATAGACCCCACAAGGAACTTATCTAGATGTCTGGTGAGCACTTTGAACCCCGAAGTTCTTCACAGAAGTTTATAACGTACAGCCGTAAAATAAAAAATCCTTTTTTTTTCTACAAAAATGATTTTTTCGTCACCAATATTTTATTTTCACAAGGGTAACAGGAGAAATTGGATCCCAAAAGTTGTTGTCCATTTTGTCCTGAGTACACTGATACCCAATTTGTGGGAGAAAACTACTATATGGGCACACGTCGGGGCTCGGAAGGGAAGTAGTGACGTTTTGGATTGCAGACTTTGATGGAATGGTCTGGTGGCGTCATGTCGCATTTGGAGAGCCCCTGATGCGCCTAAACAGTGGAAACCCCCCACAAGTGACCCCATTTTGGAAAATAGACCCCACAAGGAACTTATCTAGATGTCTGGTGAGCACTTTGAACCCCGAAGTTCTTCACAGAAGTTTATAACGTACAGCCGTAAAATAAAAAATCCTTTTTTTTTCTACAAAAATGATTTTTTCGTCCCCAATATTTTATTTTCACAAGGGTAACAGGAGAAATTGGATCCCAAAAGTTGTTGTCCATTTTGTCCTGAGTACACTGATACCCAATTTGTGGGAGAAAACTACTATATGGGCACACGTCGGGGCTCGGAAGGGAAGTAGTGACGTTTTGGATTGCAGACTTTGATGGAATGGTCTGGTGGCGTCATGTCGCATTTGGAGAGCCCCTGATGCGCCTAAACAGTGGAAATCCCCAACAAGTGACCCCATTTTGGAAAATAGACCCCACAAGGAACTTATCTAGATGTGTGATGAGCGCTATGAAGCCCCAAGTGCTTCACAGAAGTTTATAACGTACAGCCGTAAAAACAAAAAAATCATTTTTATTTTTACAAAAATGATATTTTCGCCCCCAGTTTTTTATTTTCCCAAGGGTAACAGAAGAAATAGGACAAATTTCACAATAACTCTTGGGGTCCAGAGTACGCTGATACCCAATATGTGGGGTAAACTACTGTTTGGGCGCATGGCAGAGCTCAGAAGTGAAGGAGCACCGTTTGACTTTTTCAACGCAGAATTGGCTGGAATTGAGATCAGATGCCATGTCACATTTGGAGAGCCCCTGATGTGCCTAAACAGCGGAAACCCCCCAATTCTAACTCCAACCCTAACCCCAACACACCCCTAACCCTAATCCCAACCCTAACCCTAATCCTAACTTTAGCGCCAACCCTAACCCTAACTTTAGCCGCAACCCTAACCCTAATGGGAAAATGGAAATAAATACATTTTTTTATTTTTTTAATTTTATTATTTTTCCCTAACTAAGGGGGTGATAAAGGGGGGTTTGATTTACTATTTATAGCGGGATATGTAAAAATGGTTAGTAACCAACATATCACATGCAAATAGAATTTATCAAATAAGCACGGTGGATGTGAGTAATGGACCTAGTACTGAGACAAGCTGTACCAAATACAGCAAAACCACACGAGAAAACAGCCTTAAAGTCTCAAAAATACATCTTTATTAATTAGGCAAAATACATAAGAATAAAAACAAGGACAAGTATGGTGCAGGGAGAAGACATCCGAAGTGCTGCGGTCTCACTTTACCCACATGTCGGCGATCTTCATATGATTATCCTGTACCGCTGTCTGCTACCATGGTGCTATGGTTTTTTTTATACATGTCATCTGCATTGTGCTGTGTTATGCATCGCTTGCACCTATGAGTTTGTGATGTTTAATCCATATAGCCTTTAGATATATTTTTGCTGGCATCATCCTGATTGGGCTGCATCTAATTTTAACCATCATATACTGTACCCTAATATGGGCAGATGTGTCCCACTCTCTGTATGTACCTACATTTATATATTGCCTTCAGTTGGATGCCAATATATGCTATTATTCCATCCTTCTCATTTATATGGTATGCGCATAGCACCCATAGTTTAATTATCTGCATTATTTGAGCTGCTGCACCTGTTATTTTACTGTGTGTGTATATACATTTGGTGAGCAGTCTTCTCTTTTTTTTTTTTTCTCTTGCTGTCTGGCCATTTTTTCCACCTCCACGTGGTTGTCACCACTTCGGATGTCTTCTCCCTGCACCATACTTGTCCTTGTTTTTATTCTTATGTATTTTGCCTAATTAATAAAGATGTATTTTTGAGACTTTAAGGCTGTTTTCTCGTGTGGTTTTGCTATTTATAGCGGGTTTTTATGATTGGCAGCTGTCACGCTAAAAGACGCTTTTTATTGCAAAAAATAGTTTTTGCATCACCACATTTTGAGAGATATAATTTTTGCATATTTTGGCCCACAGAGTCATGTGAGGTCTTATTTTTGCGGTACAAGGTGACGTTTTTATTGGTACCATTTTTGAGCATGTGACATTTTTTGATCGCTTTTTATTTCGATTTTTAGGAGGTTAGAATGAACAAAAATCAGCAATTCATGAATTTTTTTTGGGGGAGGCGTTTATAACCGTTCCGCGTGTGGTAAAATTGATAAAGCAGTTTAATTCTTTGGGTCAGTACGATTACGGCGATACCTCATTTATATCATTTTTTTATGTTTTGGCGCTTTTATAGAATAAAAACAATTTTATATAAAAAATTGTTATTTTTGCATCGCTTTATTCTGTGAGCTATAACTTTTTTATTTTTTCGTTGATGATGCTGTATGGCAGCTCGTTTTTTGCGGGACAAGATGACGTTTTCAGCGGTACCATGATTATTTATATTGGTCTTTTTGATCGCGTGTTATTCCACTTTTTGTTCAGTGGTATGATGATAAAGCATTGATTTTTTGCTTTGTTTTTTTTTTTTTTTAAGGGGTTCACTAAAGGGGTTAACTAGAATCATAGAATCATAGAATGGTAGAGTTGGAAGGGACCTCCTGGGTCATCTGGTCCAACCCCCTGCTCAAAGCAGGATTCTCTAAATCATCCCAGACAGATGTCTATCCAGCCTCTGTTTGAAGACTTCCATTGAAGGAGAACTCACCACCTCTTGTGGCAGCCTGTTCCACTCATTGATCACCCTAACTGTCAAAAAGTTTTTTCTAATATCTAATCTGTGTCTCCTCCCATTCAGTTTCATCCCATTGCTTCTAGTCTTTCCTTGCGCAAATGAGAATAAAGATGATCCTTCTACAATGTGACAGCCCTTGAGATATTTGTAGACAGCTATTAAGTCTCCTCTCAGTCTTCTTTTTTGCAAGCTAAACATTCCCAAATCCTGCAACCGTTCCTCATAGGACATGGTTTGCAGACCGGTCACCATTCTGGTGGCTCTTCTCTGAACTTGCTCCAGTTTGTTGATGTCTTTTTTAAAATGTGGTGCCCAAAACTGGACACAGTATTCCAGATGAGGTCTGACCAAAGAGGAGTAGAGGCAATAATGACCTCACGTGATCTAGACTGTATGCTTCTGTTGATACATCCTAGAATTGCATTTGCCTTTTTTACTGCTGCATCACACTGTTGACTCATGTTAAGTCTGTGATCAATTAGTATACCCAAGTCTTTTTCACATGTGCTGTTACTTAGCCCTATTCCTCCCATTTTGTATATGCTTTTTTCATTTTTATTGCCCAGATGTAGTACTTTGCATTTTTCCCTGTTAAAATCCATTCTGTTAGTTGCTGCCCACTGCTCCAGTTTATGTATATCTTTTTGAATCCTCTCTCTCTCTTCTCTAGTATTAGCTATCCCTCCTAGCTTTGTGTCATCAGCAAATTTGATCAGTTTACCCTCAATTCCTTCATCTAAATCATTGATAAAGATGTTGAACAATACAGGGCCCAAAACAGAGCCTTGTGGTACCCCACTTGAGACATTCTTCCAACTGGATGTGCAGCCATTTACGACCACTCTTTGGGTCCGATCACTAAGCCAGTTATGAATCCACCTAACAGTTGCCTTGTCCATTCCATACTTAGTCAACTAGTGGGACAGTTTTATATGGGAGGTCGTTACGGACGCGGCGATACCAAATATGTGTACTTTTATTGTTTTGTTTTTTTTTATTTACAGGAAGAAATGAATTTATTGGGGAATATTTTTTTTTTATTTATTTTAGAATTTTTTTTAAAACCTGTTTATTTTTATTTTTTTAACTTTTTTTACTTTGTCCCAGGGTGGGACATCACAGTATTTTATCAGATCGCTGGTGTGACAGTGTGCACAGCACACTGTCACACCAGCGATGTGACAGGCAGTGCTGCAGGCTTCCTCCGTATCTGCTCTCAGCAGGCACTGAGGAAGCCGCCTCCCTGCAGGACCCAGCGGCCATTTTGGATCCGGGTCCTGGGAGGGAGGAAGCCCTCAGAACAGCGCGATCACATTGCGCTGTTCTGAGGGTCTCAGGGGAGCTCGCATGTTTGATCGCGGTGTGCCAGGGGTTAATGTGCCGGGAGCGGTCCGTGACCGCTCCTGACACACAGTCCTGGGTGTCAGCTGTGATAATCAGCTGACACCCGGAGGCGATTAGCTGCGCTCCCTCCGGGAGCGCAGCTGATCGCCTATGACGTACTATTCCGTCCATGGGCAGAATGGCACGGGTTTTATGGACGGAATAGTACGTCTGATGGCAGAAAGGGGTTAAAGGGTTCATTGTGACTTGTAGGATCGCTACTTCCAACAGGTGGCGCTATAGCGTTCAAGTCCTCTTTTTCTCTGAAGAGGCAATTTGCATATTAAATTTCCCAGAGGAGCATTGCACGGCGAATAAGCCTCCTTACCTCGACACGCCAGAGCTGGTATGTCACTCTCCACAAGGAGAAACCTTACCCCTTAGACCTCAGTCCAGAGCCTCTCATCTAGCCAAATCAGTTCTCACACTTTGCACTGACGAGGACCAATAGCCCAAACTACCGTGTTTGCAAATTGAGATACTGATTTGGCTTTTATCCGAAGTCATATTACAAGACTCGTTAAAGGGTTGATTGTGACTTGTAGGATCGCTACTTCCAACAGGTGGCGCTATAGAGTACAAGTCCTCTTTTTCTCTAAAGAGGCAATTTGCATATTAAAATTTCCCAGAGGAGCATTGCACGGCGAATAAGCCTCCTTACCTCGACACGCCAGAGCTGGTATGTCACTCTCCACAAGGAGAAACCTTACCCATTAGACCTCAAAGCTACAGTTGTCACTTGATCCTTTCAGTATAGATCCTACAGGCTTTAATTTCTTTATAAACTATTGAGAATTTTTATTTCTTGTATTTTATTAATACTCAAATTTTATTTTTTTTACCTGTATAATTATAATTGTCTATTTTGAGCTCACAAACTCCTGAATGATTTTTTTTTTTAGATTTTAATCACACTGGCCACAAAGAGGTCTGCTTGGTCTCCAAAAAATGAGAGCTACAGCTATTGTTTTGAGGAAGGAGTGATACATTTTTAGAGATATAGAGTGCTCTCAGTGGGAGAAACAAAATAGGAATCTTGTGGGTGTGATACCTTTTAATGGCTAACAAACTATAGTGAATGATGTTACAAAGCAAGCTTTCTAGACTGCTTACGTCTCTTCATCAGGCTGGTATAACAAAATATTTGAAGAAACAAAATTATATACAGTGAAGAGCACAGGCATGGTGTGATACATGGACATTTAAATACACTGACACTGACCTTAAGGCTGGGTCTCACATAGCGATACACCAGCGATCCCGACAACGATCAGGATCGCTGGTGTATCGTTATATTATCGCTGCTGAGCTGCCAAACAGGCAGCTCAGGCAGCGATCAGCACAAGGACACTGCGGGTAACGTCGCTTAGTTACCCGCAGTGTACCTTGGATACCAGCGCCCTGATGCAGGGAGCTGGTAACCAAGGTACACATCGGGTTTCCAGGCACAGCCCCGCGCCTGGAAACCCGCTGTGTACCTTGGTTACCAGCGGATCGCTGGTCTCCCGCCTGTCACACGCAGCGATGAGTGCCTGTCAGCGGGAGACCAACGATCAAAAAAATGTCCAGACATTTTAGCGACGATCAGCGATACCCGGCAGGGGGGCTGATCATCACTGAATGTCACACACAGCGATATCGCTGGTGAGCTCGCTGCTGCGTCACAAAACTAGTGACTCAGCAGCGATCTCGCTAGCGATATCGCTATGTGAGACGGGGGCTTTAAAGAAAGAATCCTTAATTAGGTAAGATTAGATAAGTGGTGTGAAAGTTGTATGGACCCCATATGCATGTGAGATCAAAGGACTGGTGGTGCCTTCATTGTTTTTGGAGGAAGTTGCTCAGATTTGGTAATGGGCCATGAATCCTCCTGACAAATTGAGTCCTGTGTGAACAGAATCAAAGATGGTAATGAATTTGTATTCCCAGACCCTGCGATGTTTTTGTAATTGGAAATTGCCTTTCAAAATGACAACTTTCATATTGTCTATGTTGTGTCCTGGACCACAGAAATGTTTAGCCACTGGTAGATGGGTTTTTTTTGTCTGTAATCGTATGACGATGGGACCTCATCCTTGCTCTCAGTCTCTGTCCTGTTTCTCCAACATAGAGGCCACCCACAGGACATATATTGCATAGAATTAAATATACCACATTAGAAGAGGAACATGTGAATGTCCCGGAGATCTTATAGTTTTGCTGTGTGTTGGGGATTTGGATCTTGTCGTTGGTCTCTATATGAATGCAAGTTTTGCATCTCCTCCCAGGGGCAAAATAATCTATTCTATTATTTCTAAACACTGTTTTTCGGTGATTACTTTGTATCTCCGTTCATGCTGCACCCACACACACAAATGATACACCATTTGAAAGGTAAATTTGCCCCCTTCAGCAAGAAAATAGCCAAACAAACCACATATCCAGGATTTGATCACAAAATACAGTTTAAACATTAATTTTCATAAACCTGCAGTAAGGAAAAATGACCTGCATGTGGCACCACAGTACCCCAAAGCACACTATCACAAAGCTGTTTACAGACATCACATACAAATCCAAAAATTCGCCTTGGGGGCTTTCCAGCTTGCCGAACTGCTTGCCCAGCCTATTTTAGCCAAATTGGAGGATTGCACACTTCACTGCAGGTGAGGCACAAATGCAAACACATTTGTAAACATGCACTACCTATTGAATTGCACACTTCGTCCGTGTGAAGAAACCAGATTGTATCTTAATTTCCCAGACAACCATGTTTTTGTAAACCCACAAGAATTGACTCTTTATCTGTATATTGGCTTGTGGATTTAAGTGTTTATGTCTGGTGGGTCAAGAAGACAGACTTGCATACCATTTAACATACTATGTAAGTCTGTAATAATGACTTGTACATAGTGTGTGTTTATCTGTGTTTATTGTGAGCTGATATGCTAATTGTGTATTGTATTCTATATCCAGTTTGCGGACTTCAAAGGTAGATATGGAAAGGCTGTGAGGATGAACTGAAGGACACTGGTAAATCTAAAAATAGATCACTTGCCTCGGGTATAAAAGAGACTTATTTCCTTCTGGCTGGGTTCACTCTTGAGGGTCTCAGTTGAGGGTATATCGGACCCGGCTGAAAGAACACAGGACTGCTCTCGGTTATCTCCCTGCGCTTGTCGTACCTCTCTGTGTGTGTACCACAGGTGGAATATCGACCCAGGGAGCTCTGATATATCATCTATCATCACCTAGGCGAGACAGCGGAAGGGTGAGACCTTGTAATGTGCACCATCTTGGGGTAATTGCTTGGAATGTTCTGTTTGCTATAGGGTGTTGTGGTTCAATATAGCATTGCCACACTCTTTTACCCTAACCCTGCGTTGCCCAGGGGGGATAGAGCGGGCGTTCAGTGGCATGAGCCTTGGTCCATGCAGTCTTTTTAAAGGCAGCCAGGCCAGCAGACAATAGCACCCACTGACCCCGTTTCTCCACAGTCCGTTCATACTTCACCCACACAAACAAATGATACACCATTTGAAAGTTCAAATAACTTGCAGGTGGCAGCACACTACCCCAAAGCACTAGTGATGGGCGAGCACTAAAATGCTCGGTTGCTCATTGCTCAGGTCGAGCAAATTGGAATACTTGGGTACTCGACAGAACAACGAGCCCAATGTAAGTCTATGGGAGACCCGAGCATTTTTACTGCGATCCCCCCAGGGTCCTTTTAAGGTCTAAAAACATCTGAAAATTATGGAAACACTGCTCAAATTAAACGGGGACATCATGGAGATCGCCCCTGGAAGCATTTCTGACTCCTAGTTCACAGCTTTAAACAATGTTGTCAGAGTTTCATGCCATTTTTTCCCGCTGCACCAAAAAAACATACCAAAACGAAGCCAAAACGGATTTTGCTGGGAAATATGTAAAGATTAGAGATGAACGACTTTGCCTCCGGGAGGGTCGAGTCGGGTTTCGAACCATCCGACTTTACCAAAAGTCGAGTCGAACGAGATCGGCCGACTAACTCACTGCAAAAGTCAAAGTTCGGCCAAAAACGAAACCCGACCCCAATGCAAGTCAATGGGGAATAACAGTCGCCAGTGAGTGGAGGACAGTTAACACACCTACAGTGCCCATTTCAATACCAACGACATCAATTCTTATTACTTAAGCTTGTTAACCTTAATTTACTTTATAATAATAGTAACGCATTGAAAACTGGGGGTTATTTGGCAAAAGTTGTGGGGGGTAGGGCTGGCTCCAGGTTTTCGTGGACCCCGGGCCAAAGAGTCTCAGTGGGCCCCATTAACACATACCTCAATTCATGATGCTCCGATACGGCAGAGAAATATAGGTATAGTACAATGCCAAATACTTCATTTCTTACATTACATGAGTGATATCTATTGTAAATTCTACAATAGCTCAAAAACCGGACAGTATAGTCTTCCATACAGTATTATGGGCACCACATAGTGCGCCATACAGAATGGGCTCCATATAATGCTCCATACAGAATAGGCCCCATATGTGCTCCACAAAGGATGGGCTCCATATAATGCTCCATACAGAATAGGATCCATATGTGCTCCATATGATGCTCCATATATAAAGGGCCCTATATGATGCCCCATAAATAATGAACTCTATATGATGCTCTAGTATATGATGGGCCTCATATATGATGCTCCAGTGTATGATGAGCCCCATATAATGCTCCAAATATAATGGTCCCCATATATAATGCTCCATATATAATGGGCTACATGTGATGCTCCAGTATATGACGGGCCCCATGTATGATGTTCCAGTGTATAATGGGCCCCATATATAATTCTCCAGTGTATAATGCTTCCCATATATTGCTCCAAACATTAAAAAAAATGAAATAACTCTCCTCGCTGGCACTGCTCTACTCTGGACTCCTCAGCGTCACCATGTTCCAGCTCTCTGCACTGTGACTGTTCAGGCAGAGGGCACACAGACGTGACGTCATCGCGCTCTCTGACCTGAATGTCACTGTCAGGAAACGCGGAAGACGTCACAGCGGTGGAGCAGGGAGAGGTAAGTATTGCAAGTGCTGGGGCCCTGAGCAAGCAGGGGGGGGCGCACTCGTGGGCGCCGGAACTGGCAAAGGGCCCCTCATAGTGCTCCGGTGTCTCTGACGGCGAGTGGCCCCCCCCCTGCTCAGGGACCCGGCGCTTGCCCGGGTGTGCCAGGTGCTGACGCTGGCCCTGGGGGGGATACAGTCCAGTTAGGGAGGTGGAAAAACTGGCATATGTTGAGGTGTAGGCTGGACGTTCAGCAGCTGCAAATGGAGGAATTGGAGAAGTCGAGGAAGAGGAGGACAAAGAGAGCCATTTTGCTGGCAACCTATGTGTCATCAGGGAAGGCGGTACAAAATCCTTTGAAGCCCAGGCATGGTTCATTTTAATGAAGGTGAGATCACCTACATTTTGGGTCAACAGCCGGTCCTTCTTTCTGTCAAGATTGATAATAATAATAATATATATATATTTTTTTTATATAGCGCTAACATATTCCGCAGCGCTTTACAGTTTGCACACATTATCGTCGCTGTCCCCGAAGGGGCTCACAATCTAGATTCCCTATCTGTATGTTTTTTTGGAGTGTGGGAGGAAACCCACGCAAACACGGGGAGAACATACAAACTCCTTGCAGATGTTGTCCTAGGTGGGATTCGAACCCAGGACTCCAGCGCTGCAAGGCTGCAATGCTATCCACTGAGCCACCTGCTGATCCAGCAGCACTGAAGACTCTTTCTGATAGCACACTACCAGCAAGGCAAGTGAGCTCCTGTAAGGCATATTGTGCCAATTCAGGCCAGGTGTCCAGTTTACAGGACCAGTAGTCAAAGGGGAATGAACTGTGAGGGAGAACATCGATAGGGGAGGAGAGGTAATTTTGAACCATAGTTGACAACTGCTGTCTCCTGTCTGTTGCAATCGATTTAGTATTACCAGTCATGTGAGAGGTACTCGAGAAATCAGTCCACAACATGGTCATGAAACCCCTGTCTCCAACGCCACTTCAGCTGTGTGCACCACGAACACCTCTTCCATTTGGCCCAGTACGGCTCGTGGTAGAACCTGCACCGCTGCTGTGTGCTGGGAATGCCTCTAACAAACAGTTTACCAGAGTTGCTTGTTTGTTCGCCAATATTAGCTCTAGGTTCTGTGGCATGATGTTCGAGGATGCTGGCCAACCAGTAGTTGTCATCCTTCATAATTTTGGCAATGCGTGGGTCCCTTTTTAGGATTCGCAAGAGATAATCACACATGTGGGCCAATGTTCCAGTTGTCAATGATGCACTGCCAGTGGTGGGTGGAGGAGCACTTTCTGCCACATCCACATCCTTCCAGTCACGCACAAACCCTGTACCTAACCTCGGCTAAAGGTCCTTCCACACTTCTTACAGATAACCTTTGCCTCATCAATAGGATTTTGGTCAAAAAAGTGCCACACTGCACTCTTCCTACTATGGGAAAACTTTTAAGGGCTTGCACACTGTGCTACTTTGACCGTCTGGCCAAGCTGTCCTGCAACTCTTTTTGTTTTTTTAACACATTTTTGGACTGCTGTTGATGCCTGCTGAGAATCCTCCTCCTCTTCTGAGCTATTGACAGCGGCACCCTCTTCCCCAATGGATGCCAATCCGGGTCAACAATTGGGTCATCCATCACCTCCTCTTCAATTTCATCTGCATCTTTCTCTGTGTCACCGTGTAAGGTGGCATAGTATGCAGGAAGGGGCACCTGAGTTTCATCAGGGTCAGATTCTGGCTCAGTTGACTGCGAGGGCAATGTAGTGCTCTGGGTGAATGTACCAACAGAATCATATAGCAGTGGCTGTGCATCAGTGCTCTCCATGTCATATTCATCTTGGACTGGGGAATTCAGGATTTGACTTGATAACTTAGGCATGGTATGTGAAAAGAGCTCCAGGGAGTAATCTGAAGTGTGGCCTGCCGCATCCTTCACTTTTGGTGGGGGTGAAGGACACAAGGAAAAGTGTTGTTCCTGACCAGGAGCCTGCACTGATGACTCAGTGCTTGCAGGTTTTGAAACTTCAGAAGAGGAGGCGATAGAGCTGGAGGCTGTTTCGGCAATGTAAGCCAAAACCTGTTCCTGATGCTCCGGCTTTAAAAGCGGTTTACCTACTCCCAGAAAAGGGAGACTTCCAGGCCTTCTGGAGCCAGACAATGACGCAGGCTCAACACCTCCTGCCTTAGGTGCTATTGTGCTTTTGGCACTACCAGCAAATTCACCACCACCACCATCAGTACCAGCTGGCCCCCACTGCCCATCTCCGCAGCCTCTTCCACCATACTTCCTCATGTTTGGGAAAATGTACCAAAAATACCAGCAGATATATGGTACTTTATGAGCGTACAGCTGTATACGGTGTAGAGGAAAATTTAAATCTCCGTTTCCGGAGTCAGACACAGACGCTCACTCAGTATGGATTTGACCGTAATACAAAAAGCAGAAAAACTGTACTGTTTCAGAAGCGTACAGCTGTATACGGTGTAGGGGAAAATTTAAGTCTCCGTATATATTTCCGGAGTCACACACAGATAGCATGTATTTGTCCGTGATACCAGCCGGTACACGGTAGTGTGAGGAGCGTACAGCTCTATATGGTGTGGGAAAAAATAAACGCTCGGTAGCTGTGCAGAAAAAAAGAATAAAAGTATTAGTGCTGTGTAAAAAGCAGTCTGCACAGCAGTGTACACACATCTATCAGGCAGCCTAATAACCAGCGCTGCTGCACACAAGAAAATCCTCCCCTGTCACTGGCAGGCAGCCTAATAACCAGAGCTGCTGCACACAAGAAAATCCTCCCCTGTCACTGCACACTAACTGTACAGCACAATTGCTATCAGCACAAGCACATAAGAACTTCTCTTTCCAGCCCTAACTCTCCCCCTACTGATAAACAGTGTCAGCAACCTCTCCCTACTGTTAAGATCGGCAGAAGTAAAATGGAGGTCAGCGCTCAGGGCTTTTATAGACACTATGACGCCCCCCAAAGCAAGCCAATCACTGCAATGCCCTTCTCTAAGATGGTGGTGGACGCTGCACATGTCATCTCATTGCCCACAGTGTACGTCCTTGCTCATTGACTGAAAAAAAGCACCTGAAATCATTCTGGGAAAACCAACTTTGGCGCTCGTGTTGCCGACCGCATGGCCAACTGTACGCTATGGTCGTGTTTCGGCCAACGAAACCCGACTTTGGCGAAAGTCAGCGACTTATGAATCTGACCGACCTGTTTCGCTGAACTCTAGTAAAGATACATCCTTTCCAGGTTAATGACTTGTATATAAGGCAAAATAATTAACCCCAGACCAAAATGTACCTCCTCCACTTGGGCTATGTAACTTCAGATGCAGCGTTTTTGAAGCGTTTTTCAACTTTAACATTGCTTTCAAACAATACAAATGCATTTACTTGGAAATATCATTGTAACATTTACCAACCCTAGCTGGCCATGTGGTGTGTGACACATTAGCAGACACATCTTGTTTAATTTATGAGTGAGGGACTCAAAGTCACAGTCTATTTTACCGGGGCATCAGGCAGCATTAATCTGCTTAAAGGGCCATTATTAAACAGTGGGTCTCCTAAACTGTTATAGCCTATGCAGTGAGTGGATGGGCTGCCAAGAATTACGATGCACCACAATACCCCTTTCACGAGAGGTATAGGAGGGCTTCCAGAAAAAATGTTGGATTGAATGCAAGGCCTGGCTTGCCCCAAAGTTACATTTACCCCAATAAGCTTTTCAAGCCACGTACTGGATGGCCACTGGAAAATCCACTTCACATTATTCATTTTGTACTCCCATTCTGTTTTCTGATGCATTGACTGCAAGTCCTGACCTGCTATCAAGTCATATGCACCCCAATAACCCCAATTCCCCCTTGGAAGAAACATGTAGGAGGGCCTCTTAACAAAAAATATCCCATAAAAAGGAGGGGGTCTCCTAGACTTGTAATGGCCATACACTAAGTGTATGGGCTGGCAAACATTTTCCCTTATGGGGTAAATCTCAACCTTCTCCATAACAAGTATTTAACGCCCAGCAAAAACCCCCACCCTTGCTAGGATTTCAACACTGGCTGTAGCTGCATGGAACACGTAAACCCTTTTGCTCTAGTGGCAGTGGATGATGAGACTTGGAGGAAGGCCTGATTAAAAAATAGGCCCAATTTCTAGGAGCGGGTCTCCTAGTCTTGGTGTTATGGAACTGCAACTCAAGACTAGGGTAGAAGGGGGAGAAGCTGACCCTGTACTAGGACTAGGCTGAAGCCCTATGTTGGAGTGGGTGACCTATTCCTTGTGAATAGACCCACCGACATTTCCTAGGCTAAACTCAAGCGAAGACCTAAAGGTAGGGGGAAGGGTATCCCTGAACAAACTAGGGACTGGGAAGAAAAAAACAGGTAACCTCCTAGTAAGAAAATAGAGGAAGCTGCAGAAACGAAACCAAAAAACAAAGCAGGCAGAACTAGAGATCCCAGAACTGCACAGTATCAAACACAGAAAGCTATCAAAGCACCTAGCCAGAACTCTAGCGGATTAACACTGTTGTCCAGGAAGGACTGGGAGGCAGGTGCTGGGTAATAAAGGGTGATACAATCACCTGAGCTTAGACAAACCCAGCACCAGGGGAAAGAGACCAGCAGCAAGAAGACCATAACAAGATGGTGAATGGTCAAAACTTAATAGATTCTAACACTTGGAATGCCCATACACTTAGTGTATGGGCTGGCAAACATTTCCCCTTGGGGGTGTACATATTTTTTGTATTTTGGTGATGGGTATTATAACACCCTTGCCAAAACATAGAGTGACCAGAGCATGACTGAATACATTCACCCTGGTGTTAAAGTGGTGGTGGACGGTGAGGATGAGAAGGACACCAACTAGCCAAAATCAGGAAGTGTATATCTGTTTGGTTGTGAAGAGGTGCATGGGAAAACACCTCCCAAAAAAACACTACATTGGAGTTTAGGCTTCGCTGTCATCATTTGGTGGTGTCGAGAAGTCAGGCCCAACCCATCCCTTGTTCATTATTATAAGAGTCAGCCTGTCTGCATTTTCCGTAGAAAGGCGAATGCGCTTATCTGTGATAATGCCACCAGCAGCACTAAAAACCCGCTCGGACAAAAAACTAGCAGCAGGGCAGGCCAGGACCTCCAAGGCGTAGACAGCCAGCTCATGAAATGTGTCCAGCTTGGATATCCAATAATTAAAAGGCACAGAGGAATCACGGAGGACGTTGGTACGGTCAGCAAGGTACTTCCTCAGCATCTTAGAAAAGATTGCATTCCTTGTGAGATTACCCCGCGCCTCAGTGCATGGGCGATTGGAGGGTCTTAGAAAACTGTCCCAGAACTTTGCCAGTGTTCTCCTGCCTCTGCTGGAGTGGACTTGTGTCTGTCTCGCCTGTCTTGCTTGGTTGGCCAATAAATTGTTATCTCTGGGAATAATTCTGCAACAATGGCCCTATGGTACTGCACCATTTTAGTACACCTGTCTGCCTCTGGAACAAGAGATTGAAAGTTATCCTTGTACGTACCGTGGGTCTAAAAGTGTCACTAGCCAGTAATGACTGTTACCCAATATTTTGACAATACGAGGGTCACAGGAAAGGCAGCGCAACATAAAGTCAGCCATGCATGCCAGACTGGTAACAGGCAAGCCTTCCGTGTCCTCACCAACAGGACCACTGACCAAGGTGTCCTCCTCCTCTTCTTCCCTGTCCTCAGGCCATCCACGCTGAACAGACGGTATGACAGTTGTGGTTGTAGTCCCGGCTATAGTGCATGAAAGTAGCTCCTGTTCTTCCTTTTACTCCTGTTCCTCATTGTCAATCAATCCACGCTGGGATGACAAGAGGCTGGGCTGTGTGTAATAACCCTGTATGGTTCCTTGATCCATGTCCTCGTGCTCCGCCTGCAATGCCTCCTCTTTCATTGTGAGCAGAGAGCTTTTCAGAATGCAGATGAGCAGGATGGTGATGCTAATTATGGCATCATCGCCGCTCACCATCTTGGTGGACTCCTAAAAGTTTTGGAGGATGCTACATATGTCTGACATCCATGTCCACTCCTGAGGTCTTATGTGTGGAGTCAAACCTGACAAACGACGGCCTTGTTGATGCTGGTATTCAACAACTGCCTGCTTCTGCTCACAAATCCTTTCTAACATATGCAGTGTAGAGTTCCAATGTGTGGGGACATCACACACCAGTCGGTGAGCCAGAATCTGCAATCGCTGCTGAAGCACGGCAAGGTGGCTGAAGCTGTAGCTGACTTTCTAAAATGTGCACACAGGCGGCGTACTTTAACCAGCAGATTCTGCAACTCCGGATAGATTTTTAGAAAACATCGAACAACGAGGTTCAGCACATGGGCCAGGCATGGTACATGTGTAAGTTCGCCTTGCCTCAAAGCCGCCACCAGGTTCCTGCCATTGTCACACAGAACTGTTGTGAATGGGTTTGGGATGAGTTCTGAGCAGAGGCTCCCTCTGGTGGTTACAAGCGGTACTAGTGAGGATTGGGAATCAGGTGTTACTGATTGGTCTTATTTAAGGGAATCATTTTCCCATCAGGGTTGCCGGTGATCAATTGTTCTGGTCTGAATCCTTCTTTCCAGTTTCCCTTGTAGCCTGCTGTGTCGTGTCTGCATCTCCTGCTATCAGATAAGACAATTTCTTATTTTGTGTTTTTGCTATATTTTTGCATTTGGTCCTGCACTTCTGTGGGGGCCTTCTGGGTCCCCTCCGGGGGCTTCTGCCCTCTCAGTTTGGTCCAGCCACTGTGTTTTGTACTTTTGCTTTTTCCAGTTTTTTCAGTGGCTGCTGTTTTTGTTACACCAGAGAACTAATTTAGGTGGTAGAGGTCGTGTGATCTCAGGTGATTTTGAAATTAGTAGAGTTGGTTTTTTCAGGGTTTTCTGGGATTGCAGTAAGTACCCTTCCTGTCCTTTTCTATTTAGATAGTTTGGGCCCCAGCGTTTGCTCATACTATTTTCTTTCTGTGTCAGTATTTCCTCTTGTCTAACCGCCATTACATGTTTGGGGGCTTTCTTTTATCTTTGGGGTTCTGCTCCGGGGCAGATAGCTTTCCTATTTCTATCTTTAGGTGTAGTTAGTTTCTCAGGCTGTGACGAGGCGTCTAGGACCATCGTAGGAACGCTCCACGGCTGCCTCTAGTTGTGGTGGTTAGTCAGGGTACTGCAATCCCATAGATTCCAACTGCTCTGGTGTATTTCCTTTTTTACCTGCACTCCTCAGCTACCGAAACATAACAGTATCACCGGCCATAAAAATTGTATGGTACTCACAGAAGGGAAAAAATATTTTGAAGGAAGAAAAGTTGTCAGAGATATTTTTCTGTTTGTTGCATTTTTTTTTTTTTTCCTCTGTATCTCTGGGTGCTGAGGAGGATCTTTTCTCCCAATGGAGTTTGCTCAGTTGTCTGGCCGTGTGGATCAGCTTGCCACTGAGGTTCAGAGTATTGCTGCATATCTTGCTGGGTTGCCTGTTGTGGAACCTAGGATCCCCATGCCAGATTTGTTTTTAGGGGATCGAGCTAAGTTTCAGAATTTCAAAAATAACTGTAAATTGTTTTTTGCCTTAAAATCTAAGTCCTCAGGAAACGCAGCGCAGCAGGTTCAAATTGTCATCTCTCTCCTGCGCGGCGATCCTCAGGATTGGGCTTTTTCCCTGACACCTGGGGATCCTGTTTTGAGTGATGTTGATGCATTTTTTCAGGCTTTGGGGTTATTGTACGATGAGCCTAATGTCACTGATCAAGCTGAAAAAGCCTTGTTGGCATTAAATCAGGGCTTGATGACGCTGAGTTATACTGTCAGAGATTCCGTAGGTGGGCAGTCCTGACCAAATGGAATGACGACGCTTTGGCAGCTCTTTTCGGAAGGGTCTGTCGGATAATGTAAAGGATGTTATGGTGGGATTCCCTGTCCCCACTGGTCTCAATGATTCTATGTCATTAGCGATTCAAATTGACAGACGTTTGCGTGAGCGGAGAAGTATGCGTGGAGTGGTGTTGCCTTGTGAGCCAGCTGCTGAGCCCATGCAGTGTGATGGAGTAGTGTCTGGGGCACAGCGTCATGAGTTTCGAAAGCGCAATGGGTTATGTTTCTACTGTGGTGATGCCTCTCATGCTATTTCAGTCTGCCCTAAGCGGGGAAGACGTTTTGCACGCTCAGTTATCTTGGGTAGTGTTCAGACTAAGTTTTTATTAACTGTCACTCTGATATGCTCTCTGTCCTCATTTTCTGCTCAGGCTTTCGTTGATTCTGGAGCAGCTATTAACCTGATGGATTATGATTTTGCTAAACGTTGTGGATTTCCCTTGATACCCCTACAGAAGTCTATTCCCCTACTGGGGATCGATTCTACCCCTTTGGCTGAGAATAAACCCCAGTTTTCTACTCAGGTGATAATGAGGGTTGAACCTGATCACCAGGAGTGCTGCAAATTTTTGGTTCTATATAATCTGCATGACATTATCGTGCTGGGTTTCCCTTGGTTACAGTCTCATAATCCTGTTTTGGATTGGAAATCTGTGTCTGTAACCAGTTGGGGCTGCCAATGTGTTAATGCCAACACTCCTGTTTTTTCTGCCTCCCCCCAGGCTGAGGATGTTCCTGACTTTTTGTTGATTTTTCTGATGTGTTTAGCGAAAGTAAATCTGCATCCTTACCTCCCCATAGGAGCTATGACTGCGCTATTGAATTAGTGCCAGGTAGTAAATTCCCTAAGGGTCGCCTTTTTAACTTGTCTGTACCTGAACATGACGCTATGCGGTCTTATATCAAGGAATCATTGGAGAAGGGTCATATCAGACCATCCTCTTCACCCTTAGGTGCCGGTTTTTTCTTTGTGGCCAAAAAAGATGGTTCATTAAGGCCGTGTATTGATTATCGTCTCTTGAACAATATTACTGTGAAATATCAATACCCGTTACCCTTGATTTCTGACCTGTTTTCCAGGGTGAAAAACGCTACTTGGTTTACCAAGCTTGACCTCAGGGGGCGTATAACCTTATTCGCATTAAGCACGGGGATGAATGGAAGACGGCATTTAACACCCCTGAAGGGCATTTTGAGTACCTTGTGATGCCCTTTGGGCTCACTAATGCTCCTTCCGTCTTCCAGTCCTTCATGAATGACATTTTCAGGGATTTTGTGGACAAGTTTCTGATTGTTTATTTGGATGATATCTTGATTTTTTCTAATGACTGGGACTCTCATGTGAAACATGTTCGAACTGTATTCCAGATTTTGAGAGAGAATGCTCTGTATGTGAAGGGATCAAAGTGTCTTTTTGGCGTACAGAAGATCTCATTTCTGGGATTCATTTTGTCCCCATCTGTTATTGAAATGGACCCGGTCAAGGTTCAGGCCATCTGTGATTGGGTCCAACCTACTTCATTAAAGGCTCTTCAGAGATTTTTGGGTTTTGCCAATTTTTATCGTAAATTTATTGGTAATTTCTCTGTTATTGTTAAACCATTAACTGATTTGACCAGAAAGGGTTCTGATGTGGTGAATTGGCCTCCTGAGGCAGTCTCTGCGTTTCAGGAACTTAAGCAGAGATTCACTTCTGCTCCTGTTCTACGGCAGCCTGATGTTTCTCTGCCATTTCAGGTGGAGGTTGATGCCTCTGAAATTGGGGCAGGTGCCGTTTTGTCCCAAAAAGATCCAGAGACCTCTAAAAGTAACCCTTGTGCCTTTTTCTCTCGAAAATTTTCTCCTACTGAACGTAATTATGACGTGGGTAATCGGGAGTTATTGGCCATGAAGTGGGCTTTTGAAGAGTGGAGACATTGGCTGGAGGGAGCCAAACATCAGGTGGTGGTCCTTACGGACCATAAGAATCTGGTCTATCTGGAATCTGCCAAGCGACTCAATCCTAGACAGGCCAGGTGGGCCTTGTTTTTCACACGTTTTAATTTTGTGGTTTCCTTTCTTCCTGGCACTAAGAATGTTAAGGCGGATGCCCTCTCGAGGAGTTTCCTTGCGGACTCTCCTGAGCTATCTGATCCCTCTGTTATTTTGAAGGAGGGTGTAGTTCTTTCCGCCATCTCGCCCAATTTGAGACTTGCTCTGGAGGGGTGTCAGGAGGATAGGCCCGAGCGCTGCCCTGTTGGAAAATTGTTTGTCTCGGACCAATGGAAAAAGAGTGTGATGTCTGAGATTCATTGTTCCGCATTGGCTGGGCATCCCGGAATTTTTGGTACCAGAGACTTGGTTAGTCGGTCCTTTTGGTGGCCTACCTTGTCTCGCGATGTCAGGGAATTTGTGCAGTCCTGCGGGACTTGCTCTCGCTCCAAGCCTTGCTCTCGCTCTAGTGGTTTGTTGATGCCATTGCCTGTGCCCAAGAGACCATGGACCCATATCTCTATGGATTTTATTTCCGATCTTCCTGTTTCTCAGAGAATGACCACCATCTGGGTAATTTGTGATAGGTTTTCCAAAATGATACATCTTGTGCCATTACCTAAGTTGCCTTCCTCCTCTGAATTGGTGCCGTTGTTCCTTCAGCACGTGGTTCGTTTACACGGCATTCCTGAGAACATTGTGTCTGACAGAGGAGTCCAGTTTGTTTCCAGATTTTGGAGGACTTTTTGTTCTAAACTGGGTGTTCAATTGTCTTTCTCCTCGGCATTTCATCCTCAGACCAATGGTCAAACTGAGAGAACAAACCAGACATTGGAGACTTATCTAAGATGCTTTGTGTCTGCTGATCAGGATGACTGGGTCTCTTTTTTGCCTTTGGCTGAGTTTGCTCTTAATAATAGGGCTAGCTCTGCCACTTTGATGTCTCCGTTTTTCTGTAATTCTGGGTTTCACCCTCGATTTTCTTCAGGACAGACGGAGGCTTCTGTCTGTCCAGGTGTTGACTCTGTTGTTGAGCGTATGCAGCAGATTTGGGACCAGGTAGTGGAGAGGTTGTCCCTCTCTCAGGAGAAGGCCCAGCGGTTTGCTAACCGGCATAGGACTGGTGGTCCTCGGTTTAAAGTGGGGGACTTGGTCTGGTTGTCCTCAAAGAATATTCCTATGAGAGTAGCATCTCCTAAATTTAAGCCTAGGTTCATTGGACCTTATAAGATCATGGAGATTATTAATCCTGTTTCTTTTCATTTGCTTCTTCCAGGGACATTTAAGATACATAACGTGTTCCACAAGTCCTTGTTGAAGAGGTTTGTTGAGCCAGTGGTTCCTGCTGCTGTGCCTCCTGACCCTGTTTTGGTTGAGGGCAATCTGGAGTATGTGGTTGAGAAAATATTGGATTCTCGTTTTTCTAGACGAAGACTCCAGTATTTGGTTAAATGGAGAGGTTATGGTCAGGAAGATAATTCTTGGGTGTTTGCTTCGGACATCCATGCTAGGAGACTTATCCGTGCGTATCATAGAACTCATCCTGACCGACCTGGTTGCTCAAATGAGGGTTCGGTGACCCCTCCTCAAGGGGGGGTACTGTTGTGAATGGGTTTGGGATGAGTTCTGAGCAGAGGCTCCCTCTGGTGGTTACAAGCGGTACTAGTGAGGATTGGGAATCAGGTGTTACTGATTGGTCTTATTTAAGGGAATCATTTTCCCATCAGGGTTGCCGGTGATCAATTGTTCTGGTCTGAATCCTTCTTTCCAGTTTCCCTTGTAGCCTGCTGTGTCGTGTCTGCATCTCCTGCTATCAGATAAGACAATTTCTTATTTTGTGTTTTTGCTATATTTTTGCATTTGGTCCTGCACTTCTGTGGGGGCCTTCTGGGTCCCCTCCGGGGGCTTCTGCCCTCTCAGTTTGGTCCAGCCACTGTGTTTTGTACTTTTGCTTTTTCCAGTTTTTTCAGTGGCTGCTGTTTTTGTTACACCAGAGAACTAATTTAGGTGGTAGAGGTCGTGTGATCTCAGGTGATTTTGAAATTAGTAGAGTTGGTTTTTTCAGGGTTTTCTGGGATTGCAGTAAGTACCCTTCCTGTCCTTTTCTATTTAGATAGTTTGGGCCCCAGCGTTTGCTCATACTATTTTCTTTCTGTGTCAGTATTTCCTCTTGTCTAACCGCCATTACATGTTTGGGGGCTTTCTTTTATCTTTGGGGTTCTGCTCCGGGGCAGATAGCTTTCCTATTTCTATCTTTAGGTGTAGTTAGTTTCTCAGGCTGTGACGAGGCGTCTAGGACCATCGTAGGAACGCTCCACGGCTGCCTCTAGTTGTGGTGGTTAGTCAGGGTACTGCAATCCCATAGATTCCAACTGCTCTGGTGTATTTCCTTTTTTACCTGCACTCCTCAGCTACCGAAACATAACACAGAACCATGACTGGCTGGAGATTCAGCGGTGTCAGCCACACATCTGCCTGCTCTTTCAGAGCTGTCAACTCTTCAGCATTGTGCGGTTTGTCACCTAAGCAAATTAGCTTCAGCACAGCCTGTTGCCTCTTTGCTTTGGCAGTGCTTCCAGCTTGTGAATGATGTGCTCATTTTGGACATGGAGGCTGAAGAGGAGGAGGAAGAGGAGGTGCAGGAGCTGTACACAGTGGGGGCAACCCTGATTGACATAGGGCCCGCAATCCTTGGCGTCGGGAGGAAGTGTTCTATCCCAAGGTCTGAATGGGTCCCGGCTTCCACTATGTTAATTCAGTGTGCCGTCAGCAAGATGTACCGCCCATGGCCACAAGCACTTGTCCACGTGTCCGTGGTTAGGTTTACTTTCCCAGTAACTGCATTGTTGAGGGCACGGGTAATGTTGTGGGACACGTGCTTTTGTAGTGCCGGGATGGCACAGCGGGAGAAATAGTGGCGGCTGGGGACAGAGTACCTTGGGACGGCCACCGCCATCAGGTTGCGGAAAGCTTCCGTCTCCAAGAGCCTGAAAGGCAACATTTCGACAGCAAGCAGATGAGAAATATGATAATTGAGTACTGTGGCCTGTGGGGCGTTGGTTGCGTATTTCCTCTTACATTCCAATGACTGGGGTATGGACAACTGAAGGCTGCGCTGGGACAAGGACGTGGACGTGCTTGATGATGGTGCTATTTGACTGTGGGCAACGGCAGGAGGCATCTTCGCATGCACCGTGGACAGGGGATTGGCTTGCACGCACAACACTAAAAGAAGCTGTGATGTCACCCGCAGACACTGTTCCTGCAGCATGGGGTTGGGCCCACAAAGTCAGGTGCTTTGCTGCCATGTGTCTGATCATGCTGGTGGTGGTAAGGCTGGTAGTTTTGCTACCCTGCTGATGCTGGCATGACAGGTGTTGCAAATGGCCTGTTTGGGGTTATCAGCAAAATCTTTAAAAAATAACCAGACTCAGGAAGACCTAACAGTTGTACTGGCAACTTTACTCAGGTTGGCGTAACGGGGAACGGTTGCACGCCTTTTGTCTGCAGCCACCACATTGCTTCTTCCTGCCTGAAGTGGTGCAACGCCTACCTTCCCGTGTGCTGCTGTCCTCACTCTGCATGTCCTCCGCCAGGTTAGGTCTGTTACTACATCATCCACCACCTTATCTTCCACTTCCTCACCCTGGTCCTCCTCCTGACTTTCCGGCAGTTGTGTCTCATCATCGTCCACCTCTTGTGACTGTGGCTGCTCAAAGATTTGTGCATCACTACATGGAATATCATCTTGACCAGCTTCAAGTGAACCGGGCAAGAGGCATGAATCTTCAAATGGAAAACTGAACAGCTCTTCGGAGAGTCTGAGTGTGGGATCAGTTGTATCAGGGCACTCAGCATGGTGGGAGGAAGGAGGATCAGGGTAAGGAATATGCGGCCCAGAATCACGGCTAATGTGACGACCGTGTTGAAGACAGGGTGCTGGTGGTAGTGGATAAGTAACTGGAAGTGTTATGCGCTAGCCAACCAACAACTTTTTCACACTGTTCGGGCTTCAATAGTGCTGTCTTGCCGTGGTCCTCTAGGACTTCGGACACTAAGGTCCAGCGAGAAGATGTGGGTGTTTTTGGTGGGCCAGCTTGCCCACGGCCTCGGCCTGCACCATCACCATCACGTCCACTTCCCCGTCCCTTGCCACGCCATTGTAAATGGACTAGAATATTATACAAGTTCACTACAAAAGGGTGATTTGGGAGGCAACTTGTATGCGATACGTGTGCTGGAAAAACAAAACTTTGCCTATCTGGACTTTAGGTAAAAATGTGTTTTGTCTTATCAGATTTAATAAGTACGTTAACAGACTGCAAAACAAATACAATGTGTAGGCCTAAAATGGCCAAATTTTTGACAATGATAAATGAGGCCTGTTAGGGAGATAACACAACGACAAATGTTTGGCCTGTTTTTTTTTTAATATTTTTGGGCTAACTAGTGCTGTATATAAGTACTGTGAATCCAGGACAAACAAAGGAAAACCGGCCAAACTTTGAGCACGCACAGATATGAGCTGGGAAGGAGATACCACTAAGATAAATTTGTTTGTTTTTTTCTTTTTTTGCAAACTACTGCTGTATATAAGTACAGTGACACCCAGGCCAAAAAAGGAAAACCAGCCTAAAATGGCCAAACTTTGAGCACGCACAGATATGAGCTGGCATGGAGATACCACTACGACAAATGTGTTTTTTTTCTTTTTTTTTTGCAAACTACTGCTGTATATAAGTACAGCGACACCCAGGCCAAAAAAGGAAAACCGGCCTAAAATGGCCAAACTTTGAGCACGCACAGATATCAGCTGGCACGGAGATACCACACTGAAAGATGTGTGGCCTGTATTTTTTTGCTAAATACTGCTGTATATAAGTACAGTGACACCCAGGACAAAAAAAAGGAAAACCGGCCTAAAATGGCCAAACTTTGAGCACTACTCACAGATATGAGCTGACATGGAGATACCACTACAACAAATGTGTTTTTTTTCTTTTTTTTTGCAAACTACTGATGTATATACGTACAGTGACACCCCGGACAAAAAAAAAGAACTGGCCTAAACTGACCAAACTTTGGGCATGCACAGATATCAGCTGGCACAGAGATACCACTACGACAAATGTGTGGCCTTTTTTTGGGGGGGGGGGGCTAAATAGTGCTGTATATAAGTACAGTGCCAGACAGCAAAAAAATTGATTTAGGGCTAAAAAGACCAACATTTTTAGCAGACGGATGGATGAGGCGTGTCACAGATATTCCACACTGTAAAATATGTGGCCTGTATGTTTTTTTGGGGAGGTTCAGCAAAATAGTGTCAAGCAATTGTGTAAGACACTCAAAAAAAGAAAATCTACTCAACCGTACCACATAAAAATTAAATATTTCTCTGCGCACTCAAAAGGGATGTTTGGCACCCTTTTAAAATTGCTGGATTTTCATGCTGTGTTAGAAAAAGGATCTTGCTGCATTGTGCACTGTCAAAAAGCAAATGGAGGTGAAAAAAAAGGGCTCTGGATTGCTTTGCAATAAAAAAAGCTCTATTAGCCCTGGCCAAAAAAATTTCAAAGCCAATTACACCTGGGGCTTGGTATATACGGCAAATTTATCCTACAGGTAACAGCAGCACCAGAACACAGGTAAGGGAATGGACCCTCTTGATGTATACACACATACAGTGCCTGCAAGCCTTGCACTGATGTGTACAGTCATGGCCAAAAGTTTTGAGAATGACACAAATATTATATTTTCACATGATCTGCTGCCCTCTGGTTTTTATGTGTGTTTGACAGATGTTTTTATCACAGACAGAAATATAATAATTGCAAACATATGAGTAACAAAAGCTTATATTGACAGTATTGACGGCATGCTCTCAATCAACTTCTGGACCAAATCCTGACTGATAGCAGTCCATTCTTTCACAATCAATGCTTTCATTTTGTCAGAATTTTTAGGTTTTTGTTTGTCCACCCGTCTCTTGATGATTGACCACAAGTTCTCAATGGGATTAAGATCTGGGGAGTTTCCAGGCCATGGACCCAAAATCTCTATGTTTTGTTCCCTGAGCCATTTAGTTATCACCTTTGCTTTATGGCAAGGTGCTCCATCATGCTGGAAAAGGCATTGTTGATCACCAAACTGCTCTTGGAGGGTTGGGAGAAGTTGCTCTTGGAGGACATTCTGGTACCATTCTTTATTCATGGCTGTGTTTTTAGGCAAGACTGTGAGAGAGCTGATTCCCTTGGCTGAGAAGCAACCCCACACATGAATGGTTTCAGGATGCTTAACAGTTGGCATGAGACAAGACTGGTGGTAGCGCTCACCTTGTCTTGTCCGAATGAGGCGTTTTCCTGATGTCCCAAACAATCGAAAAGGGGATTCATCAGAGAAAATAACTTTACCCCAGTCCTCAGCAGTCCACTGCCTGTACCTTTTGCAGAATATCAGTCTGTCCATGATGTTTTTTCTAGAGAGAAGTGGCTTCTTTGCTGCCCTCCTTGAGACCAGGCCTTGCTCCAAGAGTCTCTGCCTCACAGTGAGTGCAGATGCACTCACACCTGCCTGCTGCCATTCCTGAGCAAGCTCTGCACTGCTGGTAGCCCGATCCCGCAGCTGAAACACTTTTAAGATACGGTCCTGGCGCTTGCTGGTCTTTCTTGTGCGCCGGGAAGCCTTTTTGGCAACAATGGAACCTCTCTCCTTGAAGTTCTTGATGATGCGATAGATTGTTGACTGAGGTGCAATCTTTCTAGCTGCAATACTCTTCCCTGTTAGGCCATTTTTGTGCATTGCAATGATGACTGCACGTGTTTCTTTAGAGATAACCATGGTTAACAGAAGAGAAACAATGATGCCAAGCACCAGCCTCCTTTTTAAGTGTCCAGTGGTGTCATTCTTAATCATGACAGATTGATCTCCAGCCATGTCCTCATCAACACCCACACCTGTGTTAATGGAGCAATCACTGAAAAGAGGTTAGCTGGTCCTTTTAAGGCAGGGCTGCAATGATGTTGAAATGTGTTTTGGGGGATAAAGTTCATTTTCTAGCCAAATATTGACTTTGCAAGTAATTGCTGTTAAGCTGATCACTCTTTATAACATTCTGGAGTATATGCAAATTGCCATTAGAAAAAGTGAAGCAGTAGACTTTGTAAAAATTAATATTTGTGTCATTCTCAAAACTTTTGGCCATGACTGTATAGAGTGACGTACAATCCCCTTCCTACCTAACACTGGAACCTATATACTCCGGAATTAGTCCTTAGAAGGACTGTTGGTTTATCTGGATTTGAGTAGTTTACGATGGTAGACCACACACTAACTAATAAATCCCCAATTCTGACCCTATCTCAGCAGCAGCTCTCCCTGCACTATTTAAATCCAGAGCTGAATGCGCCGAGTAGGGCGGTGTCCGGTCTCTTATACCCTGATGATTCTGTGCGGCCAGCCAATCATTGCCTGGCAGACAATCCCTGCATCGTGATTGGGTCTGTAAAGTCTGCCAAAAAAGCTGGGTGGAGACCCGAGTACCCGCCAAGTAATCCCAGAAATGCTCAGTGCTCGCCAAGTACACCGAGTAACGTGATACTCGGGTGGGTAACGAGTAGTGGCGAGCACGTTCGCTCATCACTTCAAAGCACACTACCACAAAGCTACTTACAGACATCACAAACAAATCCAAACATTTGCCTTGGGGTCGTTCCAGCTTGTTCAAGTGCTTGCCCAGCCTATTTCAGGCACATTGGAGGATGGTCTGGTGTTTTGTGTGATGCATATATAGTGCTGAACAGCCCGCTTTCTATTATGGGCGTTATAAATAGGCTGCTATCCAGACACTATGAATTTCACTTTTTTGTCCTCCTAAGCAAGCTTTATTTGTGTGTTTTTTCCACTAGGCAGCTTATATCTTTATCATCACTAATTTTGTGATAGGGTGGCTGTCCTCATCAGTGGAGGGCACCTGTGCTGCGCCAGCCTTTATCTGTGGGAGCCGGCTGCATCCTGCTAGTGCACTGTTCATCTTTCAAGATCTGGTGAGGCTATTTTCATGTTGTGTTTTTGCTAAAAAAGTTTTTAGGATTTTTAAGTCCTTCTATCCTTGTCTGTGAGCTTTGAATTGATGTTAGTTAGCTACTCGCAATATAATGGGGAACCTTGCCGTTGGTTTGCGAGCTTATCTGTTTTTGACCAAAATAGTAACTAATACCTCATTTGATGCATTTATCAGATGCATTTTTTTGCACTTTTTATCATTTTCTGCAGGGTGCAGGTAGGCTCCTTTTTGATGGTCTGGTGTTTTGTGTGATGCATATATAGTGCTGAACAGCCCGCTTTCTATTATGGGCGTTATAAATAGGCTGCTATCCAGACACTATGCATTGCACTTTTTTGTCCTCCTAAGCAAGCTTTATTTGTGTGTTTTTTCCACTAGGCAGCTTATATCTTTATCATCACTAATTTTGTGAGAGGGTGGCTGTCCTCATCAGTGGAGGGCACCTGTGCGGCGCCAGCCTTTATTTGTGGGAGCCGGCTGCATCCTGCTAGTGCACTGTTCATCTTTCAAGATCTGGTGAGGCTATTTTCATGTTGTGTTTTTACATTGGAGGATTGCACACTTCACTGTAGGTGAGTCACATATGCAAACACATTTGTATACATGCACTGCTTTTTCGGTGATTACTTCACCCCACACACACAAATGATACACGATTTGAAAGGTAAACTTGCTCCCTTCAGCAAGAAAAGATCCAAACAAACCACACATTCACAATTTTATCACTAAATACAGTTTAAACATTTATTTTCATAAACCTACAAAAAGACACAATGACCTGCAGGTGGCACCTCAACCGGAAGACATTTTTTGGCCTCTACTTATCAAACCAATTTATTGTATTACCAAGCTACATATATAAATACCTGTCTGTGTTCAGCATCTCATGAAATACATTTACATTTAACCAACTTGCTTTTTCTGAAATTGCCTGCGCCCCCAACGACCAATGTGCAAAACTTTTTCACGGGCCAAGCTAGTAACCATGTACAAGTATATCAGGGGACAATACATATATCTCTCCGAAGATCTCTTTATATCAAGTAAGGTGAAGGTCACAAGGGGGCATTCTCTGCGTCTGGAGGAGAGAAGGTTTTTCCACCGACATAGAAAAGGATTCTTTACTGTTAGGGAAGTGAGAATCTGGAATTTCTTGCCTGAGGAGGTGGTGATGGAGAACAGTCGAGGGGTTCAAGAAAGGCCTGGATGTCTTCCTGGAGCATAACAATATTGTATCTTCCAGTTATTAGGTTCTTTAGAAGGACGTAGATCTGGGGATTTAATCTGATGGAATATAGGCTGAACTGGATCGACAAAAGTCTTTTTTTGGCCTTGCTAACTATGTTACTATTTTCACATACTTTCTATTCTTAACTGACTGTCACTGGAGTGGTTATAAACTTACAAAGTATATAGTTTGAAGTTTAGGGTCTGCCAATATGTGGCTAGTTTTCTGACTGTTTTGGATAACATGATACATGATTTTACCTTTTTTCGTATAATTTCGCTTGAATATTGGTCAATATTAAATAAAGTCTCCGGAAGTGTCGCCATTGGTGAGGACGATAAAACCCGTAGAAATGAGAGGCTTGGAGAGTGAGTGTGTATACATCACCTCACCCTATATACTGAAACATGGGGTATATGTTTTTCTTTTAGTCACCTTCTCACTAACGTTCAGGGGGTGAATTATGGGTATAGTTTTACAATTGTAATTAATAAAGTTTAGTTTTATCCTCTTGTCAGCAAACACGAGGAATAACAAGAGACAACCCATTTAAGAAGATCCAACATTCCAACATTCTGAACATAAAAACGGCTTCTTCCCTATGTGACATCGCTGATGTTTATTAAAAGTTGATTTCCAAGTAAAAATATTTCCCAAATTAAGAAAATTAAAAAGGCTTCTCCTCTGTGTGACAGCTCTGATGTCTAACAAGATTCGCTTTCCGGTTAAAACATTTCCCACATTCTGAACAGGAAAAAAGCTTCTCCTTTGTGTGAATTCTTTCGTGTCTAATAAGACTCCGTTTCTGGCTAAAACACTTCCCACATTCTGAACATGAAAAAGGCTTCTCCCCTGTGTGAGTTCTCTGGTGATAAACAAAATTTGCTTTCTGTGCAAAACATTTTCCACATTCTGAACAGGAAAAAGGTTTCTCCCCGGTGTGAGTTCTCTGGTGCTTAACCAAATCTGATTTCTGATTGAAACTTTTCCTACATTCTGAACAGGAAAAAGGCTTCTCCCTTGTGTGAGTTCTCTGGTGATTAAGAAGAGTAAATTTATTTACAAAACATTTCCCACATTCTGAACAGTAAAAAGGCTTCTCTCCTGTGTGAGCTCTCTGGTGGCTATCAAGAACTGATTTCTGGTTAAAACATCTCCCACATTCTGAACAGGAAAAAGGCTTCTCACCTGTGTGAGTTCTTAGATGTATAACAAGATTACATTTCTGGGTAAAACATTTCCCACATTCTGAACATGAAAACGGCTTCTCCCCTGTGTGGGATCTTTGATGGTTAACAAAATATGATTTCCATGTAAAATATTTCCCACATTCCGAACATGAAAATGACTTCTTTGCTTTAGGAGCAGTTTGTTCTTTAATGCCTCTTTTGTTACTTTGATTTTCCTTAGTAGTCGGTAATGAATCAGAAAATGGGACCTGTTTCATAGGATCAGATGACAGATCTTTGCTGTGAATGGATGATGGTATATCTGGAGTAACAGCAATCACTTCAGTTGTATCTTGTAGGATCTCAAGATCATCAGATTTAAAAATTAAAGATGTCAGCTGTCCCTCTGATCTCCTGGTACATTCATCTGCTAACATAAAAAACAATTAATATTTTTTAATAAAATATCCTTGAGTTTTATATTTTTGAACATTTCTACTTAAACTGTCCATAAAAATGGCAAGTTATGTAAAAAACTTTAATTATTTACCAAGACAATGACAGCCTAATAGAAAACCTTATTAGATGAACCAGTAGAGCGTGGTGTTCAACTGTTTGTTCATTCTGCCTCCAAAATATTGAATAAAAATAAACCAATCAATGTTATGTAGGCGAAAATAATACCAATTCTCATCTCACAAAAAACAAGTCCCCACTCAGGTCCATCATCTGTCAATGGAAAAACAGAGGTTCCCACACTATTAGTGGCTCAAAGCAACAGGGTTTCTATAAACCAATCCAGCAAAATCCGCTCTCACTTCTGAGTCTTGGAGTGTGCTTAAACAACATTTAGGATCCCTGTATTTAGCAATATGATAGTGTGAAGAACCACTTAATTTGCGGTGTGTGTCTCCTGGAGCACAATCTGGGCACTATGTGTTGGGTAATAAAATGGCAAATGTGTAATTTTCACTCTCCAAAATCCACTGCGTGTTAATTTCCGGAAAGTGGCTGTGGAGTCAAAATATTAACATCCTCCGATAGATTATAACCCTCAGTGAATTAATTTTTAAAATGGAATCACTTTATGGGGATTTCGACTATTCTGGTTTTCTGTCATTTAGTTATATTAGAATTCTTCAAATGGTGTGTCCAATCTCATCTGGGATCTGTTCCTGGTGTCCAGCTGGAGTAATCTGCTCCGTGGCCCGTTTACTGACTACTCTTGTGTCTTCAGATTCTGTATTCTGCCCTTCTGGTTCTGACCCAGCTACATGACTATTCTTCTTGTCATCTAACACCGCAGAATAGCAGGTAACACCATGGTCCAATCCTAGGGGTCCGAGTGTAAGTCCAGATCCATGTAAGGGTGTTAAATGGTGACAAGCAAGGCAATCCTTGGGATATGGAAAGCAGAGAAGATAGTGCCAAGCATGTTCATGGTGGACATCTTTTGAGCTGCCAGTTGACCCAATACATTATGTCTGCAAACTATTCCATCTACCGTGTTTCCCCGAAAGTAAGACAGTGTCTTACTTTCTTTTTATCCCCAAAAACCCCACTATGTCTTACTTTCGGGGTATGTCTTATATTGAAAAAAAATTACCTGTATCTAACCCAGTGTGATACAGTACCACCTGCTGTATTTAATCCAGTGTGACACCTGCTGATACCCACTGGGTTACATACAGCAGATGATACCCCAGTATGCCAGTGTATATGTTTTACTGATGTATGATTACTGTGTATACGTCGCCGCGTCTGCCATCTACCACCAGAAAAACTCACCGCCGCCTTCCGCCACGGGCTCCGGCTCCCTGCAGCCGCTGGTCCCGCCGTCCTCCGTCGCACCGTTCGCCCGCAGTCCCGGGCTGAAGTTCTCGCGCGCTCTATTTAAATTCTTCTCGGTCGGTCACATTCATCAGTGACCGGAGGCTGCAGTGATAGACAGTTCTCTCCAGCCTCCGGTCACGTGAGTGACCAACGTGATGACGTTTCGGGACCGAAGAAGAAATTTAAATAGAGCGCGCGAGAACTTCAGCCCGGGACTGCGGGCGAACGGAGCGACGGAGGACGGCGGGACCAGCGGCTGCAGGGAGCCGGAGCCCGTGGCGGAAGGCGGCAGTGGTAGATGACAGACGCGGCGACGTATGGAGAGGGGGACGGTGCGGACGTGGGCAGGAAGCGGCACGCAGCTAGATGAGAGGGAGGCGGTAATACCCCCGTGTTTCCCCGAAAGTAAGACATATGTCTTACTTTCGGGGTACGGCTTATATTAGCCGACCCCTCTGAAACTCCCAAAACGTCTTACAATCGGGGGTGTCTTACTATCGGGGAAACACGGTAGATCTGCATTCAAACAGCTAAATGGCGCTCCTTCCCTTCTGAACACTGCCATGTGCCCAGACAGTAGTGTACAATCGTATATAGGGTATTGTGCGAAGTTGGAAAATAATTTGTAAGATCCATTTGTTTTCTTTTATCCTTTGTAAATAATTCCAAAGTTATCACCACATAAAGTGACACACTTCAGATTTTAAAAATGGGGCCTGATTAGGAACACAAAACTTGCCGCGGGAAGAGGTTAAATCAGATTATTTTGGACACTAACTACTGTAGATGAAAACTGTGACTACAGACAATAACACATCTACTGAAATGATCAAACTCAACAGTCTTCATCAGTAATAAATGAGTAACTTGTGGTGAAATCTCTCTGTGGTAATTAGCGTATGGGTCTCAGAGACTTCCGAATCTAAACTATCGTAAGGTTCAATATTTTCTGTCAGATGAGTATCAAGAAGAAATATTACACATTTATGGAAAACTGTGTATAACAGTGCAGAGCTGAGATGTCTTAAAGGGAACCTGTCAGCAGGATTGTGCACAGTAACCTACAGACACTGTCAGGTCGGCGCCGTTATACTGATTACACTGATACCTGGTGATGAAATCCGTCTTGTGGTTGTTGTTTAATCTGTATTTGTAGTTTTCAGTTAATGACATTCTCATGCTCTGGGGCGGAGCTGTGGGTGGCCTGTGGGTGGGGCTTTATGTGGTGCTCTGATTACATATGCATCTGTATTGGCTTATACCAGTTACTGATCCCTCAGTGACCTGCCCCCCATTTTTATGTAATGCATATAATAGTGTTGATATTATTGTTGATAATGCCTTTAATATTGTGACTATTGTGAGGTTTAAAAAACAAATTACATCCAGCAAAATGTCACCGGCGGGTAGCATCTATAGGCTACTGTATAGGTGCTGCCGGTGTCATTTTGCTGAATGTAATTTTTTTTTCTAAGCCTCACAATAGTCACAATATTATAGGCATTATCAACAATAATATCAACACAATTATATGCATTACATAAAATAAGGGGCAGATTACTGAAGGATCAGTGACCTGTCATAAGCCAATACAGATGAATAGGTAAGCAGAAAACTACAGAAAACCCGCCCACAACCCCGCCCCAGAGCACGAGAATCTCATTAACTGAAAACTAAAAATATTAAACAACCACAAGAGGAATTTCATCACCAGGTATCATTGTAATCAGTATAATGGCGCTGACCTGAGAGTGTCTGTAGGTTACTGTGCACAATCCTGCTGACAGGCTCCCTTTAAATTTAGATCTTAGGCATTTGGAAGAGACGATGGAGAGCTTTTTGTTAATATCAGGGAGTTACAGACTCACATAAGTGAGACAGGCCGATCCCACCACAATCAAACTATCATACAGAATGAACAGGTAAAAAATTATGTTACATCCCCAACAGCAATGTAAACATGAGGGGAGAACACCAACACTAAATCAGAGTTGCACTCATTTATGGTGGACTATTGGAGCTACCTGTGAGTCCTGACCAAAAGAGTAGAGAAAGTATTAGTGCTCCATATTTCAGGATATATTTTGCAGTAGTCATTTATGATGTGGAGTGATTCCATGAAACCAGGGCTCGAGCCATGCCAACACATCTCCTGCATGTGTGAATAAATGTATATTACAGCCATCAGCTGCGAACAGCTTAGAGATATATCATGGCACAGGTGTAATGTGTTTTATGTAGTTTATCCCAATCCTGTTTGAAGATAGTCAGTTTTAAAAGAAATTGAAAAGTCAGGATAAAGGGAAACTCTGTTATTATTGTACAGAAATTCACACTTGGCCTCACTGCTCATTTACTGTTGTGGATCATAAAAGGAAGTTTGTCCAGAAAGACTGGACCTGGTCTTGTAGGGATCATATGAGACATTCAGCAGCACAGAAGGGAGAGAAGGTAGATTCTTCCAATAAGATATCAGGGTTCTTGGAAGCCAACAGCATCATTACCCTCCGCTTTCTCTTACAGGCCCATCATAATACTTTTCTTTCTTCAAACACTCCATTGTTACTCCACTACTAAAGAAACCCGCTCTCGACCCTTCCTGCACAAACAACTACAGACCGGTCTCCAATCTCCCCTTCATCTCTAAACTTTTGGAGCGCCTAGTCTACTCCCGCCTCACCCATTACCTCTCCACTCACTCCCTCCTAGACCCTTCACAGTCCGGCTTCCGCCCCCTACATTCGACTGAAACTGCACTCATCAAAGTGACCAATGACCTTCTGACAGCAAAACGTAACGGCGACCACTCTCTGCTCATTCTACTCGACCTTTCTGCAGCTTTCGACACGGTTGACCACCGTCTCCTACTGTCCAGGCTCCACTCTCTAGGTATTAAGGACACTGTTCTCTCCTGGTTCTCCTCCTATCTTTCTGACCGCTCCTTCAGTGTTTCGTTCTCTGGCTCCACGTCATCTCCTCTTCCTCTCACTGTCGGTGTACCCCAGGGCTCAGTCCTTGGCCCCCTTCTCTTCTCTCTCTACACCGCCCCAATTGGACAGACCATCAGCAGATTTGGCTTTCAGTACCATCTTTATGCTGATGACACACAATTATACACGTCATCCCCCGACCTTACCCCTGCTGTACTACAGAACGCCACCGACTGTCTGTCCGCAGTCTCCAACATCATGTCTGCTATCTGAAACTTAACCTCTCCAAAACTGAACTTCTTCTGCTCCCGCCGTCTACTAACCTCCCTAAATCTGACATTTCCCTCTCAGTGGGCGGCACCATAATAACACCCCGGCAGCAGGCTCGCTGTCTGGGTGTTATGTTTGACACCAATCTCTCCTTCACCTCCCATGTACAATCTCTTGCCCGCTCTTGCCGCCTACACCTAAAGAACATCTCTAGAATCCGCCCTTTTCTCACCATGGAAACAACAAAAACCCTCACTGTAGCATTGATCCACTCCCGCCTGGACTACTGCAACGCTCTATTACTTGGCCTCCCCATTACTCGACTATCCCCTCTCCAGTCCATCCTTAATGCAGCAGCCAGGGTCATCCATCTGGCTAATCGGTACTCGGACGCGTCCGCTCTTCGCCAGTCCTTACACTGGCTGCCCATTTATTATAGGATCCAATTCAAATTAATGGTTCTCACCCACAAAGCTCTCCACACTGCAGCACCCCCTGTCATGGGTGTATCGCCACGAGGATCGTCGCGATTACACACTCTGACTTCTCACAGCTGAGTTGCTGTTTCTTTGTGTTTGGTAATGAGGGAGTTAATTTTACCTAGCTCTTTGCTAAGACTAGGTCCAGCCTCGCCCGGCTGCTTTTGATTATGTTCTAATTAGCTTCCTTTATATACCTGCCAGTCTGGGTGTTAGATGCCGGTGAAAGCATTCATGTAGTCTAGCAGACTGGATCGGTTCTGAGAATATTTAAGCTAAGAGCTCCTTAGTTGTTTTTACTCTTATAGCTTATAGTTTATCTCTGAGACCTTAGGTGTTCCTACTGTGTGTGAGTGTTGTATGTAAGACTTTATTTACTTTATTCCTTGTCTTTCTTGTATGTCTTTCTGTTCATTAACCGTTACCTGTTCATTCCCTTTGGTGGTAATCAGGGTCCTTCTTAGGACTAGATTACAGTTGGCAGGGATTGATAGGAGACAGGGTTTACGCTGGTGGCCTGGACCTCTGTACCTTTAACAGTACCTCCAGGTAGAGGGATTAGTTAGGACCCCAGTTTAGGGTCAGCATAGACCCCGGTCACCCTCTAGCCGGAGACAGCGTATAACGGATTCCGTATTGACCCACTGGACTTTCTGTCAGGTAATTCTATGTTATCATATATCTATGCGCATGTTATATAGTATGTTGCCCTTTTGATATAGATTACGGACATCACATATATATATATCTGCTATACAGCGTGACATTTTCACCGGCCCATACTAAAGATTCTCCCCAGCTGTCATGGATCCAGTAGCCCAGCTGGCCCGGCAGTTGCAGGGGTTGTCCATGGAGTTTGCAGACATTAAGTCCAAGGTTTTGTCCCCCCCGGAGCAAACCAGATCTGAACCTAAGGTTGCTCTCCCGGACAGGTTCACTGGTGGGCGGGACAAATTTTTTACTTTCCGGGAGGCATGTAAATTGTACTTTCGGCTGCGGCCTCGGTCATCTGGGAGTGAAGAGCAGAGGGTGGGAATTGTTATCTCGCTCTTACAAGGGGACCCTCAATCTTGGGCGTTCTCTATTCCTCCAGGCTCCCCAGATCTCCAGTCAGTGGATCAATTTTTTACTGCCCTGGGTCTGGTATATGATGATCCGGATCGTGTTTCCCTTGCTGAAACAAAGTTACGTAAAATACGGCAAGGAAATCGTCCAGCGGAGGAATATTCTTCTGAGTTCCGTAGATGGGCAACAGATACTCAGTGGAATGACCCAGCTCTTAGGAGCCAGTTTTGTCAAGGGTTGTCTGACAAATTAAAGGATGTGTTGGCTCAGTATGATTCTCCTCCATCACTGGAGGCTGCTATGGCCCTCGCTATTCGCATTGATAGACGAATTCGGGGAAGACGCGAGGTAACTCCGCCTCCCGTGATGACTCCACCTACTACTAAAGTCCCTTATACTGAGGTTCCCCTGGTCTGTTCTGAGGAACCCATGCAGTTGGGAGGGACATCTTTTTGTAGGAGGGAATCGGCGGTGCACCGCAAGACTAGAAGGTGTTTCTTTTGCGGGAGAGAGGGACATTTTGTTGGGGGGTGTCCATCCCGGGCCTCTTTGAGCAAAGGAGTTAACCTGGGAGTGTGTATTTCGTCCCCAAATCCCTCTCAGTTTCTCGTGCCTGCGGAGGTGGTGATTGGTACTAGAACTGAGAGGATTTCTGTTTTTCTTGATAGTGGGTCCGGGGCTAATCTGGTGGACGCTCGGTTTGCCCAGGTGCATGGTATGCAACTGAGTGTATTGGCCAAACCAGTCCCTATAGTCTCTATTGATTCTAGACCTCTCGGTCAAGGTAGCTTGGTACAAGCGGTTCATAACATAGATCTTCGAGTAGGGGCAATACATAAAGAGCAATTGTCTTGTTATGTGTTGGAGGGTCTACCTACTCCTATTGTGTTGGGACTTCCTTGGTTGGCTAAACATAACCAGTGATTGATTGGCAATCCAGAAAGATAAGCCAGTGGGGTGAATTTTGCAGGAATAACTGCATGAGCACGGTCATCGGTGCGGTTGTGCCTAGGACTTTGTCTCCCTTTCTGGAGGACTTTGGGGAGATGTTCTCAGAGGAGGGGTGTAAAGAGTTACCTCCTCATCGCGCATATGACTGCTCAATAAAGTTGCTTCCTGATGCCTTATCTCGTACTTTCCCAGGGGCCGGGAAGACGGATGATCCGGTTCCTATTCCTCAGGAGGGAGTTGTAGTGTCAGCTGTATGCTCTGAGCTTGAGGGGGAGGTATTGAGGGCTCAGGGGGACGCCCCTGTGGGACTTCCAGGGAGACTGATCGTTCCAGATCGGTTAAGACTGAAGGTTACGGGGAACCGTTACAAACGGATGGCTGATAGGGGGAGAGTTTCTGGTCTAGATCTGAAGGTGAACGATCTAGTTTGGTTGTCTACCAGGAATATAAAACTTAAAGTTTCCTCCTGGAGGTTGGGTCCCAGATTCATCGGGCCGTACAGGATCAGTTCCATAATTAATCCTGTGGCATTTCGTCTGGACCTCCCTCCTACGTTTAAAATTCATAATGTGTTTCACAAGTCATTACTTAAAAAGTATGTGGCACCAGTCATACCGTCACCTCTACCTCCTCCTTCAGTGGTGGTCAATGATAACGTGGAATTTCATGGGTCGAAAATCATTGACTCACGTCTCAGTCGCCGATCCCTTCAGTACTTGGTTCATTGGAAGGGGTATGGTCCTGAGGAGAGGACGTGGGTCCCTGCGTCTGATGTTAACGCAGATCGATTGGTTCGGACCTTTCACACAACTCACCCGGGCAGACCTGGCCCTGAGGGTCCGGAGTCCCCTCGTAGAGGGGGGGGTACTGTCATGGGTGTATCGCCACGAGGATCGTCGCGATTACACACTCTGACTTCTCACAGCTGAGTTGCTGTTTCTTTGTGTTTGGTAATGAGGGAGTTAATTTTACCTAGCTCTTTGCTAAGACTAGGTCCAGCCTCGCCCGGCTGCTTTTGATTATGTTCTAATTAGCTTCCTTTATATACCTGCCAGTCTGGGTGTTAGATGCCGGTGAAAGCATTCATGTAGTCTAGCAGACTGGATCGGTTCTGAGAATATTTAAGCTAAGAGCTCCTTAGTTGTTTTTACTCTTATAGCTTATAGTTTATCTCTGAGACCTTAGGTGTTCCTACTGTGTGTGAGTGTTGTATGTAAGACTTTATTTACTTTATTCCTTGTCTTTCTTGTATGTCTTTCTGTTCATTAACCGTTACCTGTTCATTCCCTTTGGTGGTAATCAGGGTCCTTCTTAGGACTAGATTACAGTTGGCAGGGATTGATAGGAGACAGGGTTTACGCTGGTGGCCTGGACCTCTGTACCTTTAACAGTACCTCCAGGTAGAGGGATTAGTTAGGACCCAGTTTAGGGTCAGCATAGACCCCGGTCACCCTCTAGCCGGAGACAGCGTATAACGGATTCCGTATTGACCCACTGGACTTTCTGTCAGGTAATTCTATGTTATCATATATCTATGCGCATGTTATATAGTATGTTGCCCTTTTGATATAGATTACTGACATCACATATATATATATCTGCTATACAGCGTGACACCCCCCTACATCTCCTCCCTCATTTCTATCTATCGGCCTAACCGACTGCTGGACTCTGCAAACGACTTTCGACTAACCTCTGCACTAATCCGTACCTCCCACTCCCGACTCCAAGACTTCTCCCGCGCTGCGCCAATCCTCTGGAATGCTCTACCCCAAGAAATTAGGACTATCCACAATTTGCATGGTTTCAGGCGCTCCCTCAAAACACATCTGTTCAGAGCGGCCTATCACATTCACTAATCAAAGTCACTCTCTGTGTAAGTGTGTGTGTAGCCCATTCACTATCTCCATCCATCCCTCACTCCCTCAAGATGGCTGGACCATCATTGTAAATGCACCATTGTATATACACACCTGTACTTTGTATCTCCCCCACCTCATTGTAGATTGTAAGCTCTCACGAGCAGGGGCATCTTATTTTGCTTTAATTACTGTATTGTTAACGTTGTTACTTATGACTTGTGTTCTGAAACTGTTAAACTGTAAAGCGCTGCGGAATATGATGGCGCTATATAAAGATTATTATTATATTATTATTTTCTTTAAGTGATTTTCTAACTTGTCAGCACATTCTACGTACTCTGTCATTTGGCTTTGTAGTTTACAGATCTGGGCAGGTAGCGGTCAGAGTCTTCTAATCCCAGAGGGTAGGTGGATCTTCCAGGTGGTTAGTTCTATAGAAAAGGGCTTTCAAAGCCCAAAGCCATTTGAACAGTTTTGGGTGGAGGAGAATGTTGTAGTCGGCAGGGAAAATGGTGAACATGATAATACGGCTGGACTACACCACCGATAAAGCAGCCACAGACGGTGACTGAGAAGAATCTGTGACTTCTCTGCATTTAGCAGTCACTACTCACCTGGGTAGTCATATGTAGCAATTTCCTGTTTACACCGCTCATCACCCCTCACATATTTCTCTATGGTATTAATATGGGTTCGATCTTCACCCTGAAACAAATATTGTAAATGTCACAGACAGATGGAGAAGTCACATCTATGATCAGCTCTAATCCTGCCATCTCCACCGTTCTCATTACACAAGTATAAAACATATAATACTGGTGGATAAAACAAGACTGAGCACAAGACCTTTACAGCCGTCTAGACATCATAGGGGAGATCTCATGACACCTTCTCTCCATCTACCTGATGATTCTGAGGAACATTGGGATCTTCTTGTTTACAGTCCTCTGGAAGAAGAGGACGGGGACATCTCTGTGGTGTTGTCATCTTACTGGATAGATCTTGAAATACATACAGGGACTGAATTTATTCTTTACGTACAGATAATTATAGGCCGTGTGTATTTAGTCCTGTCTATTACCTGGTGATGTGAGGGGTTGGGGATCCTCCATCATGACATCCTTGTATAGATCTTTGTGTCCTTCTAAATACTCCCACTCCTCCATGGAGAAATAGACAGCGACATCTTGATACCTTACAGGAACCTGACACATACAATGATACCGTCATCACCCTGATCCCTTCATAGTGTTACTGTATAATGTCCCAGCATTCCCAGCAGTGTCACCTCTCCAGTCAGCAGCTCAGTCATCTTGTAGATGAGTTCTAGGATCTTCTGGTCATTGATGTCCTCATGTAACAGGGGTGACGTGGAGGCCCCATGATTGGGCACAGGGGTCTTCCGCTTCCTTCAGACACAGGGTCCTGACAGCGGTCACTAGAGGTCTTCTTCACTACTGAGTAATCCTGGTTATGAGAGACACATTAATAAATCTCAGTACAGACAGAGTCCTCACCTCTCCAGTTCTGTCCATCTGTTATTCCCATAGATAAGAATGATGTAATGTGACGTCATCAGAATCTCTCACCTCTCCAGTAAGCCGGAAGAGGATCTCTAGGGTGAGGTGTAATATCCTCTCCGCCATCTTGTCTCTGTCCATATCCATCCTTGATGGGTAAATCAGGAAAATTTTCTTATGTAGAAGATCTTCACTGAGAGGATCCGATATTGTAGAGACCTGAATGAGAAGATGAGCCGATGTAACGTCATAAAATCCTGCATAATAATACAATTACTGGAGATAATAAGGGAAACATGAAATTTATTATAAATCCTATATATTTAGGCCACAGACAACAAGCAGTTTCTTCCTCGGAGTCGGCAGCTGAATACGTTCCTCATAGACTCATCTTCCATAACGCTAATTCTCGTCTCATTTACCGACACTGGAATCGGCATTAGCAATACTGCAGGAGATATTCATTACACGTGACAGGAGAAATAACTACTTCATGAGGATTTTAGTAAAAAAATAATGACAACGAATGATCTGGCAATAAATTTAGCCCTTGCATTCACTGCACGTCATAGTGCCATGTTCTTCACAAATGAACTTCTTGCAGTTATTGCAAACAAATCTCGTCTTTTTGTCCTTCGATCGAGGACAAACATAGCACCATTTGCGCTGTCCTGTAACACTGCTGGGTCGAAAGTGACGCAGATCTCGTCTAGCCATTGTTTATTTACAATTCTATTACAAAACCTGTGAATAAACAGAAAATATTAAAAAAAAAATAATTTTCAGACAGTAAAGGTACTATGGGGTCAGGAGAGTCCCAAACACAGAAAATTGAAAATAACTTTGAAACAAAATTGAAAACAAATTCAAAATATCAACATAAGCAGAAATGTTATTTGAAAATACATAGAAGGTCAATGTCTGAGATTGACCAGTTTTAGAAATATTTCAATTTATTTAGCGCTGGGGTCTATATGACCCCATGGTTCCACAGCAGGGTTAATGTCTCTGATTCTTTTGGCGTGTTCAACAGACTTGTTTCCCTACCTCCAAACCTCTGATGGCATTCTGGAACGAGGCTCGGCATGACCTATAGTTCTCAGCACGATCAGTGAACTTTACAAGTCCCTGTGTGACCAGCTCTCGGCGATCAAAGAACTTTGCAAAGTCCATGGTGGCTTGGTTAGCGCTGATACAAGCCCGTGTATTGTTGTCGTGTTGAGTGTGTGGTGTATCATCATATCTGTTTGATGCTTCAGGTAGTCTGTATAATACCTTCCTGATGAGAAAGGTGTCTCTTTAAGGCGGGACAGAAGTTGTACCTTCTGTTCGTTAGAACGGTAGCTGCTGCAAGCGTCTCTGTGCTGTATACCTTCTTGTTTGCAGTGGGTCCAAGAACGTTGCTGCTTTTCTCATAATCGGGATACTCCACGTTTTCCAAGTACTCTGCCTTGGCTATTGCGGCCACTGTCTGTGGCAAGTCTTTCCAGAGACTCTTCTTGCTCTGCCTGCAAACGTGCTGTGTCTGCTTGTTTCAACTTTAATTGCATCTCTTGTGCAGCGGAGGACCTCGCTTTGGCCGCCTCTGCTTCAGCACGAGCGACAGCAGCAAGCTCTTTTATTGAAGACCTGTTAGAGCCTGTTCGTGACCTTGTTTTGAGTTAAGGTGCTCTGCTTACAGACATTGTTTGCTTGGCTATAGACTGCTGGGTACTTCAGTGCGGACCTGAGTCTATGTATAAACGGACTTCAGCGTGGCAGGAATGGTGTTGTACTTGCTAGAGGGCTGCACTCTCGTTACTTGTGACCGTATGGTGACTGCTGTGATACCCGTATGCGATGCTGTGTGGGTGTTAGTGGTCCCGTACAATTATGTGGATTCCAGCATACAGCTAAACTTTCTTCACATCCCAAGTAAACAAACTGTAAGGTTCACTAGTCTATGGTTTATTGGTGCGATGATATGAATGTGGTAAAACTATAGGGATACAAATAGTATCAGTCAATACTGGTCACATCACAGAAACCAACAGCAATGATAATATAATACAAGGTGTACACTGAATATATTAATAATACAGCTATGACAATATTCATTGCTGAGAGCACAATTCTCCACAGAGGTGTATCTGTAACAAGCAATCTTGGCAGTGTGCAATGCAAGGTATACAAAGTAAAATGGAGGCTTACAGAGCACATTGCACTTCTAACAACAATTCTATAACAGTGACTGCAACATGACTTAACATAAACAGGCTTTAACACAAGCATAAAGTCAAGAATACACCTCTCACCGGATTAGCTGGAGGATGGGGATAGTAGTGAGCAGGGCTGTGGAGTCGGAGCCCATTTTGGAGGAGTCTGAGTCGGGGCCATGGAAATTGAGAAGTTGGAGTCGGAGGTTTGGCTTACCGACTCCACAGCCCTGGTAGTGAGAAGTGAGCAGAAGCAAGAGACAGGTGTTTGTCTGGATAGAGTCTGGGCTTGTCTGAAAGCATGTCTCCTCAGAGGAGCAGGGGGCGGTCCCACAAAGCACACTAAACTTAAAGGGGAAGACACCTGCATCTGTAAGAATGCTGCCAGATTGTGCTAATCATAATCAAACGTCATAAAAGGATAACATGTCACCTCTTACGGGTCGTAACAAGTGTCCGGCTACAAATACTCTCTCTTACTGAGCATAAATGGGCAGAACAGCGGCCATTTGGGGCTCTCCGAAGTTGAGCAGAGAGACAGGAAAAAAATCTGCGGAGTGGGCTTGTAGAAAAAATACTGGTAGTATTGCACACCCTCCTGTGTGGGTCATCTCGATGTTTGTGGTCCGACTGATATTTTTCCACCAGAGTTCAGTCCAAAATGCTGCCCTTGGTCCTAAAGCAGCCGTTAGTCAGCTTCTATAGCCGGCATCTCTGTAATCACAGGGCTGCTGCAGAGGTGCATGAGATTTTTGGTAACATGTGCCCATGTCCAGTGTGGTGGGTATATAATGACCTGCAGCAAAAAGATGAGAAAAGAAGATGTAGAGACACAGGCATGAGTCCAAGATGGTGCCTGTGCATCCTGTGGGAGGAGACAAAAGGGTGTCAGTGGGGACATTACTGCCAGAATAGAGCTATATGAAACTGAATGGGAGGAGTCACAGATTAGATATTAGAAATTTATTTTTTTTAACAGGGTGATCAGTGAGTGGAACCGGATGCCACGAGAGGTGGGGAGTTCTCCTTCAATAGAAGTCTTCAAACAGAGGCTGGACCGATATCTGTCTGGGATGATTTAGTGAATCCTGCTTTGAGCAGGGGGTTGGCCCAGATGGCCCAGGAGGTCCCTTCCAACTCTACCATTCTATGATTCTATGATGAGGACGACATCTTCATCTTCTACTTCGGCTCTAGAAACATATTTGTCCAGAGTCGTCACTGACTCCATCACCACCGGCGTCTATATGAATGTTTCCCATCTTCCCCGCACTGTAATCTTCTATCATGTTAGATCTCAGGTCTGATTTATACACAGAAGTTTGAGGCTTTTATTAAAGCTTTTTTTGTTTGCACAAACACCATGGACAGAAATGATCTGATCCAAAGTCTCCATGTACAGTGATTTATGGGGTTTATTTCTGGCCTCAGGCTTTCCTATATTACAAGAAAAAAAGCAGATATTGAAATGTGTCAAAAGAAAATTGGCTCCAACAATTCTCATAAAAAGAAAAAAAACATGGAAAAAGCAGAAGGCACATTTTATTTTTTTTTTAACATCAAATTTTTAACCCTTTTGGGCCCAGAACATAGATATACACCACAGGGATGGCACAGGTGCAGCTGCAACAGAAAACCTGGAAGTTTAACCACTTGCTCTTATGAAAAGCAAACATGGCATCTAAGAAGGTGTGACAGAGTCCGTCTGAATGCTCCTCTGCTTCCAAGTACTCGATAGTATGGGGCGGCCTAGTTACTACGATACTCAAATGCTGAATAATGGTGTCTGGGCAGCAATGTACGAAGGTCTATTAGTCCAGGCCAGAGGCAGCATTCAGTAAGTTACCTTTTATTGCTCCCATACACATTAGACTAAAGTTACATGAAAGCACTGATTTCGGGGGGTTTGGGAGACTATATAATTTATTTGGGGGCCTCCCGACAGATGATGTCAGGGCAGAGAAGGATCTGGCATCTTGAATTTCAGAGGCTAATCCGTTTGTTCTTCCTATAGATAATCCTCCTCTAGAGGAGTCTGGAGGCGACTCTCTCATACAGACCACAGGAAAGCTGGAATATGTGTGTGTATGGGGGAGTCGGGAGAGATAGCCGTCTGCCAAATGAACGTACATCCAACACTTATCTCATGTGTATGGGGCCGTTAGTGTTACACTGACAGGCAGTGATGATACTCGGCACTACAGTAGTACAGTGCATCACAGGAGCCATCAGAGACTTGTATGTTATAAGATCGCACTGATGAGAAGCGTTTAAAAAAAGGTTTAACTCCTTCCCGGCGTTGGGATTTTCCATTTTTGTGTTTCGTTTTTTTGGTCCCCTTTTTCCCAGAGCCATAAGTTATTTTTATTTTTCCATCAATATGGCCATGTGAGAGTGTGTTTTTTGCGGGACAAGTTGTGCTTCTGAACGACACCATTTACTTTACCATATTGTGTACTGTAAAACAGGAAAAAAAATTCAAGTGTGGTGAAATTGCAAAAAAAAGTACAACTGCACAATTGTTGTTTTGAGTGTTTTTTTTTTACAATGTTCACTAAATGCTAAAACTTACCTAACATTATGATTTTTCCAGGTCATTACGAATTTGTAGACACCAAATATGTACAGTCACGGCTAAAAGTTTTGAGAATGACACAAATATTAATTTTTACAAAGTCTACTGCTTCACTTTTTCTAATGGCAATTTGCATATACCCAGAATGTTATAAAGAGTGATCAGCTTAACAGCAATTACTTGCAAAGTCAATATTTGGCTAGAAAATTAACTTTATCTGTTGTGAATGGGTTTGAGATGAGTTCTGAGCAGAGGCTCCCTCTGGTGGTTACAAGCGGTACTAGTGAGGATTGGGAATCAGGTGTTACTGATTGGTCTTATTTAAGGGAATCATTTTCCCATCAGGGTTGCCGGTGATCAATTGTTCTGGTCTGAATCCTTCTTTCCAGTTTCCCTTGTAGCCTGCTGTGTCGTGTCTGCATCTCCTGCTATCAGATAAGACAATTTCTTATTTTGTGTTTTTGCTATATTTTTGCATTTTGTCCTGCACTTCTGTGGGGGCCTTCTGGGTCCCCTCCGGGGGCTTTTGCCCTCTCAGTTTAGTCCAGCCACTGTGTTTTGTACTTTTGCTTTTTGCAGTTTTTTCAGTGGCTGCTGTTTTGTTTTTGTTACACCAGAGAACTAATTTAGGTGGTAGAGGTCGTGTGATCTCAGGTGATTTTGAAATTAGTAGAGTTGGTGTTTTTCAGGGTTTTCTGGGATTGCAGTAAGTACCCTTCCTGTCCTTTTCTATTTAGATAGTTTGGGCCCCAGCGTTTGCTCATACTATTTTCTTTCTGTGTCAGTATTTCCTCTTGTCTAACCGCCATTACATGTTTGGGGGCTTTCTATTATCTTTGGGGTTCTGCTCCGGGGCAGATAGCTTTCCTATTTCTATCTTTAGGTGTAGTTAGTTTCTCAGGCTGTGACGAGGCGTCTAGGACCATCGTAGGAACGCTCCACGGCTGCCTCTAGTTGCGGTGGTTAGTCAGGGTACTGCAATCTCATAGATTCCAACTGCTCTGGTGTATTTCCTTTTTTACCTGCACTCCTCAGCTACCGTAACATAACAGTATCACCGGCCATAAAAATTGTATGGTACTCACAGAAGGGAAAAAAAAATATTTTGAAGGAAGAAAAGTTGTCAGAGATATTTTTCTGTTTGTTGCATTTTTTTTTTTTTTTTTTTCCCTCTGTATCTCTGGGTGCTGGGGAGGATCTTTTCTCCCAATGGAGTTTGCACAGTTGTCTGGCCGTGTGGATCAGCTTGCCACTGAGGTTCGGAGTATTGCTATCTATCTTGCTGGGTTGCCTGTTGTGGAACCTAGGATCCCCATGCCAGATTTGTTTTCAGGGGATCGAGCTAAGTTTCAGAATTTCAAAAATAATTGTAAATTGTTTCTTGCCTTAAAATCTAAGTCCTCAGGAAACGCAGCGCAGCAGGTTCAAATTGTCATCTCTCTCCTGCGCGGCGATCCTCAGGATTGGGCTTTTTCCCTGACACCTGGGGATCCTGTTTTGAGTGATGTTGATGTATTTTTTCAGGCTTTGGGGTTATTGTACGATGAGCCTAATATCACTGATCAAGCTGAAAAAGCATTGTTGTCATTAAATCAGGGGCTTGATGACGCTGAGTTATACTGTCAGAGATTCCGTAGGTGGGCAGTCCTGACCAAATGGAATGACGACGCTTTGGCGGCCCTTTTCCGGAAGGGTCTGTCGGATAATGTAAAGGATGTTATGGTGGGATTCCCTGTCCCCTCTGGTCTCAATGATTCTATGTCATTAGCGATTCAAATTGACAGACGTTTGCGTGAGCGGAGAAGTATGCGTGGAGTGGTGTTGCCTTGTGAGCCAGCTGCTGAGCTCATGCAGTGTGATGGAGTGGTGTCTGGGGCACAGCGTCATGAGTTTCGAAAGCGCAATGGGTTATGTTTCTACTGTGGTGATGCCTCTCATGCTATTTCAGTCTGCCCTAAGCGGGGAAGACGTTTTGCACGCTCAGTTGTCTTGGGTAGTGTTCAGACTAAGTTTTTATTAACTGTCACTCTGATATGCTCTCTGTCCTCATTTTCTGCTCAGGCTTTCGTTGATTCTGGAGCAGCTATTAACCTGATGGATTATGATTTTGCTAAACGTTGTGGATTTCCCTTGATACCCCTACAGAAGTCTATTCCCCTACTGGGGATCGATTCTACCCCTTTGGCTGAGAATAAACCCCAGTTTTCTACTCAGGTGATAATGAGGGTTGAACCTGATCACCAGGAGTGCTGCAAATTTTTGGTTCTATATAATCTGCATGACATTATCGTGCTGGGTTTCCCTTGGTTACAGTCTCATAATCCTGTTTTGGATTGGAAATCTGTGTCTGTAACCAGTTGGGGCTGCCAATGTGTTAATACCAACACTCCTGTTTTTTCTGCCTCCCCCAGGCTGAGGATGTTCCTGACTTTTTGTTTGATTTTTCTGATGTGTTTAGCGAAAGTAAATCTGCATCCTTACCTCCCCATAGGAGCTATGACTGCGCTATTGAATTAGTGCCAGGTAGTAAATTCCCTAAGGGTCGCCTTTTTAACTTGTCTGTACCTGAACATGACGCTATGCGGTCTTATATCAAGGAATCATTGGAGAAGGGTCATATCAGACCATCCTCTTCACCCTTAGGTGCCGGTTTTTTCTTTGTGGCCAAAAAAGATGGTTCATTAAGGCCGTGTATTGATTATCGTCTCTTGAACAATATTACTGTGAAATATCAATACCCGTTACCCTTGATTTCTGACCTGTTTTCCAGGGTGAAAAACGCTACTTGGTTTACCAAGCTTGACCTCAGGGGGGCGTATAACCTTATTCGCATTAAGCACGGGGATGAATGGAAGACGGCATTTAACACCCCTGAAGGGCATTTTGAGTACCTTGTGATGCCCTTTGGGCTCACTAATGCTCCTTCCGTCTTCCAGTCCTTCATGAATGACATTTTCAGGGATTTTGTGGACAAGTTTCTGATTGTTTATTTGGATGATATCTTGATTTTTTCTAATGACTGGGACTCTCATGTGAAACATGTTCGAACTGTATTCCAGATTTTGAGAGAGAATGCTCTGTATGTGAAGGGATCAAAGTGTCTTTTTGGCGTACAGAAGATCTCATTTCTGGGATTCATTTTGTCCCCATCTGTTATTGAAATGGACCCGGTCAAGGTTCAGGCCATCTGTGATTGGGTCCAACCTACTTCATTAAAGGCTCTTCAGAGATTTTTGGGTTTTGCCAATTTTTATCGTAAATTTATTGGTAATTTCTCTGTTATTGTTAAACCATTAACTGATTTGACCAGAAAGGGTTCTGATGTGGTGAATTGGCCTCCTGAGGCAGTCTCTGCGTTTCAGGAACTTAAGCAGAGATTCACTTCTGCTCCTGTTCTACGGCAGCCTGATGTTTCTCTGCCATTTCAGGTGGAGGTTGATGCCTCTGAAATTGGGGCAGGTGCCGTTTTGTCCCAAAAAGATCCAGAGACCTCTAAAAGTAACCCTTGTGCCTTTTTCTCTCGAAAATTTTCTCCTACTGAACGTAATTATGACGTGGGTAATCGGGAGTTATTGGCCATGAAGTGGGCTTTTGAAGAGTGGAGACATTGGCTGGAGGGAGCCAAACATCAGGTGGTGGTCCTTACGGACCATAAGAATCTGGTCTATCTGGAATCTGCCAAGCGACTCAATCCTAGACAGGCCAGGTGGGCCTTGTTTTTCACACGTTTTAATTTTGTGGTTTCCTTTCTTCCTGGCACTAAGAATGTTAAGGCGGATGCCCTCTCGAGGAGTTTCCTTGCGGACTCTCCTGAGCTATCTGATCCCTCTGTTATTTTGAAGGAGGGTGTAGTTCTTTCCGCCATCTCGCCCAATTTGAGACTTGCTCTGGAGGGGTGTCAGGAGGATAGGCCCGAGCGCTGCCCTGTTGGAAAATTGTTTGTCCCGGACAATGGAAAAAGAGTGTGATGTCTGAGATTCATTGTTCCGCATTGGCTGGGCATCCCGGAATTTTTGGTACCAGAGACTTGGTTAGTCGGTCCTTTTGGTGGCCTACCTTGTCTCGCGATGTCAGGGAATTTGTGCAGTCCTGCGGGACTTGCTCTCGCTCCAAGCCTTGCTCTCGCTCTAGTGGTTTGTTGATGCCATTGCCTGTGCCCAAGAGACCATGGACCCATATCTCTATGGATTTCATTTCCGATCTTCCTGTTTCTCAGAGAATGACCACCATCTGGGTAATTTGTGATAGGTTTTCCAAAATGATACATCTTGTGCCATTACCTAAGTTGCCTTCCTCCTCTGAATTGGTGCCGTTGTTCCTTCAGCACGTGGTTCGTTTACACGGCATTCCTGAGAACATTGTGTCTGACAGAGGAGTCCAGTTTGTTTCCAGATTTTGGAGGACTTTTTGTTCTAAACTGGGTGTTCAATTGTCTTTCTCCTCGGCATTTCATCCTCAGACCAATGGACAAACTGCGAGAACAAACCAGACATTGGAGACTTATCTGAGATGCTTTGTGTGTTGTGAATGGGTTTGAGATGAGTTCTGAGCAGAGGCTCCCTCTGGTGGTTACAAGCGGTGCTAGTGAGGATTGTGAGGACTGGGAATCAGGTGTTACTGACTGGTCTTATATAAGGGAGTCATTTTCCCATCAGGGTTGCCGGTGATCAATTGTTCTGGTCTGAATCTTTCATTCCATTCATTCTGTCTGTCCAGGTGTTGACTCTGTTGTTGAGCGTATGCAGCAGATTTGGGACCAGGTAGTGGAGAGGTTGTCCCTCTCTCAGGAGAAGGCCCAGCGGTTTGCTAACCGGCATAGGACTGATGGTCCTCGGTTTAAAGTGGGGGACTTGGTCTGGTTGTCCTCAAAGAATATTCCTATGAGAGTAGCATCTCCTAAATTTAAGCCTAGGTTCATTGGACCTTATAAGATCATGGAGATTATTAATCCTGTTTCTTTTCGTTTGCTTCTTCCAGGGACATTTAAGATCCATAACGTGTTCCACAAGTCCTTGTTGAAGAGGTTTGTTGAGCCAGTGGTTCCTGCTGCTGTGCCTCCTGACCCTGTTTTGGTTGAGGGCAATCTGGAGTATGTGGTTGAGAAAATATTGGATTCTCGTTTTTCTAGACGAAGACTCCAGTATTTGGTTAAATGGAGAGGTTATGGTCAGGAAGATAATTCTTGGGTGTTTGCTTCGGACATCCATGCTAGGAGACTTATCCGTGCGTATCATAGAACTCATCCTGACCGACCTGGTTGCTCAAATGAGGGTTCGGTGACCCCTCCTCAAGGGGGGGGTACTGTTGTGAATGGGTTTGAGATGAGTTCTGAGCAGAGGCTCCCTCTGGTGGTTACAAGCGGTACTAGTGAGGATTGGGAATCAGGTGTTACTGATTGGTCTTATTTAAGGGAATCATTTTCCCATCAGGGTTGCCGGTGATCAATTGTTCTGGTCTGAATCCTTCTTTCCAGTTTCCCTTGTAGCCTGCTGTGTCGTGTCTGCATCTCCTGCTATCAGATAAGACAATTTCTTATTTTGTGTTTTTGCTATATTTTTGCATTTTGTCCTGCACTTCTGTGGGGGCCTTCTGGGTCCCCTCCGGGGGCTTTTGCCCTCTCAGTTTAGTCCAGCCACTGTGTTTTGTACTTTTGCTTTTTGCAGTTTTTTCAGTGGCTGCTGTTTTGTTTTTGTTACACCAGAGAACTAATTTAGGTGGTAGAGGTCGTGTGATCTCAGGTGATTTTGAAATTAGTAGAGTTGGTGTTTTTCAGGGTTTTCTGGGATTGCAGTAAGTACCCTTCCTGTCCTTTTCTATTTAGATAGTTTGGGCCCCAGCGTTTGCTCATACTATTTTCTTTCTGTGTCAGTATTTCCTCTTGTCTAACCGCCATTACATGTTTGGGGGCTTTCTTTTATCTTTGGGGTTCTGCTCCGGGGCAGATAGCTTTCCTATTTCTATCTTTAGGTGTAGTTAGTTTCTCAGGCTGTGACGAGGCGTCTAGGACCATCGTAGGAACGCTCCACGGCTGCCTCTAGTTGTGGTGGTTAGTCAGGGTACTGCAATCTCATAGATTCCAACTGCTCTGGTGTATTTCCTTTTTTACCTGCACTCCTCAGCTACCGTAACATAACATTTATCCCCCAAAACACATTTCAACATCATTGCAGCCCCGCCTTAAAAGGACCAGCTAACCTCTTTTCAGTGATTGCTCCATTAACACAGGTGTGGGTGTTGATGAGGACATGGCTGGAGATCAATCTGTCATGATTAAGTAAGAATGACACCACTGGACACTTTAAAAGGAGGCTGGTGCTTGGCATCATTGTTTCTCTTCTGTTAACCATGGTTATCTCTAAAGAAACACGTGCAGTCATCATTGCAATGCACAAAAATGGCCTAACAGGGAAGAGTATCGCAGCTAGAAAGATTGCACCTCAGTCAACAATCTATCGCATCATCAAGAACTTCAAGGAGAGAGGTTCCAGTGTTGCCAAAAAGGCACCAGGGCGCCCAAGAAAGACCAGCAAGAGCCAGGACCGTCTCTTAAAAGTGTTTCAGCTGCGGGATCGGGCTACCAGCAGTGCAGAGCTTGCACAGGAATGGCAGCAGGCAGGTGTGAGTGCATCTGCACGCACTGTGAGGCGGAGACTCTTGGAGCAAGGCCTGGTCTCAAGGAGGGCAGCAAAGAAGCCACTTCTCTCCAGAAAAAACATCATGGACAGACTGATATTCTGCAAAAGGTACAGGCAGTGGACTGCTGAGGACTGGGATAAAGTTATTTTCTCTGATGAATCCCCTTTTCGATTGTTTGGGACATCAGGAAAACGCCTCATTCGGAGAAGACAAGGTGAGCGCTACCACCAGTCTTGTCTCATGCCAACTGTTAAGCATCCTGAAACCATTCATGTGTGGGGTTGCTTCTCGGCCAAGGGAATCGGCTCTCTCACAGTCTTGCCTAAAAACACAGCCATGAATAAAGAATGGTACCAGAATGTCCTCCAAGAGCAACTTTTCCCAACCCTCCAAGAGCAGTTTGGCGATCAACAATGCCTTTTCCAGCATGATGGAGCACCTTGCCATAAAGCAAAGGTGATAACTAAATGGCTCAGGGAACAAAACATAGAGATTTTGGGTCCATGGCCTGGAAACTCCCCAGATCTTAATCCCATTGAGAACTTGTGGTCAATCATCAAGAGACGGGTGGACAAACAAAAACCTAAAAACTCTGACAAAATGAAAGCATTGATTGTGCAAGAATGGACTGCTATCAGTCAGGATTTGTTCCAGAAGTTGATTGAGAGCATGCCAGGGAGAATTGCAGAGGTCCTGAAGAAGAAGGGTCAACACTGCAAATATTGACTTGCTGCATTAACTCATTCTAACTGTCAATATAAGCTTTTGTTACTCATATGTTTGCAATTATTATATTTCTGTCTGTTATAAAAACATCTGTCAAACACACATAAAAACCAGAGGGCAGCAGATCATGTGAAAATATAATATTTGTGTCATTCTCAAAACTTTTGCCCATGACTGTATAGGTTCTTTTTTATTTAAAGGGAACATGTCAGCAGGATTGTGCACAGTAACCTACAGACAGTGTCAGGTCGGCGCTATTATACTGAATGAAATGATACCTTGGGTGATGAAATCTGTCTTGTGGCTGTTTCTTAATCTTTATTTTCAGTTTTGTGTTAATGATATGCTCGTGTCCTAAGGCGGGGTTCATGTATGTGGCGCTCTGATTATATATTCATAATGCTGACTGCTCAGTGATCCCTCAGTGACCTGCCCCTAGTTTGCATAATGAATACCATCACATACTGAATAAAAAAAAAAAACACTTCTGCAGGAAGGTGCCGGCTGCGGGATCTGCACTGCAGCATAATTGCATGGTTACCGTGCACTTAATCCCTTTTACAATACAACGTATAAAAGAGAAAAAGTCAGTAGGTGAAATAATATATAAATATATCAGGTCATCATATAAGAATATAAAGGTGGTATTATAATAAAATAACACCTACTGGCAAAATGGACAGCATAAAAACAACTGGGACAGTCGGAAAATAGAACAGCAACACAAACGGACAAAAGCATCGACCAGAAATCCCAAAATAGTAATATAAAATTTTATTAGTAAACAGGCAGATGACAATAAAAAGATAAAATCCGTACACATAAATATGGGCAATACTAACCAGAAAATATTAAAATACAAGGGTATACCAGAAAAAGTGTTCACAATACAGAAAAAATCTATGACATACAGTGTAAATGCAAACACATTTATACCTAATATGAGCAGTGTGCATATAAGTAATTCAATCAAGCATATACAAATGTGTATAAAAGTGCAAACTGATACAAAATTGTGTCAATGTGAAAAAACAATGCACAAGTAACCACTGAATAGTGGTGTAATAATACATAAACATGTGTGTATAAAAAGATCACTAGTGCAAAAAAGTGCATAAATAATAGGATGTCAGAGGACAAGGTATACCACATGTGGGGTGCACAGAGCACCACGACGGCGCTAGTGCCGCAAGTATAGTAGCATGAACCAGGGTTAAAAAATAATAAACTAATGAAAAATAATAATAGTGAAGTCAGATAACTTACAATGACAAAACCTGGCCACCTGGATAGACGCCCACCCCTGATCAAGGGGACAGTCATATGACTCATATTGAGGCAGCATCTCCACTTCCTTCTTGTCGAAGATGTCGGAAAATGACCATTAGGAAGAGGGTAAACCCGGCAGGGTAGATGGGGCCACTGAAAGGCGAACAGGAGGAATGGGAGCGAGACATCTGTTGAAACAGGAGTTTCTCCAGCGCAGGACTTCGCAGGTCTTCAAATTTAGCACAGGTTTATGTGCGTGAAGCCAGGGCAGACCTAAAAGCAAGGGGTGAGACAAACTAGGCAACACATGAAAATGGATACTCTCCGAGTGTGTCAGACCTATCCAAAGTTCCACCGGCTCAGTCTGGAATCGATTAGGCTCGGTCAGGGACCTGCCATCCATGGAGGTCACCAGCACAGGGTTCTGGAGGCGCTGGACAGGAGTCCGGTACCGGTCCACCATGGCTGACTCAGAAAAACTGACAGTGACAAAGGACAACGACACGGTCGTTAGCAGAGGAGAGCAATGGTCCTCGCCCATGGAAGCCTCTCATACAGACCCTATTGCTCTGAAGTTTCCCAGCCTCACAGAACAAGAGCAGATCAAATGCTCGGACCTGCCACAGTAGAAACACTTCCCCTTCCGAGCGGCACATTTCCTGGCGCTACTTTGCCAAGCTCACTCAGTCAACTTGCAGAGGCTCAGGGGAAGAAGCAAATTTCTGAGAAACAATAGGCCTCTGGAAACTGGGAGCCAGGCAATAAGATCTCTTCTCCCGCTTAGTTTCCCTGGAGTGTTCTTGAAATCGGAGATCAATCCAGGTCGCCATAGATATCAGGTCATCCAGAGATGTAGGAACGTCACGACCCGGCAGTTCATCCTTTATTCTACCAGACAGACCCTCCCAGAAGGTGGCCACCAACGCCTCATCATTACAGGACAATTCGGAGAACAGGGTGCGAAATCGAACAGCGTACTGAGCCACTGTGAGATCCTCCTGACGTAGACAAAGCAGAAAAGAAGCTGTTGAAGTGGTGTGGCCTGGCTGGTCAAAGGTCCTGCAGAAGGGCCCAAAGATGGACTGGAGGTCATTTACTAGCAGATCCCCTCCCTCCCACAATGGATCCAGCCAAGCGAGAGCTTCTCAACCGAGGTGAGACATAATGAATGCTACCTTAGCCCGATCAGAAGCAAACAGATGACCCAGAAGCTCAAAGTGCAGCATGTACTGATTAATGAACCCCCGACACTGGGCGGGATCTCCGTCGAACCGGGTGGGAGATTCCAGATGAGGTCCTTTACCTGACGCATAGCCGGAGCCCTGGAGACCAGCAGCGGAGGTGGCCGCAGTCTGGACAGGAGCGGATGAAGCTGTAGAGGTTGCCGAATCCACGCGAGCAGACAAGTTACGTAGATAAGTCATGATCTTCTCCTGGTCCCTCAAACGGGTGACTTCCTGATATAACTCTGCGGCCAGAGGTGGCTGAGAGCCAGGAACTAGGAAGCACCAGCAAAGGAGGGAAGCGTGGGACCAAGGAACTGAGTCCCCGGGGGATTTTTGGCCCCACCGGGAACTGTGCATAAGTGCCGGGCTTGAGGTATCAGAGCGGGGAACAGGCCGGGCACAGGGAGTACGTCGGGGCATCCGCAGAAGAGAGGAACCAAACCATCCCAGGGGCGCCGACGCCAGCGCTACAACATGTTACATGTACCATGTCATCCCGCAGGGATACTGTAACCATGATGAGGAGGCAAGGAAAGCAGCAACATCCAAATGCTATCAAAGGGTAAGACAGGTCCTGAAGAGCCAGCTCAATGGGAAAAATAAAATCCACACCATCAATACATATGCCCTGCCAGTTATCAGATACCCTGCTGGCATAGTGTGCTGGCCAAAAGAAGAAATGGAAGCTGCAGATGTGAAGACACAAAAGCTACTCACAATGCATGTAGGTCTCCACCCTAAGTCTAACATCCAAAGATTGTATACCAACAGAAAGGAGGGTGGTCGAGGCTTGATAAGAATCCAAGCCAACATCAGGGATGAAACAAGGAGCATCCGGGAATTCATCAGAAAATGGCACCAAAAGATGAGATGCTGAGAGAAAGTCTAAGGTAGCAACAACAACAGATCTGAAAGGAAAAACAGGAACATGAAGTGCCATGGCAAGACAAGCTGCAGCATGGGATGTACCATCGGCAGATAATGGATGTGGCTGACATGGAGAAATCCTACCAATGGCTGAAGAAAGTTGGACTTCGAGAAAGAACAGAGGCCCTAATCATAGTGAAATAAGAGCAAGCATTAAGATCCATAGAAACAGGAATCTACCACACAAGACAAGACCCAAGGTGCAGACTATGCAAAGAAACCTCAGAAACCATCCAACACATAGTGGCAGGATGCAAATTGCAAGCAGGAACAGCATATACAGAATGCCACAACCAAGTAGGGGGAATTGTATACAGGAACATCTGCACAGTATATGGGCTAAGTCCAGGTGGGAGACCCCAGAAAAAGTGGTGGAAAATGAAAGGGCTAAAATCCTGTGGAACTTGAAGATCCAGACAGATAAGCAGGTGTTGGCTAACCAACAAGACATTGTAATAGTAGACAAGGAACAGAAAACAACAATGATAATAGATGTGGCAGTGCCAAGTGACAGCAACATCACAAAGAAGGAATATTAGAAGCTGGAGAAATACCAGGGCTTCAAATGAGAACTGGAGATGTGGAAGGTGAAGGCAACAGTGATTCCAGTGGTGATAGGAGCACTTGGAGCAGTGACCCCTAAGTTGGAAGAATGGTTACAACAGATCCCAGAAGCAATATCTGAGCTCACTGTCCAGAAAAGCGCAATGCTGGGAACAGCTAATATCCTGTGCAGAACCCTCAAACTCCCAGGCCTCTTGTAGAGGACCCGAGAATGAGAAAAGAACAACAAAAAAGACCACCCCCATTGGGGGTGAGAAGGTAGTTTTTTTTATATACTATTACAATAAATAGAACCAGATATGTCTCAAGATATATAAAAGAAAGGGTATGGTACCCATCACAGAATATTTCAATAATCCGCCTTGACATGTTTTCCCAACAGCTTCATCAGGAGGTTTGATACAGGCATGTTAATTCATGATGTTCAGCATAGTGTGCCCAATAGCCAGGTGTGTATGTTTAAATATCATACGTCAAAAAAAAAGAGCATGGACCACACCTCCAAAAAAATCATACGTTGCTCTAATGCCGTTATTTAAAACTATATATTATAAAACATGAGGTTCTTAGTTTAACATTCTGGAAAACACCCATAAAGTCAAAATTGTGCCTTTACCTATAGATAAATTCCCAGTGGAGTGCAATTTCCAAAAACTTAAGGGAGGTATTCAGCTTTTGGTGGCTCTGTATATGGAATGCGTAAACTACAGTGGGGAAAATAAGTATGTGACACACTGACGATTTTGCAAGTTTTCCCACCTACAAAGAATGGAGAGGTCTGGAATTTTTAACGTAGGTACCCTTCAACTGTGAGACAGAATCTAAAATTAAAAAACAGAAAATCACATTCTATATTTTCTAAAAATTAAATAGCATTTTACTGCATGAAATCAGTGTTTCATCACCTACCAATCAGCAAGAATTTTGCCTCTCATACACCTGTTAGGTTTTCTTTAAGAAGCCAACTACTCTGCACCCATTACCTGTATTGATTGCACCTGTTTAAACTCATTAGCTGTATAAAAGACACCTGTCCACACAATCACACTCCCAACCTCTCCACAATGCCGAAGACCAAAAAGCTTGTCTAAGGACACCAGGGACAAAATTGTAGATCGGCACAGGCCTGGGATGAGTTACAGGACAATAGGCAAGCAGCTTGGTGAGAAGACAACAACTGTTGGCACAATTATTAAAAAAAAAAAATGGAAGGAATACAAGATTACTACCAATCTTCCTCAGCCTGGGGCTCCATGCAAGATCTCGCCTTGTGGGGTAAGGATGATTTTGAGAAAGGTCAGGAATCAGCCCAGAACTACATGGGAAGACCTGGTCAATGACTTGAAGAAATCTGGGGACCACAGTCTCAAACATTACCATTAGTAATACACCATACCTTCATGGATTAAAATCCTGCATGATACGCAAGGTCCCCCTGTTCACGCCAGTGTGAGCAGGTTGTGGGATGCAGTGACGGACAGGAGGCAGAGCAAGGGTTAAACAGTTTTACTTAACAGGGGAATACTCCATGCAGGGAGGCAAACAGTTAAAGGGAGGACAAAACAGTACAATTTGCAAAGGATATTCAGAGATAAAGAGCATAGGATCGGGTAGCAGCAGTTGTGTTGAATCCGGCTAGAAAATTAGTAGTTCCTCAGTCTATGAAGTGAATACTGCCGACAACGGCTGGCGCGGTGTCTTTTCCAATGGGATCCTGTAGACAACAACGCCCCGTCTTCTGGCGGCAGCGGTCGGTCTCCAGTACCTTCAGCTGAGCCCCTAGTCCATATGCTACAGTGTGCTACCTTTTGTTCTTGAATGTGCATGAGTTGGTGACTCTAGGTTTAGCACCTGTTCACATTGGGTCTATTTTTGAATGTGCCGGTCAGTATTTTGATATGTATTCATTTACCTTCTGTCTGAGCACTCCACCTGTTGGTCACAGGCTTTTTAATTACACCAGGTTCATTACCCCTCCACAGAGATGTAGATATTAGTCTAGAGAGAGGATTCATATGTTCCCATACAGATAGACTTTTCTAAGTGAGGATTGGCATAGTTAGGACCTGGAATACGAGAAGAGCCTTAACGTGGCTTCCAGGTACACATAAATTGGCCATTTTATGCTCGAAGACATCTCAATTTTTCATATTTCTAAGGCAGTGATGCAATTCATTTTCCATATTTTGTGTCTGCAAGCTATAGCGCTACAGTGTGCTACCTTTTTTTCTTGAATGTGCATGAGTTGGTGACTCTAGGTTGAGCACCTGTTCACATTGGGTCTATTTTTGGATGTGCCGGTCAGTTTTTTGATATGCAACAAAAGTAGTTTTCGACCTCTTATGGGGCATTGGCATTGGCGCAGGAGAAACTGTGTAACAAATTGTTTTTGTTTTCTCCTATTATCCCTTTTGAAAATTACAAACTTGGGGACAGAGCAACATTTTAGGGGAAACAATGGTCACATCTCATTTACTCCGCTCAATGTTATACAATTCTGGAATCTCCTGAGGGTTAGAAGTCCTCACTGCTCCCCTAGATGATTCCTCCAGAGGTGGAGGTTATAAAATGGGGTCACTTGTGGGGTCTCTGCTGTTTGGCATGTCAGGGGTCTCCACATGTGACATGGCGTCCGCAATCTATTCCAGCCAGAATGGCGTCCCTTCCCTCCCGAGCCTATGGGGCATCGGCGCACTCAGGAGACATTGCACAACACATTGTACGGGGTAATTTCTCCTGTTACCTTTATGAAAATGCTAAATTTGGGGCTAAAGTAACATTTTTGTGAGAAAAAAATTAAAATGTTCATTTTTTCCTTCCACATTGCTTAAATTCCTATCACACTATCCGAATTCAGAAATTATCCTGGTCAGAAAGGAGAAAACAGGGAGTGAAATGGTTAATAGGACTCACAGGAGGAACCGGCCCAGAAAGCAGAAGATCCAGTGAGTGTCTACCACATATATGGCTGCTCTGTGCACACAGGACCTGTGATGAGGTCACAGGAGGGGAGGAGTCATGGGTCACATGATCAGGGGCCTCAGTGTATGCAGGACTGTGCTGTGACCCCCCAGATATAATCAGCTGTCCAGCTCTGCAGCTGCATGTGTTTCGGTGTGACAGTCACAGCTCCTGCATGGAGAGCCTGTGTGTTGTGATGGTCACACAGCGTGACACATGCAGCTGATTATCGGGAGCGCTCCAGGTATCTGGGCCCCCAATGCAGATATTCGGTCGGTAAGTGCTATTAGCGATCGGAATAGCGACTTGTCCGATGATACTCGCTCATCTCTAGTAATAACAGCTCAAAGAAACTCACCGAACTTTTCATTAAGCTTAACCCCTTCCTGACCTGACGCCTACGTAGGTGTCATGGCAGAAATCACGTTCCTGCGGGTCAGGTGACCGGGGTCACTGAAAGGTCACCCAACCCGCAGGTACAGGAGGACTTATACTTCACCCTAGGGGGGTGGCTTTGCTCCCCCCCATGGCTACGATTGCTCTGATTGGCTGTTGAAAGTTAAACAGCCAATCAGAGCAATTGTAATATTTCACCAATGAAATTTGGCGAAATATTACAATCCAGCCATGGCCGATGCTGCAATATCATCGGCCATGGCTGGAGACCACGATCTGCCCCCCCACGACTGACGAGGGCAATCTGCTGCCGCCGTCAGTATTTGCTCCCCCTCCCCTCCGCTTCCCCTTGCCTTCCGATGCCCCTCCTCCCGATACCTCCCGAGTCCCGATATCCCTTCTTCTTCCAACATGGGCGCCGTCATCTTCCAAAATGGTGTTCGCATGCCGAATATGCTGGCCAGCAGATTCATGCCTTCATTCCAGGTACATTTTGATTACTGTGATAGACCCTATCACAGTGATCAAAATAAAAAAAATAGTAAATAACCCTCCCCCTTTATCACCCCCATAGGTAGGGAAAGATAAGGAAAAAGAAAATATATTTATTTTAATTTTTCTATTAGGGTTAGAATTAGGGTTGGAATTAGGGTTAGGGTTGTGTTGGGGTTAGGGTTGGAGTTAGAATTGAGGGGTTTCCACTGTTTAGGCACATCAGGGGCTCCCCAAATGCGACATGGAACCACCATTGATTCCAGCCAATTTTGCGTTCAAAAATTCAACCGGTGCTCCCTCCCTTACAAGCCCTGACGTGTGCCCAAACAGTGGTTTACCCCAACACATGGGGTATCAGCGTACTCAAGAAAAATTGCACAACTTTGGGGGTCTAATTTCTCCTGTTACCCTTGGGAAAATAAAATTGGGGCTAAAAATTACTTTTGTGGAAAAGAAATTATTTTTTATTTTCACGGCTCTGCGTTATAAACTTCTGTGAAGCACTTGGGGTTCAAAGTGCTCACCACACATCTAGATAAGCTCCTTGGGGGTCAAGTTTCCAAAATGGGGTCGCTTGTGGGGGGTTTCTACTGTTTAGGCACATCAGGGGCTCTGCAAATGTAACATGATGCCGCAGACCATTCCATCAAAGTCTGCATTTCAAAACATCACTACTTCCCTTCTGAGCCCCGACGTGTGCCCAAACAGTGGTCCCCCCCACATATGGGGTACTAGTGTACTCAGGACAAACTGGACAACAACTTGTGGGGTCCAATTTCTCCTATTACCCTTGTGAAAATAAAAAAATGCGGGCTAAAAAAATAATTTTTTGAGGAAAAAAAAATGATTTTTTATTTTCACAGCTCTGCGTTACAAACTTCTGTGAAACACTTGGGGGTTCAAAGTGTTCACTACACATCTAGTTAAGTTCCTTGGGGGGGGTCTAGTTTCCAAAATGGGGTCACTTGTGGAGGAGCTCCAATGTGTAGGCACATCAGGGGCTCTCCATACGCGACATGGTGTCCGCTAACGACTGCAGCTAATTTTCCATTCAAAAAGTCAAATGGCGCTCCATCCTTTCCGAACCCTGCCGTGCGCCCAAATAGTGGTTCCCCCCACATATTGGGTTTCAGCGTACTCAGGAAAAATTGGACAGCAACTTTTGGGGTCCACTTTCTCCTTTTACCCTTGGGAAAATAAAAAATATTGTTGCTAAAAGATCATTTTTGATACTAAAAAGTTAATGTTCATTTTTTCCTTCCATGTTGCTTCTGCTGCTGTGAAACACCTGAAGGGTTAAAAAACTTCTTGAATGTGGTTTTGATCAGCTTGAGGGGTGCAGTTTTTAGAATGGTGTCACTTTTGGGTATTTTCAGCCATATAGACCCCTCAAACTGACTTCAAATGTGAGGTGGTCCCTAAAAAAAAAGAAATTTTGTAAATTTTGTTGTAAAAATGAGAAAATCGCTGGTCAACTTTTAACCTTTATAACTTCCTAACAAAAAAAAAAAATTGGTTCCAAAATTGTGACGATGTAAAGTAGACATGTGGAAAATGTTATTTATTAACTATTTTGTGTCACATAATTCTTTGGTTTAACAAAATAAAAATTCAAAGTAAAATAAACAAATAAATATACAAATAAACGGAAAAATTATTGACCTAAATTTACCACTAACATGAAGCCCAATATGTCACGAAAAAACAGTCTCAGAATCGCTAGGATCCGTTGAAGCGTTCCTGAGTTAAAACCTCATAAAGGGACACTGGTCAGAATTGCAAAAAATGGCCAGGTCTTTAAGGTCAAAATAGGCTAGGTCATGAAGGGGTTAATAGCAAGACCCTATTAAATATTGAGCACCAAATGGATGAAGCATTTACAGTGGCATGTAAAAGTTTGGGCACCACTGGTGAAAAATACTGTTATTGTGAAAAGTTAAGTCAGTTGCAGATTAAATGATCTCTAAAAGGCTTATGATGATAGTGAACAAGCCATGACCATAATAAAGGTAATTAAGGTGTGAAACCTTGGTCAAAATTATCTCAAAACACAAATCTCCCAGTGTGCCCAAAGTTTTGCATCAGCCCATTTTCCTTTTTGCAATTATTACATTGTAAAAAATGTGTGAATGTATATATATACACATACATACACACACACACTCCAGCCACATGAGGTGTGGCATTGTCCTGCATTAGGAGGAACCCTGGGCCAACCCCACTAGCATATGGTCTCACAAGGGGTCGGAGGATCTCATCTCGGTACCTAATGGCAGTCAGGCTACCTCTGGCAAGCACATGGAGGTCTGTGTGGCCCTCCAAAGAAATGCCACCCCACACCATTACTGACCCACTGCCAAACCGGTCATGCTGAAGGATGTTGTAGGCAGCAGATCGCTCTCCACGGCGTCTCCAGACTCTGTCACATGTGCTCAGTGTGAACCTGCTTTTATCTGTGAATAGCACAGGGCGCCAGTGGCGAATTTGACAATCCTGGTGTTCTGTGGCAAATGCCAAGCGTCCTGCACGGTGTTGAGCTGTGAGCACAACCCCCATCTGTGGACGTCTGGCTCTCAGACATCCTCATGGAATCGGTTTCTAACCGTTTGTGCAGACACATGCACATTTGTAGCCTACTGGAGGACACTTTGCAGGGCTCTGTGCAAGGAGGAACAGGAGGAGCACTGCCAAAGGCGGAGGTAGCGGTCCTGCTGCTGGGTTGTTGCCCTCCTACAGCCCCCTCCACGTGTCCTAGCCTATCTCCTGGTAGCGCCTCCAGCTTCTGGACACTATGCTGATAGACACAGCAAACCTTCTTGCCACAGCTCGCATTGATGTGCCATCCTGGATGAGCTGCACTACCTGAGCCATTTGTGTGGGTTGTAGAGTCCGTCTCATGCTACCACGAGTGTGAAAGCACAATCAACTTTCAAAAGTGACCAAAACATCAGCCAGAAAGCATTGGTATTGAGATGTGGTCTGTAGTCCCCACCAGCAGAACCACTCCTTTACTGTGTCTTGATAATTGCCAATAATTTCCATCTGTTGTCTATTCCATTTGCACAACAGCATGTGAAGTTGATTGCCAGTGTTGCTTCCTAAGTGGACAGTTTGATTTCACAGAAGTTTGATTTACTTGGAGTTATATTCTGTTGTTTAAGTGTTCCCTTTATTTTTTTTGAGCAGTGTATATAGACATTTTTTACAATTTTAATAATTGCAAAAAGTTAAAATGGGCCGATGCAAAACTTTGGGCACACTTGGGAGAAGGTCATGTGGTCAGATGAGACCAAAAGAGAACTTTTTGGTATCAACTCCATATGCTATTTGTGGAGGAACAAGAAGGATGAGCATAACCCCAAGAACACAGTCCCAACCATGAAGCATAGTAGGGTAAACTTCACAAAATGTTATGGCATACTATTTTGCAAATTTAATCAAGCAAAGCTCATACTGGTGGCCACATAAAGTGGCTCCTGCTTGGCAAGAACTAGAGCTATATTTTAACAACTATTAAAAAATATATATATCTGCGCATAGAGACCATAAAAAACACTAATAAAAGAGAGATCCCAACTGCAACAATGTAAGTAAATGAGCAGTAATAAATCAGACTAAAAAAACAACGTGTGGAATAAACAATTACCTTAAATAAATAGATGTCAGAGATCAAAAGGTGATTCCCCTCTTGGTCTGGAGGTGGAGGAGTGTCCAGGATGAAGAGCTAATTCCTCTCCATAAATTCTAGTCCATAAAAGTGTAGAGCAATGCTCAAAAATGTCCTAAGTAGGGCTCATGTGGCAATAAATCCAAAGTGAAGAAGATAATTATGGCGCTGTCTCCTCTTCTCCTTCACTTTGGATTTATTGCCACATGAGCCCTACTTAGGACATTTTTGAACATTGCTCTACACTTTTATGGACTAGAATTTATGGAGAGGAATTAGCTCTTCATCCTGGACACTCCTCCACCTCCAGACCAAGAGGGGAATCACCTTTTGATCTCTGACATCTATTTATTTAAGGTAATTGTTTATTCCACACGTTGTTTTTTTAGTCTGATTTATTACTGCTCATTTACTTACATTGTTGCAGTTGGGATCTCTCTTTTATTAGTGGTTTTTATGGTCTCTATGCGCAGATATACATATTTTTTAACATTTGATTTTAGTATTGGGCAAATTGAGTAGGATTGCCCTATATTTTTGTTGCTAGGGACCTAGTGTGCATTGCGCCCAAGGTTACCATTTATCTTTGTACATTTATATTTTAACAACTATAATCCTCTTCATTTGTTAATCTTAAACCAGCTTCTCCGTAAAAAAACAATCAACAACTCCCATCCAATTTTTCAGGTTATATCTGATGCATGGAAAAAAATTTCTTTCCTAAAAAAAGGTATTAACAAAGAAGCAACTTTAAAAAAAACTGGCCTTATCAGTCATTCTTCATGCGACTAAACAGGCTATTGATCCCATATGGTCAGAAATAGGAATTAAGAAACTCAAAGATTTATATAATGGCACCATGCATATATCCTACAAAGAACTTAGAAATCAATTTCACACCTCAACCCCTTCCTTCCTCCAATATATCATCCTCAAAGACAAGATCTGTGATTTTCTTTCCATTTATCCAAGAATCTCCGAACCTGCAGTCAATCTCATCTGCAACTTAGGGCATAATATCTTCTGGAGCTTCGAATATATCTATAAATGGTGTAACAACAGAGTAGAAACGGTTAAGACCCAAAATATTATTAGATGGGAAAATGAACTGCATACAATTGAATGTTATGATTTGGTAACTGAGGAGAGCAGGCAAAAAAGGCAATACACCAGAGAGGTTGGAATCTATGGGATTGCAGTACCCTGACTAACCACCACAACTAAAGGCAGCCGTGGAGCGTACCTACGTTGGTCCTAGACGCCTCGTCACAGCCTGAGAAGCTAACTACACCTAAAGATAGAAAGAGGAAAGCTAACTGCCCCGGAGCAGATCCCCAAAGAACATAGGAAGCCCCCAAACATGTAATGGCGGTTAGACAAGAAGAAATACTGACACAGACAGAAAATAGTATGAGCAAACGTTGGGGCCCAAACTACCTAAATAGAAAAGGATAGGAAGGGCACTTACTGCAATCCCAAAAAACCCTGAAAAGTACCAACTCTACTAATTACAAAAACACCTGAGATCACACGACCTCTACCACCTAAATTAGTTCTCTGGTGTAACAAAAACTAAACAGCAGCCACTGAAAAAACTGGAAAAGGCAAATGAACAAACAACAGTGGCTGAACTAAACTGAGAGGAGCACAAGCCCCCGAAGGGGACCCGGCAGACCCCCACAGAAGTGCAGGACAAAATGCAAAAAGCAAGCACAAAAAACTAAAAGAAGAAAATGTCTTATCTGTTAGCAGAAGATGCAGGCACGAAACAGCAAGCTACAAAGTGAACAGGAATCAAAGATGAGACCAGAACAATTGATCACCGGCAACCCTGATGGGACGGAACCTCCCATATATAAGACCAGTCAGTAACACCTGATCTCCAATCTTCACTGGATAGTTCAGTACTGTTTGTAACCACCAGAGGGAGCTTCTGCTCAGAATTCATTTCTAGCACATTCACAACAATTGAACCCTCAGATCTAGAACAGGCTTGCTCTCTCTCATATGCCTCTACCATCTCCATGTCGTTACAAGAAACCCACTTTAAAATCCTGACAAGATGGTACTATACTCCAATTAGACTTTTCAAAATTAATCCAGAAAATTCTCCAAACTGCTGGAGAGGATGTGGTAGACCTGGGAATATTCTACATATCTTCTGGCAATGCCCGAAAATCATACCTTTCTGGAGAAAAATTTCGAGACTCATAGATCTTGTCTTGGGTAAGCATATTATCTTGTCTCCTCGTCTAGCTCTTCTATCCCTAGATTCTGACACAATTGACTCCTCCTTAAGGTTATTGATTATACATATCTTACTTGTCTCTAAGAGCAGTATTGCTTTATTATGGAAAAACCCGAAACCCCCGGCAATCAAAGACATCATAGATAGGGTTAGTTCACACAGATCTTTTGAATTAAAATCCGCAAATATGAACGACCAATTTGAAAAATACGCCAGGAAATGGACTAGATGGTTGGAACTATTCAATTAGACAATAGCTGGAACGCACCTATCCAAGACCTTGTAGGTCTAGGTTATTGATTTGTATTGACATTGTTGTCCTTCCATTGTTACTTCCCTTCCCTGTTCTCCCATTTACCCCCTTCCTTACCTTCTATCCCCATCTTCCCCCAGATACTGATAAAACTCAATAAAAAGTTTGGAAAAGAAAAAGGTAAAAATGGGGCTAAAACAATTTTTTTGTGGTAAAATGTAATTATTTTTTCTTCCTCGCCCAATGGTATAAAATTCTGGGACAAAGATGAATTGAGAGGTGGAGTCTGTAAAGTGTCTCTTATGGGGGTTTCTGCTGTTCTGGGACTCTGATAATGTGACATGGCCCCCTCAAACCATAAGAGCAAAATCTGCACTGTAATATGGCGCTCGTTCCCTTCTCAGCTTTGCACTGAGCCTCAAAAATAGTTTTCGAACACTTATGGGTATTGGCGCACTCAGGAGAAATTGTGGCATGTCAGGGGTCTCCACATGTGACATGGCGTCTGCCATCTATTCCAGCCAGAATGGCGTCCCTTCCCTTCCTATGGGGCATCGGCCGCTCAGGAGACATCGCACAGCACATTGTACGGCGTCATTTTTCCTTTATAAAAATGCAACATTTGGGACTGAAGTAACATTTTTGTGAGAAAAAACAAAAATTGTCATTTTTTCCTTCCACATTGCTTAAATTCCTGTCACACTGTCCGAATTCAGAAATTGTCCTGTCAGGAAGGAGAATACAGGGAGTGAAAGGGTTAATAGGACTCACAGGAGGAACCGGCCCAGAAAGCAGAAGATCCAGGAGTATCTCCACATATATGGCTGCTCTGTGCACACAGGACCTGTGATGAGGTCACAGGAGGGGAGGAGTCAGAGTCACATGATCAGGGGCCTCAGTGTGTGCAGGACCTGTGATGAGGTCACAGGAGGGAGGAGTCAGGATCACATGATCAGGGCCCCAGTGTGTGCAGGACTCTGCAGCGCCCCTGATGATCAGCGGCATGTGTCCCGCTGTGTGACGGTCACAGCTCCTGCATGGAGAGCGTTTGTGTTGTGACAGTCACAGCTCCTGCATGGAGAGCCGGTGTGTGGTGACGGTCACACCTCCTGCATGGAGAGCCGGTGTGTGGTGACGGTCACAGCTCCTGCATGGAGAGCCGGTGTGTGGTGACGGTCACAGCTCCTGCATGGAGAGCCGGTGTGTGGTGACGGTCACAGCTCCTGCATGGAGAGCCGGTGTGTTGTGACGGTCACAGCTCCTGCATGGAGAGCGTTTGTGTTGTGACAGTCACAGCTCCTGCATGGAGAGCCGGTGTGTGGTGACGGTCACAGCTCCTGCATGGAGAGCCGGTGTGTGGTGACGGTCACAGCTCCTGCATGGAGAGCCGGTGTGTGGTGACGGTCACAGCTCCTGCATGGAGAGCCGGTGTGTGGTGACGGTCACAGCTCCTGCATGGAGAGCCGGTGTGTGGTGACGGTCACAGCTCCTGCATGGAGAGCCGGTGTGTGGTGACGGTCACAGCTCCTGCATGGAGAGCCGGTGTGTGGTGACGGTCACAGCTCCTGCATGGAGAGCCGGTGTGTGGTGACGGTCACAGCTCCTGCATGGAGAGCCGGTGTGTGGTGACGGTCACAGCTCCTGCATGGAGAGTCGGTGTGTTGTGACGGTCACAGCTCCTGCATGGAGAGCCGGTGTGTTGTGACGGTCACAGCTCCTGCATGGAGAGCCGGTGTGTGGTGACGGTCACAGCTCCTGCATGGAGAGCCGGTGTGTTGTGACGGTCACAGCTCCTGCATGGAGAGCCGGTGTGTGGTGACGGTCACAGCTCCTGCATGGAGAGCCGGTGTGTTGTGACGGTCACAGCTCCTGCATGGAGAGCCGGTGTGTGGTGACGGTCACAGCTCCTGCATGGAGAGCCGGTGTGTTGTGACGGTCACAGCTCCTGCATGGAGAGCCGGTGTGTGGTGATGGTCACAGCTCCTGCATGGAGAGTCGGTGTGTGGTGACGGTCACAGCTCCTGCATGGAGAGCCGTGTGTGGTGATGGTCACAGCTCCTGCATGGAGAGTCGGTGTGTGGTGACGGTCACAGCTCCTGCATGTGTCCCGCTGTGTGACAGTCACAGCTCCTGCATGGAGAGCCGATGTGTGGTGACGGTCACAGCTCCTGCATGGAGAGCCGGTGTGTTGTGACGGTCACAGCTCCTGCATGGAGAGCCGGTGTGTTGTGACGGTCACAGCTCCTGCATGGAGAGCCGGTGTGTGGTGACGGTCACAGCTCCTGCATGGAGAGCCGGTGTGTGGTGACGGTCACAGCTCCTGCATGGAGAGCCAGTGTGTGGTGACGGTCACAGCTCCTGCATGGAGAGCCGGTGTGTGGTGACGGTCACAGCTCCTGCATGGAGAGCCGGTGTGTGGTGACGGTCACAGCTCCTGCATGGAGAGCCGGTGTGTGGTGACGGTCACAGCTCCTGCATGGAGAGCCGGTGTGTGGTGACGGTCACAGCTCCTGCATGGAGAGCCGGTGTGTGGTGACGGTCACAGCTCCTGCATGGAGAGCCGGTGTGTGGTGACGGTCACAGCTCCTGCATGGAGAGCCGGTGTGTGGTGACGGTCACAGCTCCTGCATGGAGAGCCGGTGTGTGGTGACGGTCACAGCTCCTGCATGGAGAGCCGGTGTGTGGTGACGGTCACAGCTCCTGCATGGAGAGCCGGTGTGTGGTGACGGTCACAGCTCCTGCATGGAGAGCCGGTGTGTGGTGACGGTCACAGCTCCTGCATGGAGAGCCGGTGTGTGGTGACGGTCACAGCTCCTGCATGGAGAGCCGGTGTGTGGTGACGGTCACAGCTCCTGCATGGAGAGCCGGTGTGTGGTGACGGTCACACAGGGTGACACATGCGCTGATTATCGGGGGGCTCCAGGTATCCGGGACCCGATGCAGCTACTCGGTAAGTGCTATTAGCGATCCTAATAACGGCTTCTCCGGCGATACTCGCTCATCTCCAGTAATAACAGCTACGAGAACTCACAGGACTTTCCATTAAGTTTAATAGAAATTGAGCACCAACTGGATGAAGCATTTACAGGGGCATGTAAAAGTTTGGGCACAATTCCTTTGTATTTTAGGCAAAAATAAAAATAATTAAACATATATATATAGTACAGACCAAAAGTTTGGACACACCTCATTCAAAGATTCTTCTGTATTTTCATGACTATGAAAATTGTAGAATCACACTGAAGGCATCAAAACTATGAATTAACACATGTGGAATTATACATTACACTTTACAAAAAAGTGTGAAACAACTGAAAATATGTCTTATATTCTAGGTTCTTCAAAGTAGCCACCTTTTGCTTTGATTACTGCTTTGCACGCAGAAAAGGTGAACGGATGGACTCTACATGCCTGGTTCCCACCGTGAAGCATGGAGGAGGTGGTGTGATGTGTGGGGGTGCTTTACTGGTGACACTGTTGGGGATTTATTCAAAATTGAAGGCATACTGAACCAGCATGGCTACCACAGCATCTTGCAGCAGCATGCTATTCTGTCCGGTTTGCGTTTAGTTGGACCATCATTTATTTTTCAACAGGACAATGACCCCAAACACACCTCCAGGTTGTGTAAGGGCTATTTGACCAAGAAGGAGAGTGTTGGGGTGCTACGCCAGATGACCTGGCCTCCACAGTCACCAGACCTGAACCCAATCGAGATGGTTTGGGGTGAGCTGGACCGCTCACCGCTTCAATTTTGAATAATCCCCAACAGTGTCACCAGCAAAGCACCCCCACACCATCACACCACCCCCTCCATGCTTCACGGTGGGAACCAGGCATGTAGAGTCCAGCCGTTCACCTTTTCTGCATGCAAAGCAGTAATCAAAGCAAAAGGTGGCTACTTTGAAGAACCTAGAATATAAGACATATTTTCAGTTGTTTCACATTTTTTTGTAAAGTGTAATATATAATTCCACATGTGTTAATTCATAGTTTTGATGCCTTCAGTGTGATTCTACAATTTTCACAGTCATGAAAATACAGAAAAATCTTTGAATGAGAAGGTGTGTCCAAACTTTTGGTCTGTACTGTATATATATATATATATATATATATATATATATATACACACATATACATATATACACATACATATACACTGCTCAATAAAAATAAAGGGAACACTTAAACAACAGAATATAACTCCAAGTAAATCAAACCTCTGTGAAATCAAACTGTCCACTTAGGAAGCAACACTGATTGACAATCAATTTCACATGCTGTTGTGCAAATGGAATAGACAACAGATAGAAATTATTGCCAATTATCAAGACACACTCAATAAAGGAGTGGTTCTGCTGGTGGGGACCACAGACCACATCTCAGTGCCAATGATTTCTGGCTGATGTTTTGGTCACTTTTGAAAGCTGGTTGTGCTTTTACACTCATGGTAGCATGAGATGGACTCTACAGCCCACACAAGTGGGTCAGGTTGTGCAGTTCATCCAGGATGGCACATCAATGCGAGCTGTGGAAAGAAGGTTTGCTCTGTTTGTCAACGTAGTGTCCAGAGGCTGGAGGCACTACCAGGAGACAGGCCAGTACACCAGGAGATGTGAAAGGGGCCATAGGAGGGCAACAACCCAGCAGCAGGACCGCTACCTCCGCCTTTGTGCAAGGAGGAACAGGAGGAGCATTGCCAGAGCCCTGCAAAATGAACTCCAGCAGGCCACAAATGTGCATGTGTCTGCACAGTTAAAAACCGACTCCATGAGGATGGTCTGAGTTCCAGACGTCCACAGATGGGGGTTGTGCTCACAGCCCAACACAGTGTAGGACACTTAGCATTTGCCACAGAACACCAGGATTGGCAAATTCGCCACTGGCGCCCTGTGCTCTTCACAGATGAAAGCAGGTTCACACTGAGCACATGTGACAGATGTGACTAAGTCTGGAGACGCCGTGGAGAGCGATCTGCTGCCTGCAACATTCTTTAGCATGACCGGTTTGTGTTATGAATGTGCTAGAGATGGTTTCTGAGCAGAGGCTCCCTCTGTGGTTACAGACAGTACTGAACCTTTCAGCGAGGAGTTTCAATCTGGAATCACGGACTGGTCTGATATAAGGGAGGTTCCCTCCCATGATGGTTGCCGGTGATCAATTGTTCTTGTCTCAATTGTGGTTCCTGGTTCATTTGGAAGTTTGCTGGAGTCCTGCCTGCATCTCCTGCTTTCAGATAAGATATTTTTTGCTTTCCTTTTTGTGCTTGCTTTTTGCATTGTTTTCTGCACTTTTGTGGAGGAGCCAGGTCCCGTCCTGGGCCTGAGCTCCTCACAGTTTTTCTGCAGCCACTGTTATTTGCTCATTTGCTTTTTCCTGTTTTTTCAGCGGCTGCGGCTTGGTTTTTGTTCACACTGAGATCTGATTTAGTGGTGGCGAAATCGTGTGATCTCAGTATTTTTGTAATCAGAATTGTTGGATTTTTGTAGGGTTTTCTGGGTTGCAGAAAGTAATCTCTCCTGTCCTATCCTATTTAGTCAGCTTGTGGCCCCAGCGTTTGCTCAGTCTATTTTCTGCCTATGTTTGTATTTTCATCTTGTCTAACCGCCATTATATGTTTGGGGGCTTCCTATTTTCTTTGGGCATCTGCTCCGGGGCAGATAGCTTTCATTTTTCTGCCTTTAGGTGTAGTTATCTCTCAGGCTGTGACGAGGCGTCTAGGATCAACGTAGGAACGCTCCACGGCTACCTCTAGTTGTGTCGTTAGTTTAGGAATCTGCAACCCATCAGTTACCAACATCTCAGGTGTTCGGCTGCCCTGCTGTTGTTCCTGTCCTCCTCAGCTACCGAAACATAACAAGTTTGGCAGTGGGGTGGCATTTCTTTGGAAAGCCGCACAGCCCTCCATATGCTCGTCAGAGGTAGCCTGACTGCCATTAGGTCCGAAAGGAGATCCTCAGACCCCTTGTGAGACCATATGCTGATGCGGTTGGCCATGGGTTCCTCCTAATACAGGACAATGACAGACCTCATGTGGCTTGAGTTTGTCAGCAGTTCCTGCAAGATGAAGGCATTGAAGCTATGGACTGGCCCCCCGTTCCCCAGACCTGAATCCGATTGAGCACATCTGGCGCATCATGTCTCGCTCCATCCAGAAACGTCACATTGCACCACAGACTGTCCAGGAGTTGGTGGATGTTTTAGCCCAGGTCTGAGAGGAGATCCCTCAGAAGACCATCCGCCGCCTCATCTGGAGCATGCCCAGGCGTTGTAGGGAGGTCATACAGGCACAGAGAGGTCATACAGGCACGTGGAGGCCACACACACTACTGAGCATCATTTTGACTTGTTTTAAGGACATTACATTTCACTTTAATTTTGTGGGTGACTCGAAATCCAGGCCTCCATTGGTTAATAAATTTGATTTCCATTGATGATTTTTGTGTGATTATGTTGTCAGCACATTCAACTTTGTACAGAACAAAATATTCAATGAGAATATTTCATTCATTCAGATCTAGGATGTGTTATTTGAGTAGCGTATACATACACATACACGTGTATGTATGTATGTATATGTGTATATATATGTGTATATATATATATATACATACATACACATATACATACACACACACACATATATACACATACTGTATATACATACATATACATGCACACACATATTTACACATTTTTTACAATTTATTAATTGCAAAAAGGAGAATGGGCTGATGCAAAACTTTGGGCACACTTGGAGATTTGTGTTTTGAGATAATTTTGACCAAGGTTTCACACCTTAATTACCTTATTATGGTTATGGCTTGTTCACTATCATCATTAGGAAAAGCTACCGTGTTTCCCCGAAAGTAAGACAGTGTCTTACTTTCTTTTTATCCCCAAAAACCCCACTATGTCTTACTTTCGGGGTATGTCTTATATTGAAAAAAAAATTACCTGTATCTAACCCAGTGTGATACAGTACCACCTGCTGTATTTAATCCAGTGTGACACCTGCTGATACCCACTGGGTTACATACAGCAGATGATACCCCAGTATGCCAGTGTATATGTTTTACTGATGTATGATTACTGTGTATACGTCGCCGCGTCTGCCATCTACCACCAGAAAAACTCACCGCCGCCTTCCGCCACGGGCTCCGGCTCCCTGCAGCCGCTGGTCCCGCCGTCCTCCGTCGCTCCGTTCGCCCGCAGTCCCGGGCTGAAGTTCTCGCGCACTCTATTTAAATTTCTTCTTCGGTCCCGAAATGTCATCACGTTGGTCACTCACGTGACCGGAGGCTGCAGTGATAGACAGTTCTCTCCGGCCTCCGGTCACGTGAGTGACCAACGTGATGACGTTTCGGGACCGAAGAAGAAATTTAAATAGAGCGCGCGAGAACTTCAGCCCGGACTGCGGGCGAACGGAGCGACGGAGGACGGCGGGACCAGCGGCTGCAGGGAGCCGGAGCCCGTGGCGGAAAGCGGCAGTGGTAGATGACAGACGCGGCGACGTATGGAGAGGGGGACGGTGCGGACGTGGGCAGGAAGCGGCACGCAGCTAGATGAGAGAGAGGCGGCAATACCCCCGTGTTTCCACCTAATTAAAGTGACAAATGACTTACTTAATCGGGGTATGGCTTATATAGCCACCTCTCCCGCCGGAAACTCCCGAGAATCTTCTTACACATCGTGGTGAGTGTCTTAACCAATCGGTGGAAAACACTGTAGGATCACCATCGACAGCCTCCACTCAAACACCCCCCCCCCTGCCAAACCCAACCCATGATGTTTTCCAACCAACATTCATCCTATAGTGGTAACATTCAATCTATTCCACCTGCCAATGCAACTGCTGACCAAGAAAAATATTTGTTGTAGTCCCCACCCTATTCCTTACCCGTAGCAGAACTCCGCTCTCCCACTAGAATACTACGTCCATTCCTCTATGCAACTTTTCACATATCCACCATGCCAAACACGGACTTAATGGCTTGATTTTTAAAGATACCCTTTGTTCCATCAAAATCAGTCACTTCGGGTACCACCATACAGCAAGTCCACCAACCCTTGATCCGCCCGCTATACCTACTCATATACACAAAATCCACTCTTTCTCCTATCGATCTCAATCAATAATTACGCGCCCCCCCTCTCTCAAGTACTCTCGCAATATACATCACAAACCTTCTCTGAAAAAATGACAGCGTAAATCTCGTGTAAATATTTACATAGTCACGGCGACACCTCGAATCAACTTCTAGATTCCCCCAACAAGTCCCCCTCCCCCCCCCTCCCATGTGACCCAGTCACCACATCCATATTTTCTATACGAAAAAAGATCCCCACAAACACACTTCTACCCAGAACCCTTGATGCTGCTCTCCTTAAAAAAAACTATTTCAATCCATAAGCCAATTTTGCACGCTTTAACATCAAAATGACGACTAAACCTCTACCCCCATGAACTTGGCCAATTGGTCTATGGCACAGTCTTATGCAGTTTGCTTGCTCATGAAGAAAGGGAGATGAGAGGTACAAAAGATCGTAGACGTCAGCGGGCGGCGTTTTTGAGGGTACCAGTCCAGTAGTAGAACCCGTGTCGGGAAGATCGATGAGCGAGTAACCGACCTAAGGCCCTCTTAATAGCGAGCTTGCATGGCAAAACCCCTCTCTCCCAAACCCCTGTTCTTAGTCCACTCCCCCCCTTTGCAGACACAAAAAATCAACCTGTCAAAAACCCAAACAGATGGACCTTTTGACCAACCAAACCACTCTGCGATCCCGTCCCAGCCTCCCGCCCCTACGTTGTCTCAACCACCCGATCCAGCTTGCCCTCCTCCGGATTATTCCAAATCCTACCTACCACAAGCTCCCCCCCATCCTTCCATAACCAAAACAATCCAACACACCCAATACCACAACCCCCTCATCCCCCCAAACGAATATACATCCTCCCCTTATCTACCCCCCCTACGCCTGAGCCTCCAACAAAAACATACCCAGAAATATTTAAACGTCCCGATGAACAACCCCCCCCCGCCCCACTACCCCGTAACCACATCAAATAAATTAACTAATACTCAATCAAACCGAAGTCGACCATTGTTTCTGCTGTTTATACGCCATACAAGCCCACCACTACTCATATAACCCTGGGCCTTTGTGTTATCGCCGTTCTCATTGTACCACTACCATCAACCTACCTATTTACCCTTCCAATAATATACTACCCACAGCCTTTGTGCCAAGATTCCATTGAACACAGTCATTGCCTAAGCAGGACCCTACAGTCCCTCATGCCCCTCACAGGAGCACGACCAAATCCGACCCCATACATTCACTGTTCCTGTTCCCATCAAAATCCAGTTCAACAGATAAATGTGAGCCATATATACATTTTCCCGACCCAACCTCTAGATCACAACGAGCCCCACCCATGTACCCTTCACTTAGCTTACCACCCCAACCCAGCCTAGGCCAACGACGTCCAGAACGACCATGTTTTCCGCTAGTATGAGTGTCTGATGAGCCGACATAAAGAGTTTATAAATGCCTTGGCCCAAATGAGTCCTATATTGGCCAGTTGAAAAGTACTACACACATTCTTAATACAGCACTCATGACGCATGTACGTCTTAATACAGTCCCCCACGTAAACCAAACCACCCTGCCTCCTTCCCACTTAACCCGAATCCTCCGCCGCTATCCTCTCGGTACCCCCCCAGTCCTCAAAGACAAATGTTAATGTGTGTATGCGGCATTAACCCTCAGTCTTTGTCCAACCCCCTACAATGCATAACCCCCACCACCCAGACCTGGTTGGCCAAGTCCCACCGGGGGATCCAAGAAAAAATTCAAAAACCATTTTCATCCCCGGTTGCCCGCCGCCCAGGGAAGCGATAGTGTCGCAACTTGACACGGTCTGTTAAGACCCTCGAGTCGGCCTGATTCTGGCACGAGGTGGTAAATGCCAATACCATGTGACGACCAGTTGGCCACCCGATTCATCCTTTAGTTCCGGTTCCTAAATTAGAGTCGACCCCCAGCATAAATTTACCTTGCGCCCGGCTGCTCCTAAGAGCGCCCGACATATGTAACTATATGTCAGAAGCATCACTCACCCCCCTATCCAATGAGTTATCCCTCAGCACTCATCCACACGTCTACTACAGAAGCATACTTGTATTCCCCAAATTCTTCTGCACACCATAAAGCAATAATCCTCCAATACAGTTCCTAGAACTTAACGTTTTAGGAGTAATGTTCCGCTCACCCCATTATTACCCCACCTATGTAACAATGTAGCAGACGATAACCAACTACCACCATAAAAAACAAAAAAAAAATAATCCATATACCACCCCCTTTCTTCACTTAAATTCACAAGGATTAGAATCCCATACCCATACCTAGCCCGTATACACAGATAAAAACCACAATCACCCGCCGACAGTCTATCACATTTGCCCGTAAACCCCTAACCAACCGATAAGTCCACAAAAAGAGTGATCCAGCCATCTCCATAATTCAATATACCATAATCTCGATCCTGATTACTGTTGTACTAATACCCACACCCACCCCCCCCCTCCCAGAATTCATTCCCGATCCAACACATGGACATTGTATCGTGCTGCCCATAGTAAACCAACCGGCATAACCTATAATTGTTTGTCCTACCGCCAGTTGGTTTCTCCCCCAACAATATATACCCCTTCTTTCTCTCTGTTCTATCCCGGCGATGCCATCATTAACCCCCCCAAATCTAATATTCATCAAGATTGTGATCCCCCGCCAACATGACCCATAAACTTACCGAGGTAACAGCGCAGTATTGCCAAATCAAAAATCAATAGACAATTCCTACCCGAGTGACCGTTAGATCAAATTCCCTTCCTAGCACTCACCCTCCAACACCCTACTATATAACCCTACCGCCACTTTTCATTATACCTATCATCCTATTGAGCAATGTCCCCCCCAATCTCACTATCTTCCTACTCCCATACAGTCCATACACGTACTTTCGCATTGTCAGTGATGCTAAACGCCCACATAGGAAACACCCACCTCAGCCAAAATCACCCTTCATGCAAGAACTCACATGGCACCCATCCTCTCTGGCCGCTGTTCATCTGAGCAAATTCACCATTGTAAAATCACTCATCCTCCAGGTTATTAATATGCAACAGTGATACCTGGTCCTGGGTCAATACACCCGCACTACTAGAAAAATACCCCAAACAACCAACACTTGTCACGCTACATTTATCAACAACACGCCGTATGTGGCACCATGAAGTACACAAACATGTGTCATTCCTGTAGTTATGTGTAGTCAAAAACGCAAAGTGTACGGCGCAGTGTGTGTACGGCGCAGTGTGTAGGCGGCGAAATAAACACAAAGCAAACCAAAATTACTAAAAGAAGATTGGCACATTTATTTTTTACAACAGGAAAACAACATTTGAATTGGCAATGATTTTTTTGAAGACATTTGTATAGATCACATTAGTACTTTTTTTGAGTACAAAAAGAAAATATGTATATTCACACAAAGGTTTTGGATAGATCAGATTAGTACAATATGTGTCAAAGATGCCATTGGTATAGTCACTGCCCCAGAAGTTATAGAAAAATCAGATTAGTACAATATGTGTACAAGCTGCCATTGGTATTGTCACTGCCCCAGAAGTTCTAGAAAAATCAGATTAGTACAATATGTGTACAACATCACCATCGTATTGTCACTGCCCCAGAAGTTCTAGAAAAATCAGATTAGTACAATATGTGTACAAGATGCGATTGGTATTGTCACTGGCACAGAAGTTGTAGAGAAATGTGATTTGTACAGATAATATTACAAATTTTTATTGCGTCTGACGTTTTGGTGGAGATTTCGATACTCTGGGGGTGTGCAGAGATGAAGAGCGGCTGGAAAGTGATGAAGGGGTTCGAGGGGAAGGGGCAACAAAAGTAGTGGGTGAAGGTAGATCAGACATCAAATTAGAGCCAGTTTGAGACACATTAGGAGGAGAGGGTGGATGGACCAACAAAGTTTTTGTTTTTTTCTTCTTGGGGACAGGAGTACCATGCATGGACCGACTTCTCTGTGTCCGCCTTGATCTGGTTGACCGTGGCCTTGACCCAAAAAAGAGTGAATGTGGGTCACCGCTCTCATGCTCAATGGTGGCAGTGGCGGTGGAAGTGTTGGCAGTGCTCTGAGTAGCACAAGGGTTGGCGGTGTTCCAAGGAGGAGAAGTGGGTGCAGTTGAAATCGATTGTTGCTGACTGGTGGCGGTACTCATAGGATCAGTGGGTGCTGTGGCTGGAAATTGTTGACGACTGGTGGCGGTACTCATAGAAGGATCAGTGGGTGCTGTGGCCGGAAATTGTTGACGACTGGTGGCGGTACTCCTAGAAGGAGAAGTGGGTGCTGTGGCCGGAAATTGTTGACGACTGGTGGCGGTACTCCTAGAAGGAGAAGTGGGTGCGGTGACAATAAATGGTTGCTGACTGCTGGCAGTACTCCTAGAAGGAGAAGTGGGTGCGGTGGCCAAGCAGGTACTGCGGTGGCTTGAGTCCATGACTGTGGACCAGTGTCTGTGGTGGTGTTGCTCCACACAGGAGCAGCGCTTGCCATGGTGGTGGCGACGGTGGAGTGTCCAACAGTACTCGGACTTGTGGTGGTGTAGTGGTGACTCGGAATGCTGGTGGCCGTGCAGTGGTATGCAGCAGAAGTCGGTAGTGATGTGTGGCGAATCAGTGGTGGCACTGTTGGATATGCAACCACTTACTGCTGCACGTACCGATTCTGCTGCATAGCCTGCAAGTAAGCAGTGTTGCAGGCCTGCATCACACTCAGCTGTTGCTCAGGACTAAGGTGTTCCGCCATGCCCCTTTCAATTTTACTGAAAAAATGGTGCGCTGGTCTGTTGAGGTCAGCCTCCAGGCGATCAAGACGCTGTTCGACACTGTTGAAGCAGTGATCCATGTGGGTAAAACCACGTTCCATCAGTGAAAAACCGCTTCCAACTGTGCCTCCAAGCGTCTTCATATTGCCTTGAAAGGCCTCGCTCAAGTGAACAAACTCGGGCAAGACATTCCTCTCCATGGCCCTCTGCCGCTGGCGGGAAGTGCCCGCATAACCAGTGGCAGAGACCTGGGAGAGGGGAAGACCTGATGGACCAGCTTCCTGGTCACCAGCTGTCCATGTTGCTGACCTGCAAGTTGCTTCCAGGCTGTCGGATGGCTGGGACGGGTCCGAGGTCGTCCGAGGAAGGACCGCTTCAGGGACAGGCTGCATGGTGCTGCTCAAGGTGCTGTTGAAAGAAAACCAAAACATTACTATAATGCATTAACAAGAAGCATCAGCTGTAGAAAAAAAAATAAAAATAATAAATTAAAAAACAAACAAAAAAAAAAACTTACGCTCTGCTGGCAAGGACCGGTCTCAGGAACGCCAACTCGCGATAGTAGCGATATTTCTTTCTGGCCCTTGCTGCAGAACCACTGCGAACCTGTCCCTCTGCTCGAACATCAGTGTTGAAGCGGTCCTTCATCGAGCGCCATCGTGTGCGGACTTTGTTCACTGTTGAGAAAAAAAAAAAACAATTATACAATGCAGTCAGGGAAAAATCAGTCTCAACACACATACCTGAATGAAAATGTCAAACTGTCAATGCAGCATTATAAAAAGCTATACAATACACAGGATACTGACTGTTGACCCAGATGACACTGTTGTGTTTGCTGTTAGAATATATCTGGCAGCAAAACCAACATTACCATGAGGAACAAGAGTGACTGGGCATTAAAAAAATCAATAGAATGCACAACACATAGCTCAAGAAACCACAGGTCAGTCACTGTTGAACCAGAGGGCACTGTTGGGTTTGCTGGTAGAATATATCTGCCAGCAAACCCATCAGTGCCATCAGGAACAACAGTGAGCATTACAGAGAATGAAAATACTTACTAAACGCCTTTTTCAGGTTTGGAGAGGCGCTGTCCCAGCTATCCATCAACAACATAGAATACATGAAATTTTGAATAGCAATATGGCTTTGGAATATAAGGAAAAATTTGAGACGCTTAGTATAAACATTTGGCCAAACATTTTAAAGCCCAACAACTCAAATTTTTCCTTATATTCCAAAGCCATATTGCTATTCAAAATTTCATGTATTCTATGTTGTCATGCTTTAGTATGCTTGAGTGCAGCCTTTTTTTTTTGGATGTTTTACATGAGGGTAGCTCCCTTTGGTTTGCACCTAGTTCACATTAGTCTGGAAGTGCCAGTCAGGTTTTTTGTCTTTTGAATGTTAGCTTGCTGACCGAGCACTCCGCCCCCACCAGGTGGTGATTTTAATTACACCAGGTCCCTACTTTACCCATAAATGCAGGCATTACTGACAGAGGTGCATATTCACCCAGAAATTCGGATGTCAGCCTAGTAGAGGTATGTTCACATTAGGTTAGGGACTCAACAGAATTGAGACCACCTTGACGATGGTTGTTGAGCTTTAAAATGTTTGGCCAAATGTTTATACTAAGCGTCTCAAATTTTTCCTTATATTCCAAAGCCATATTGCTATTCAAAATTTCATGTATTCTATGTTGTCATGCTTTAGTATGCTTGAGTGCAGCCTTTTTTTTTGGATGTTTTACATGAGGGTAGCTCCCTTTGGTTTGCACCTAGTTCACATTAGTCTGGAAGTGCCAGTCAGGTTTTTTGTCTTTTGAATGTTAGCTTGCTGACCGAGCACTCCGCCCCCACCAGGTGGTGATTTTAATTACACCAGGTCCCTACTTTACCCATAAATGCAGGCATTACTGACAGAGGTGCATATTCACCCAGAAATTCGGATGTCAGCCTAGTAGAGGTATGTTCACATTAGGTTAGGGACTCAACAGAATTGAGACCACCTTGACGATGGTTGTTGGGCTTTAAAATGTTTGGCCAAATGTTTATACTAAGCGTCTCAAATTTTTCCTTATATTCCAAAGCCATATTGCTATTCAAAATTTCATGTATTCTATGTTGTCATGCTTTAGTATGCTTGAGTGCAGCCTTTTTTTTTGGATGTTTTACATGAGGGTAGCTCACTTTGGTTTGCACCTAGTTCACATTAGTCTGGAAGTGCCAGTCAGGTTTTTTGTCTTTTGAATGTTAGCTTGCTGACCGAGCACTCCGCCCCCACCAGGTGGTGATTTTAATTACACCAGGTCCCTACTTTACCCATAAATGCAGGCATTACTGACAGAGGTGCATATTCACCCAGAAATTCAGATGTCAGCCTAGTAGAGGTATGTTCACATTAGGTTAGGGACTCAACAGAATTGAGACCACCTTGACGATGGTTGTTGGGCTTTAAAATGTTTGGCCAAATGTTTATACTAAGCGTCTCAAATTTTTCCTTATATTCCAAAGCCATATTGCTATTCAAAATTTCATGTATTCTATGTTGTCATGCTTTAGTATGCTTGAGTGCAGCCTTTTTTTTGGATGTTTTACATGAGGGTAGCTCCCTTTGGTTTGCACCTAGTTCACATTAGTCTGGAAGTGCCAGTCAGGTTTTTTGTCTTTTGAATGTTAGCTTGCTGACCGAGCACTCCGCCCCCACCAGGTGGTGATTTTAATTACACCAGGTCCCTACTTTACCCATAAATGCAGGCATTACTGACAGAGGTGCATATTCACCCAGAAATTCGGATGTCAGCCTAGTAGAGGTATGTTCACATTAGGTTAGGGACTCAACAGAATTGAGACCACCTTGACGATGGTTGTTGGGCTTTAAAATGTTTGGCCAAATGTTTATACTAAGCGTCTCAAATTTTTCCTTATATTCCAAAGCCATATTGCTATTCAAAATTTCATGTATTCTTTGTTGTCATGCTTTAGTATGCTTGAGTGCAGCCTTTTTTTTGGATCCTCAATGCCCATGTCCGACGATGATGTCTGAAAAAGGAACACAATTAGGACATTTGTAGATTCAGCAGCTATACTTACCCAAAGGCAGGAAGATACTCACATCATGCTCTGCTTCCGCCAGTTCTTGCCGGGATGGTGAATATTCGGATCCAGAAGACATGCTGCAAAAAAAAAATAATTAGATGAGCACATATTACATTATAAGGACAGCCTGTCATTTGGTTAAAGAATACTCACATTCTTGCACTTTGGATCGGTCTTGAGTTCAGGCACAGTGTCTCCAGGCAATATCCAGGCAGTGTATGGGTCCAAGGTGGATCTTCCAGTCTCCAGGTCCAGTCTCCAGACAGTGTATGGGTCCAAGGTGGATCTTCCAGTCTCCAGGTCCAGTCTCCAGGCAGTGTATGGGTCCAAGATGGATCTTCCAGTCTCCAGGCACTGTAGTATGGTGCACGCTGTTTGCAGGCCTTTTATAGGGATCCAGGCTGTATCTTCAGGTCTCTTTATCAGCATGCAGTCTCCAGGCAGTCTGAGTAGGGCACTGACACCTTCCTTTATCTACACTGCTTTATCTAGACTCCTCACAAACAATGTATCTTGTCTAGGGGTAATTGGTCAAGTGTCTAGACGTTGTTTACTAAAAAAAATCGCTTGCGCGCACAAGCGCTGACAAGCGCACAGCCACGCGCACGCCAGCGCCCACATAGACGGCAATGATATTTTTATGCGCATAGCGTGCGCACGCGCATTTTTAAATAGGTGTGCTGAAAAAAAAAATGCAACATGTAGCATCTAGCGCGTCTGGGCGCACACCTGGAAAATGCGCAGTGCACGCCAAACGCTAATGAGCGCGTGCAAGCGCAAGACCCTGCGCCCGCCATGTTAATGATAGGGGAACATTGCGCATGCGACCAATAGCGCACGATGCGCAGCGCTAAAAAACGCAAGTGTGAAAGTAGCCTTACTTCCGCTCACAGCTGGTGGCTCATGTTGTCATTTGAAAGCATAGGAACCGTGCCTTTCTGACCGGTGGTAATGATTTTACCGCCAATCAGATGCAGTGTTTGACGCGCTGTCATACATGACAAACACCCACTAGGAATTTCAGTGCCCCCTTGCGACTCTGCCCAGGCTCCAACCCAGCCCTGCCTCCACCCTCGAACTGTCCTCAGTCCCACTGCCCTCTTTTGGAAAAACTCTATTTCTGCACCACGTCCTCACCAGTCACACATTAACAGTTCCAATCACCAGATCACATACACAGCAGATTTTGTTTTGGCCAAAAGATTTTTTAATTCGCCACCACAACAAGGTAGACTCTTTTGGCCAAGCCCTACTCTACTCTATCCTATTAATCATTTGTTAAATTATCCAATACAATTTAGGTGTATTTTTATTTATTGTTCAATGTTTAAAGGGAATCTGTCACCTATTTTTTTTCCCCCAGCCATCAGGGGCTTATCGACAGCATTCTGTAATGCTGTCGATAAGCCCCCGATGTAACTTGAGAGATAAAGACGAGTTATATTATACTAACCCGGGGGGCGGTCCGGTGCAGTCCGGGTCCGATGGGTGTTGCGGTCTGGGTCTGGTGCCTCCCATCTTCTAGCGATGACACCCTCTTCCTTGCTTCTGTTGCGGCTCCAGCGCAGGCGTACTAATTGTCCTGTGGAGGGCAGAGTAGAGTACTGCAGTGCGCAGGTGCCGACCTCTCTGACCTTTCCCGGCGCCTGCGCACTGCAGTACTAACAGGGCAGAGAATTACGCCTGCGCAGGAGCCGTGACAGAAGCAAGGAAGAGGATGTCATCGCTAGAAGATGGGAGGCACCAGACCCGGACCGCGACACCCATCGGACCCGGACGGCCCCCCTGGGTGAGTATAATGTAGCTCGTTTTTCTTATCTTTCAGGTTATATCAGGGGCTTATCTAGAGCATTACAGAATGCTGTAGATAAGCCCCTGATGGCGGTGGCCGCATCTCATAGGGGAAAAAATAGGTGACAGATTCCCTTTAAAATCACCAATAATACCACAGACAATGGACAAATACCAACGCACCATGACGAGACAACATATTACCACCACAGTGACCGCATAATACTACATACAAGGAATAAATACCACCACACCATAACCAGATCGCATATTACTACCACAGTGACCGAATAATACTATATACAAGGAATAAATACCGCCATACAATGACCAGACAATATATTACCACCACAGTGACCGAATAATACCACATACAAGGAATAAATACCACCACACCATGACCAGACAACATATTACCACTAGTGATGAGCGAACGTGCTCGTCACTACTCGTGACTCGCCCGAATATCACAGTACTCGGCAAGCATCAAGTATTTCTGGGATTACTTGGCGGGAACTAGGGTCTCCACCCTGTTTTTTTGGCAGACTTTACAGACCCAATCACAATGCAGGGATTGTCTGCCAGGCAATAAAACACCACAGCCATCTTTGTTGTGGTCGTGCAGTGATTGGGGTGTAAGAGACCGGACGCCGCCCTTGTCGCCGCATTCAGCTCTGGATTGAGATAGTGTAGGGAGAGCTGCTGCCGAGATAGGGTCAGATTTGGGGATTTCTTAGTCAGTGTGGGGGTCTACCATCCTAAACTACTCAAATGCAGATAAACCAACAGTCCTTCTAAGGACTAATTCCGGAGTATATAGGTTCCAGTGTTAGGTAGGCATACATCAAGAGGGTCCATTCCCTTCCTGTGTTCCGGTGCTGCTGCTGCTACCTGTATGATATATTGGCTGTATATGGCTAGCCCCAGGTGTAATTGAAATACAGGCCACACATGTTTCAGTGTGGTATCTCCGTGCCAGTTCATATCTGTGCGTGCTGAAAGTTTGGCCAATTTACGCCAGTTTTCTTTTTTTTGGCCTGGGAGTCGCTGTCCTGATATACAACAGTATTTCGCAAAAAAAATAAAAAAAATACAGGCCACACATTTGTCGTAGTGGTATCTCCGTGGCAGCTCATATCTGTGCGTGCTCAAAGTTTGGCCAGTTTAGGCCAAAACATTGTATTTTTTTGCAGTCTGTTAACGTAATTATTATATCTGATAAGGCCAAAAACATTTTTACCTAAAGTCCAGATAGGAAAAAAGTGTGGTTTTGAAGCACACGTATCACATACAAGTTGACTCCCAAATCACTCTTTTGTGGTGAACGTGTATAATATTCTATTCCATTTAGAATGGGCAAGGCGCGTGGCAAGAGACTCAGAAGTGGACGTGATGGTGCAGGCCGAGGCCGTGGGCAAGCTGAAATTGGCCCACCGAAAACACCCACATCTTCTCGCTGGACCTTAGTGTCCGAAATCCTAGGGGATCACGGCAAGACAGTACTATTGAAGCCTGAGCAGTGTGAAAAGGTTGTTAGTTGGATAACGGATAATACTTCCAGTTACTTATCCACCACCACCAGCACCGTTTTCAACACGGTCAAGTCACAGTAGCCATGAATCTGGACCACATATTCCTTACCCTGATCCTCCTTCCTCCCACCATGCCGAGTGCCCGGAGACAACGGATCCCACACTCGGACACTCCGAAGAGCTGTTCAGTTTTCCATTTGGAGATTTGTGCCTCTCACCCGCTCCACTAGAAGCGGGGCAAGATGATATTCCATGTAGTACAAGTCTTTGAGCAGCCAGTCACAAGAGGTGGACGATGATGAGTCACAATTGCCGGAAAGTCAGGAGGAGGACCAGGGTGGGGAAGTGAAAGATGAGGTGATGGATGATGTTGTAACAGACCCAACCTGGCAGGAGGACATGCAGATCGAGGACAGCAGCACACAGGGTAAGGTAGGCATCGCACCACTTCAGGCAGGAAGCAGTGTGGTGGCCGCAGACAGAAGGCGGGCAACCGTTCCCCGTAACACCAACCTGACGGAAGTTGCCAGTCCAACTGTTAAGTCTTCCCGAGTCTGGTTATTTTTTAAGACTCTGCCGATAACCCGAAACAGGCCAGCATCAGCAAGGGTAGCAAAACTACCAACCTTACCATCACCAGCATGATCAGGCAGCAAAGCACCAGACTTTGTGGGCCCAAACCCAACCTCCAGGAACAGTGTCTGCGGATGACACCACTGCTTCTTCCACTGTTGTGCGTGCAAGCCAATCCTCTGTCCACGGTGCATGCTAAGTTGCCTCCTGCCCTGCACCTGCCGCTGCCCACAGTCAAATAGCACCATCATCAAGCACATCCACGTCCCAGGGCAGCCTTTAGTTATCCATACCCCAGTCATTGGAACCTTATCGGAAATACGCAGCCAACGCCCCACAGGCCACAGTACTCAATTCTCATCTGCTTGCGGTCGAAATTTTGCCTTTTAGGCACGTGGAGATGGAAGCTATCCACAACCCGATGGCGGTGGCCATCCTAAGGTACTCTGTCCCCAGCCGCCACTATTTCTCCCGCTGTGCTATCCCGGCATTACACAAGCACGTGTCCCACAACATCTCCCGTGCCCTCAATAATGCAGTTACTGGGAAAGCACACCTAACCACGGACACGTGGACAAATGCTTGTGGCCAGGGACGGTACAGCCCACTGATGGCACACTGGGTTAACATAGTGGAAGCCGGGACCCAGTCAGACCTTGAGATGGAACACGTCCTCCCGATGCCAAGGATTACGGGCCCTACGTCAATCAGGGTTGCCCCCACTGTGTACAGCTCCTGCACCTCCTCCTCCTCTTCAGCCTCCATGTCAGAAATGAGCACATCAGTCACAAGCTGGAAGCACTGCCAAAGCAAAGTGGCAACAGGCTGTGCTGAAGCTAATTTGCTTAGGTGACAAACCTCACAATGCTAAAGAGTTGTTGGCAGCTCTGAAAGAGCAGTCAGATGTGTGGCTGACACCGCTAAATCTCCAGCCAGGCATGGTTGTGTGTGACAATGGCAGGAACCTGGTGGAGGCTTTGAGGCGAGGCAAACTGACACATACCATGCCTGGCCCATGTGCTGAACCTCATTGTTCAACGTTTTCTAAAAAGCTATCCGGAGCTGCCGGATCTGCTGGTTGAAGTACGCCACCTGTGTGCACATTTTAGAAAGTCAGCTACAGCTTCAGCCGCCCTTGCCGTGCTTCAGCAGCGATTGCAGATTCCGGCTCACCGACTGGTGTGTGATGTCCCCACGCCTTGGAACTCTATACTGCATATGTTAAAAGGGATTTGTGAGCAGAAGCGGGCAGTTGTTGAATACCAGCATCAACAAGGCCGTCGTTTGTCAGGTTTGACTCCACACATAAGACCTCAGGAGTGGACATGGATGTCAGACATATGTAGCAATCCTCCAAAACTTTGAAGAGTCCACCAAGATGGTGAGCGGCGATGACGCCATAATTAGTGTCACCATCCCGTTCATCTGCATTCTGAAAATCTCTCTGCTCACAACAAAAGAGGAGGCATTGCAGGCGGATCAAGGAACCATACAGGGTTATTACACACAGCCCAGCCTCATCTCATCCCAACGTGGATTGGTTGATAATGAGGAAGAGGAGGAGGAAGAACAGGAGCTACTTTCATGCGCTATAGACGGGACTACAACCACAAGTGTCATACCGTCTGTTCAGTGTGGATGGCCTGAGGACAGTGAAGAAGAGGAAGAGGAGGACACCTTGGTCAGTCGTTCTGTTGGTGAGTACACGGAAGGCTTGCCTGTTACCAGTCTGGCATGCATGGCTCACTTTATGTTGCGCTGCCTTTCCCGTGACCCTCGAATTGTAAAAATATAGGGTACCAGTCATTACTGGCTAGTGACACTTGTAGACCCACGGTACAAGGATAACTTTCAATCTCTTGTTCCAGATGCAGATGGGTATAACAAAATGCTGCAGTACCATATGGCCATTGTTGCAGAATTATTTAAAAAATTCTCATCTCAAAACGCTGGCGGCAGAGATAACAGTTTGTTGGCCAACCAAGCAGGACAGGCGAGACAGACAAGTCCACTCCAGCAGAGGCAGGGGAACACTGGCAAAGTTCTGGGACAGTTTTCTAATACCCTCCCATCGCCCATGCACTGAGGCGCAGGGTAATCTGACAAGGAATGCAATGTTCTCCAAGATGCTGAGGGAGTACCTTGCTGACCATACCAACGTCCTCCGTGATTCCTCTGTGCCTTTTAATTATTGGGTATCCAAGCTGGACAGGTGGCATGAGCTGGCTCTCTACGCCTTGGAGGTCCTGGCCTGCCCTGCCGCTAGCGTTTTATCCGAGCGGGTTTTTAGTGCTGCTGGTGGTATTATCACAGATAAGCGCAATCGCCTTTCTATGGAAAATGCAGACAGGCTGACTCTTATAAAAATGAACAAGGGATAGATTGGGCCTGACTTCTTGACACCACCAAATGGTGACAGCGGCCTAAACTCCAATGTAGTAGTTTTTGGGGGGTGTATTCCCATGCACCTCTTCACAACCGAACATGTATATACGCTTCCTGATTTTTGCTAGTTGGTGTCCTCCTCCTCCTCACCGTCCACCACGACTTGAACACAAGGGTGAACTTATTCAGTCATGCTCCGACCACTCTATGTTTTGGCAAGGGTGTTATGATGCCCGTCACCAAAATACAAAAAACACCCCACAGGGGAAATGTTTGCCAGCCCATACACTAATTGTATGGGCATTCCAAGTCTAGGAGACACGCTACTGGAAATTGGACCTATTTTTTTTATCAGGCCTTCCTCCACAGCTCAGCATCCACCGCCACTAGATCAAAAGGGTTTACGTGTTCTGTGCAGCTACAGCCAGTGTCGCATTATTAAAAAGGGTGGGTGGGTAGGCTGTTCGTAAAATACATGTTCTGAAAACGTTTGAGGTGTACCCCACAGGGGAAATGTTTGCCAGCTCAGTCTAGGAGACCTGCTCCTAGAAATTGGGCCTATTTTTTTAATCAGGCCTTCCTCCATGTCTCATCATCCACGGCCACTAGATCACCAGGGTTAACGTGTTCCGTGCTGCTACAGCCAGTGTCAAAATCCTAACAAGGGTGAGAGTTTTTGCTGGGTGTTAAATACTTGTTATGGAAAAGGTTGAGGTGTACCCCACAGGGGAAAATGTTTGCCAGCCAACACACTTAGCATATGGGCATTCCAAGTCTAGGAGACCAGCTCCTTTTTAATGGGAAATTTTTTTTATGAGGCACTCGTTTTTCTTATCTTTCAGGTTACATCGGGGGGCTTATCTACAGCATTACGTCTTAGAAATTTTAAGGATGGAGGCAACATGACACTCACTGTATCCCTCTGCTAGTAAAGCCAGAATTGAGCCCTTCTTTTCCTCACTCAAAAACTTTTAATTATGCCAAAGGAGTTGAAAAGAAATTTTTTCATTCCTATTACTTTTGGGATATTACTAGCACTTGTTTTGCCATCCAGCTTGTCCTATTGCAAGAGGATTGTGAACATCACAGCAGTGTTTTTTTTATACTTACCTTCGTTAAATAAGATTTGGTTCAGGTGATCACCTATTTAGAAGCACATTAAGTAGAATGAGGTGTACTCTGGTTGGAATTCAACTGACACTGGAATGGAAGTCAGACAAGTAGAGAAGCTGATTTTTATAAAACTGGGCAGTGGTCTCTTAATTTTTGCCAGCGCTGTATATGGGTAAGACCCTTTCTGATGGCACTATGATATTTGTTGATTAATTTTGACGTTTCAATATAATTATAGCAATAGTGGCAGCTTGCTCTAATTTTATGCTATGTTCTTATGTTGAAGTTCCAACCATATGTGCCAGATTGCAGTAGAGTCACAATAATATACATTGTCACGACATGGTGTTCATTCGAGGTTAAACTTCCTGGTCCATATATGATTTGTGTTTGCCTCATATTTTGTATTGTTCGTGTCCTTCCTTTTTTTAATTCTTTTGTCCATATAATTTTTTTTCTAAATTATTTAAACATGATGTTCTGATAATTTAATAATAAAGGAATTTTTATAAATTTTAAATGGGTTTTTGTACTCTTTTTTTCTCTTTGTATGCATTCATGTCTTGGAGTATACCTGTTGCCCTTGATAGATTTGTTAGAGCCTGTGGGGCCTTTCATTTTCTTGGTGTTATACCTATTTTTTGTTCTGATTTTTTTATTCAATGCAGTTTATAAATTCTCTGATATCATATTGTTTAACTGTGACATTATTCATAAAGACCTTACCAGGCATGACGCATGATGTGGGAACAGGCCACACAGTGACCTCATCTGAAACATCCCTTAACATCACTAGACAACCATGTATTTATGACCAATTTTATGAAGTATCCAAACAAATTGGGTCCTTGTTTTATCGGTCCTTTCAAGATTCTCAAACAGATAGATGACGTATCCTACAAGTTCAAGCTCCCTGCCTTTTTACGTATCTCAACTTATTCTACATATCTTTCTTCAAGCCTGTCGTCTTTAGCTATTTCTTCAAGGACCTGGGTACCACTCCTGCTCCAGAAAGGTCTGAAGATGTTTTCGAGGTAGAGAAGCAAATATTCTGGCCACTGCAAAGATAAAAGGAAAAAACTTTTTTCTTGTGGAGAGATTTCTTTCTTATGAACTTGAAAACAAAGTGCAGTAAAGAAAGGGGTACAGTACCGTTGGCATCCCTGCGCAATTCCCATCCTGCTTTCCCCGGTAGAGATGTCGAATCACTCACCACACCGGCCCTCGCTTCCTCCTGCTGCGGTCTCCTGGGGTCTGCACATGTCTAGCAAATCCCCGGGCACTGCATTTAGAGCGTGCGTGCTCCTGAGTTCTTAAAAGGATAGCGTGCACAGTCCAAAAGTGTCCCCAGCCAAAGGCTGGGAGACACTTATTTAAGGCACCTCCACCTGTTGTGAGGTGCCTGAGCAACATGTTCTCTCAGTTTGTCTGCACGCTTTCTAGTTGTCAGGTCCCCCGTTTACCTGTACCTGCCTTCCTGTCTACCAGCCAAGCCTGCCTTCACCTGCTGTGCCTGCAAGTACCTGCTGTTGCTGTATACCAGCCATGCCTGCTAGTACCTGCTGTGCCTGTATACCAACAGTGCCAGCCTGAACCTCCCATTCCTGGATACCAGTCAAGCCAGCATGCACCTGCTGTTCCTGGATACCAGTCGTGCATGCCTATACAAGCTGTGCCTGCCTAATCAAGCTGTGCCTTCCCATTCCTGGCCATTCCAGCTTCCTACCCCTTTGGGGGTCAGCTGAAGTGTGTCCGAGGCCTGTCCTGAAGTAGCACTTGGCGTCCACCTGGAGCCAAGTCTAACCATACCATATGGGGCTCTAAAGAAGAGTCAAGTGTGCGCCCAGTCACACTCCTCCAAGCTCACTTAGGTCCACAGCACAGTGGTTACACTACAATGTACGTTACACACACTTACATACACACAGATCTACTACATATGCATATTTGCATACACTAACACTGTATATACATTACCCCATTTTGCAGTTCCTTCCAGGTCCTCTGATTGATTACATGATCTGAAAGCTTCTTCAGCTAGTCAGGTGGAAGGTTCTTCAGCTTCTTGCAAAGGACATGCAGCTTCTGTGCAGGTCGTGGTACCTTCTTCTACTGCTCTTCACCAATCACTTAGATACTGATTGTAACGCTGGTATTGTCTGTACCTTGTTTTCCAGCGTTACTTTGCATGTCTTTGCTTTAACCCTTTTGCTCCTTTCCCCCTAACCAGCTGGGATACTGTTGTCTGTTACCTGTATGGATGCTGCTCAGTTCCCAGCTCTGCTGCGTAGCCGTACATGCATGAGTGTCTCCGCTGTGCTGCATGACCACCCGCATGTGCGGTCCCTGGCTACCACTGTGGAAGCTACCCTTGGTTGCAAGGTCCACTGCAGTGGTGCATGACTTACTACGTGTTTTAGGCTGCAGCCATTGCCATGTGTCCTTTGCTGTGCTGATTTGTCTGGCTCTGCATAGGGTGCGTGGGCCACACCTTCCCTGCTTTTATGAGGAATGGGTGTGTGCTAGAATTGCTGCTCCAGCCTATCGCTGTGAGGCAGCTCACATATAAAGTTCCCCTGCCCTGTGGGGCATTGCCAGAGCTTTGCATTGAGTTCCTGAACCTAGCCATGTGTGTTTGTGTGTTCAGCTCCTGCTCTGAGTGCGATCAGTTCTGGGAGAGCTGATTCCCTTTGTCCTGTCTTGTGTTTACGCCAGCTCTGGGGGCAGTATACCCAGATCGTCCTTCCTGGAGGCTGCATATCCAGGCCTGTTCCTGTTGTGTCTTGTTTCCTGAATCCCTGATCCTGGATCTGTTCCGGTACTTGAATGTCTGAACTGTGTCTTGTGTTTCCGCCAGCTCTGGGGGCAGAATACCCAGATCGCCCTTCCTGGAGGCTGCATATCCAGGCCTGTTCCTGTTGTGTTTTGTTTCCTGAATCCCTGATCCTGGATCAGTTCCTGTACCTGACTGTCAGAACCGTGTCTGCTGTGTTATGTTCCTGAAGTCCTCCTGTGTCCTGAACCCTGTGCCCAGTGACTGTGATTCTTTGCTATCTGACTTTCTGTGATATAACCTGGGTTCACCTTGGAAGGAGGAGTCCAGTGTGTGTGCTGAGTTTCTGTTACTCTGTGCTCAGCTTGTTATTTGGTGCAATCCCCGACTGGCTCCCGTTGAGCATGGCAGGGCTTGCACCACACTGCTTGGGTTCCTTTTTAGGTCGCTGTCAGATGTCCGGAGTCCAAGGATCGTGGCCTCTTGCCCGGAGCCTAATGACCACGGCCTGATGTCCGATGTCTGATGACCACTTCCAGATGTCTGGATCCTATCCTTCCCTGCCTGATGCCCGGAGCCTGCCGGTCGTTGCCAGATGTGCGGAGTCCGATGCCAGTGTTCTTCTTGAGATCCGAGTCCTGATGTCCAGTCCATGTTCCTGATGTCCTGTCTGTGTTCCTGAGTTCCAGTCCGTGTTCCTGATGTCCTGTCCGTGTTCCTGATGTCCTGTCCGTGTTCCTGAGCTCCGTGTCCTGCCGGTTCTCCCGTGGTCTACCCTGTGATGACGTCTGTCCTGGGTCAGAGTCTGATGTTCTCCTGCTGAGCCTGTGCTATGCCTGAGGCCTGAGAGAGAGGCCATCCTAGTATGTCCGCGTGCCAGATAACCTTGGACTGCATCAACCCGTGATGACCCCGCCATCGTCTGATGTTTGTCCTGGGTCGGTGTCTGATGTTCTCTTGCTGAGCCTGTGCTACACCTGAGGCCTGAGAGAGAGGCCGCCCTAGTATGCCCGTGCCAGATAACCCTGGACTGCATCAACCCGTGATGTCCTCCTGCCTTCGTCTGCAAACCTGAGACGTGTAACCTTCCCTGATGTGCGGAATCGGGAGTCTGGCATTATGTTCTGTCTTTGTACTGTTTGTCTTCAAAGTAAACTTTGTTTCTTCTTACCTGAAGTTGTGCAGTGTTGTTAAGTCCTGCAGGTAGCCATCTTGCCCACATATGCTCAGCTGGCACAGATCCCGGTCACTGCCCTCCCCTAGTCTGGGCAGGCCCGGGTCCCCCTCTATGGTCCAGTGGGTCCACATTCCTGTACCATCTGGGACGCATGCCTCACGTCATCATGGTCTGGCAGGATGGGAGCATTGGCTAGTTAGGCAAGCTATGCCATGTCCCGACGCCCCGCAGCCATGGGAAGCGTTACACTGATCACTGAGAGAACTGCTCTCTCTCTCCTCCAGCCCCACACTTATCTAAGTGTTTAGCGTTTTCTTCTGTCACAGGAAGCTGTCTAAGATGCACTCACTAATTAGCAAGATGTTTTCTTTCTAAAAGTGTGTCTAATAGTAAAAAAATACAATAAGTTCTTAGGCAATTTCCTATTCTCATTTAATTATACGGCTGTCTGTTTTTGTACAATTTGTCAATAAGATAGTTTCTCCCCATCTGAGTTATTTTTGATGGTAACAAAAAATGTTTTCCCAGTAATTCATTTTTCACAATAACCTTTTTTGTGTGGAATTTTTGATCTTTGAAGGCAGACAAACACTTATCGTATCTTTACAAAGATAACATTTTTAGGTAAATAATTTTCAGCATTCTGAACATGAAAAAGGTTTCTCTACTGTGTGACTTCTCTGATGTTTATTTAGAGTTGATTTCCATGTAAAACATTTCTCACATTCTGAACATGAGAAAAGCTTCTCACCTGTGTGGCATATCTGATGTATATTAAGATGTGATTTCTGGTTAAAACATTTCCCACATTCTGAACATGAAAAAGGCTTCTCCCCTGTGTGAATTCTTTGGTGATTAACAAGACTTCCTGTCTGTTTAAAATATTTCCCACATTCTGAACATGAAAACGGCTTCTCCCCTGTGTGAATTCTCTGGTGCTTAACCAAATCTGATTTTTGGATAAAACATTTCCCACATTCTGAACATGAAAAAGGCTTCTCGCCTGTGTGGGTTCTCTGGTGCCTTTTAAGATGCTCTTTCCGGTTAAAACATTTCCCACATTCTGAACATAAAAAGGCTTCTTCCCTGTGTGAATTCTCTGGTGCCTTACCAAAACTGATTTATGGATAAAACATTTCCCACATTCTGAACATGAAAATGACTTATCCACTGTGTGCTTTCTCTGGTGACTGACAAGATTTGATTTCCGGGTAAAACATTTCCCACACTTGGAACAAGAAAATCTATTCTCTGTTGTGTGAATTTTTTGATTTTTAAGAACATATTTTTCAAGATGAAGACTATTGCCACATTCTAAAAGTGAAAATGGCTTCTTTGCTTTAGGAGCATTTTCTTTTTTAATGGTTATTTTTTGGCTCTGATTTTCCTTAGTAGTCGGTAATGAATCAGAAGACAGGACCTGTTTCAAAGCATCAGATGATAGATCGATGTGAAGTAATGATGGTATATCTGGAGTAATGGAATTCACTTCAATTGTATCCTGTGGAATCTCAAGATCATCTGATTTAAAAATTGAAGATGTCAGCTGTCCCTCTGATCTCCTGGTACAGTCATCTGCTAAGAATAAAACCAATTATTATTTTTGAACAAAATATCCTTGTTTTTTTTTTTTATCTTTGAACATTTCTACTTAACCCCTCTCTGACATTAGACGTACTATCCCGTCCATAAAACCCGTGACAATCTGACCATGGACGGGATAGTACGTCATAGCGATCAGCTGCGCTCCTGGGGGGAGCGCAGCTGATCGCCGCCGGGTGTCAGCTGATTATCACAGCTGACACCCGGGACTGTGTGCCAGGAGCGGTCACGGACCGCTCCCGGCACATTAACCCCTTGCACACCGCGATCAAACATGATCGCGGTGTACTGGGGGCACAGGGGGGCATCGCGCAGGGAGAGCGCTCCCTGCGAGCCCCCCTGAGACCCTCAGAACAGCGCGATGTGATCGCGCTATTCTGAGGGCTTCCTCCCTCCCAGGACCCGGATCCAAGATGGCGCCGGGGTCCTGGAGGGAGGCGGCTTCCTCAGTGCCTGCTGAGAGCAGGCACTGAGAAGCTGCAGCGCTGCCTGTGAGATCGCTGGTGTGACAGAGTGCTGTGCACACTGTGAGACCAGCGATCTCACATTTTACAGTGATGTCCCACCCTGGGACAATGTAAAAAAGTTAAAAAAATAAAAATAAACGTGTAAAAAAAAAAATTCCAAAATAAGGAAAAAAAAAAAAAAAAAAAATATTCCCCAATAAATTCATTTTTTCCTGTAAATAAAAAAAATAAAACAATAAAAGTACACATATTTGGTATCGCCGCGTCCATAACGACCCCCCCTATAAAACTGTCCCACTAGTTAACCCCTTTAGTGAACCCCTTAAAAAAAAAAAAAAAAAAAAAAAACAAAGCAAAAAATCAGTGCTTTATCATCATACCGCTGAACAAAAAGTGGAATAACACGCGATCAAAAAGACGGATATAAATAAACATAGCACCGCTGAAAACGTCATCTTGTCCCGCAAAAAACGAGCCATCACACAGCATCATGAGCGAAAAAATAAAAAAGTTATAGCTCGCAGAATAAAGCGATGCAAAAATAATTATTTTTTCTATAAAATTGTTTTTTATTCTATAAAAGCGCCAAAACATAAAAAAAACGATATAAATGAGGTATCGCCGTAATCGTACTGACCCGAAGAATAAAACTGCTTTATCAATTTTACCACACGCGGAACGGTATAAACGCCTCCCCCAAAAGAAATTCATGAATTGCTGATTTTTGTTCATTCTAACCTCCCAAAAATCGAAATAAAAAGCGATCAAAAAATGTCACGTGCTCAAAAATGGTACAAATAAAAACGTCAACTCGTACCGCAAAAAATAAGACCTCACATGACTCTGTGGGCCAAAATATGCAAAAATTATAGCTCTCAAAATGTGATGATGCAAAAACTATTTTTTGCAATAAAAAGCGTCTTTTAGCGTGACAGCTGCCAATCATAAAAACCCGCTATAAATAGTAAATCAAACCCCCCTTTATCACCCCCTTAGTTAGGGAAAAATAATAAAATTACAAAAATGTATTTATTTCCATTTTCCCATTAGGGTTATGGTTAAGGTTAGGGTTGCGGCAAAAGTTAGGGTTAGGGTTGGCGCTAAAGTTAGTATTAGGGTTATGGTTGGGATTAGGGATAGGGGTGTGTTAGGGTTACGTTTGTGGTTAGGGTTGGGACTAGGGTTAGGGGTGTGTAGAGGTTAGGGTTGGAGTTAGAATTGGGGGGTTTCCGCTGTTTAGGCACATCAGGGGCTCTCCAAATGTGACATGACGTCTTATCTCAATTCCAGCCAATTCTGCGTTGAAAAAGTCAAACGGTGCTCCTTCCCTTCTGAGCTCTGCCATGCGGCCAAACAGTAGTTTACTCCCACATATGGGGTATCAGCGTACTCTGGACCCTAAGAGTTATTGTGCATTTTGTCCTATTTCTTCTGTTACCCTTGGGAAAATAAAAAACTGGGGGCAAAAATATCATTTTTTAAAAAAAAAAATGATTTTTTTTGTTTTTACGGCTGTACGTTATAAACTTGTGTGAAGCACTTAGGGGTTCAAAGTGCTCACCACACATCTAGATAAGTTCCTTGTGGGGTCTATTTTCCAAAATGGGGTCACTTGTGGGGGTTTCCACTGTTTAGGTGCATCAGGGGCTCTCCAAATGCGATATGACGCCCCCAGAGCATTCCATCAAAGTCTGCAATCCAAAGCGTCACTACTTCCCTTTCGAGCCCCAACGTGTACCCATACAGTAGTTTTCTCCCACATATTGGGTATCAGCGTACTCAGGACAAATTGGACAACAACTTTTGGGGTCCAATTTCTCCTGTTACCCTTGTGAAAATAAAATATTGGGGGCGAAAAAAATAATTTTTGTAAAAAAAAAAAATTTTTTGTTTTTACGGCTGTACGTTATAAACTTCTGTGAAGCACTTGGGGGTTCAAAGTGCTCACCACACATCTAGATAAGTTCCTTGAGGGGTCTAGTTTCCAAAATGGTGTCATTTGTGGGGGGTTTCCACTGTTTAGGCAGATCAGGAGCTCTCCAAACACGACATGGCATCCAGCCAATTCAGCGTTGAAAAAGTCAAACGGCACTCCTTCCCTTCCAAACTCTGCCATGCACCCAAACAGTGGTTTACCCCCACATATGGGGTATCAGCGTACTCAGGACAAATTGCACAATAACTTTTGGAGTCTTGTTACCCTTGGGAAAATAAAAATTGGGGTGAAAAGATCATTTTTGTGGAAAAAATATGATTTTTTAATTTTACGGCTCTACGTTATAAACTTGTGTGAAGCACTTGGGGGTTCAAATTGCTCACCAAAGATCTAGATAAGTTCCTTAGGGGGTCTAGTTTCCAAAATGGGGTCACTTGTGGGGGGTTTCCACTGTTTAGGCACATCAGTGGCTCTCCAAATGCAACATGGCGTCCAATCTCAATTCCAGCCAATTTTGGTTGGAAAAAGCCAAATGGTGCTCCTTCCATTCCGAGCTCTGCCGTGCGCCCAAACAGTGGTTCCCCCCCACATATTGGGTATCAGCGTACTCAGGACAAATTGGACAACAACTTTTGTGGTCCAATTTCTCCTGTTACCCTTGGGAAAATAAAAAATTAGTGACTAAAAATAATTTTTGTGGGAAAAAAAATAGGATTTTTTATTTTCATGCCCGGGCATTATAAACTTGTGTGAAGCACTTGGGGGTTCAAAGTGCTCACCAAAGCTATAGATAAGTTCCTTAGGGGTCTAGTTTCCAAAATGTGGTCACTTGTGGGGGTTTCTACTGTTTAGGCTCATCTGGGGCACTGCAAACGGAACATGACCCCCATCAACGTCTGCATTCCAAAACGTTACTACTTCCTTTCCAAGCCCCGCCGTGCGCCCAAACAGTTCCCCCCCCCCCACATATTGGGTATCAGCGTACTCAGGACAAATTGGCCAACAACTTTTGGGGTCCAATTTCCTTGGGAAAAATCAAAAATTTGGGACTAAAAAATCATTTTTGTGGAAAATTGTTTCTTTTTTTTTTCACACCCAGGCATTATAAACTTTTGTGAAACACTTGGGGATTCAAAGTGCTCACAACAGATCTAGATAAGTTCCTTGTGGGGTCTATTTTCCAAAATGGTGTCACTTGTGGGGGGTTTCCACTGTTTAGGCGCATCAGGGGCTCTCCAAACGCGACATGGCGTCCAATCTCAATTCCAGCCAATTTTAGTTTGAAAAAGTCAAACGGCGCTCCTTCCCTTATGAGCTCTGCTGTGCACACATACAGTGATTTTCCCCCACTTATGGGGTATTGGCGTACTCAGGAGAAATTGCACAACAACTTTATGTGTCCATTTTCTTCTTTTACCCTTGTGAAAATAAAAAAAAAGTTTGTAAAAGATCATTTTTGTGGCTAAAAAGTTAAATATTCATTTTTTCCTTCCACGTTGCTTCAGCTCCTGTGAAGCACCTGAAGGGTTAATAAACTTTTTGAATGTGGTTTTGAGTACCTTGAGGGGTGCAGTTTTTATAATGGTGTCACTTTTGGGTATTTTCTGCCATATAGATCCCTCAAAGTGACTTCAAATATGAGGTGGTCCCTAAAAAAAATGGCTTTGTAAATTTTGTTGTAAAAATGAGAAATCGCTGGTCAACTTTTAACCCTTATAATTTCCTAAGAAAAAAAAATTTTGATTCCAAAATTGTGCTGATGTAAAGTAGACATGTGGGAAATGTTATTTCTTAACTATTTTGTGTGACATATTTCTCTGTTTTAAGGGAATAAAAATTCAAAGTTTGAAAATTGCAAAATTTTCAAAATTTTCGCCATATTTGCATTTTTTTCAAAAATAAACGCAAGGTATATCGAAGAAATTTTACCACTAACGTAAAGTACAATATGTCACGAGAAAACAATCTCAGAATCGCGCAGATCCGTTGAAGCGTTCCAGAGTTATAACCTCATAAAGAGACAGTGGTCAGAATTGTAAAAATTGGCCCGGTCATTAACGTGCAAACCACCCTTGGGGGTGAAGGGGTTAAACGTCAGTAAAAATGACAAAGTAAAAAAATAAAAATTATTAATCAAGACAATGACAGATCATAGTCTAATAGAAAACTGCACACCAACAGAAATTAAAATATCCAAATAATCAATAAAAATAATCAATAAAAATATTTTAATCTTTATGAAATATATCATAATAAAACATACAGTTAAAAAACTGGAATAAAGGGGATAAATTTATACAGCGACTGAAGTATAAAGTAATCCTATATACATCACAGTCAATACAATACGTCACAAAATTGGTATCCATCTGTTGTGTGTTCCATGAAGAGACCGTGCAAAAAGGAGCAAATACAGACTACTGTCCAAAGGAAAGGATATTACCAAGGTTAGTAAAGAGGCACATATATAAGGTGTTATAGCGTCACCTAGTGGTTATAGAAAAGAAAATAGCACATAGAGGATGTATCTCTAAATACACTGTGTTCCAAATTATTATGCAAATAATATTTTCTCAGATTTTCCCAAATTACCTATATGAATTTCAGTCATTGTAATTTTCCAGTCAAATAACTATTAGAGTACAATTGAAAGGTTTTTGTACAAACTGCCTATGATAACAGTATATTTTTTAAAAAATAAAACACTCAAACTGCGCTCAAAATGCATGTTCCAAATTATTATGCACAGCAGAGTTTTCAACCTTTTCATTTTAATAAAGAACAAAAAAATTGTCATTTTTGAAATTATAAGCATTAGCAGGTTATTACAAACTGAAATCAAACAGTTTTCAACTCAAAACTTTATTCTAGGTGATGTTACATTTGCACATAGGACCCCTTGTTCGAAAGGAGCTTCTGAACTCTCTCATCCATTGAATTTGTCAGGTTTTGGATGGTTTCTGCTTCAATTGTTTTGCATGAGGACAGAATACCCTCCCAGAGCTGTTGCTTAGATGTGAACTGCCTCCAGCCATCATAGACACACCTTTTGATGATGCTCCAGAAGTTCTCAATGGGGTTGAGGTGAGGGGAGCATGGGGGCCACACCTTAAGTTTGTCCCCTTTTATGCCCATAGCAGCCAGAGATGCAGATCTGTTATGTGCAGCATGAGACGGTGCATTATCATGCATGAAAATGATCTTGCTGCGGAATGCACGTTTCTTCTTCTTGAACCATGGCAGGAAGTGCTGTTTGAGAAACTCAACATACACTATGGAGTTCATCTTTACCCCTTCAGCGATCCTAAAGGGGCCAACAATCTCTCTCCCCATGATTTCAGCCCAAAACATTACTCCACCTCCTCCTTGTTGGCGCCATAGACGTGTTTGCA
>JARQOD010000003.1:9628901-9664338 GCA_033576555.1 Oophaga sylvatica | reverse complement strand
TATCATGAACAGCTCTTAGGTCACTTTCATGCTCTAACAATTCAAGTTTTATGTTGTCACACTTTATCAAAGCCTTGTTAATCTGTATATCATTCCAGTTTCTCAGGCATTTGGGATTCTTTGTTGGAATATCAACAAACGGCAGGATATTCATATTTTCTACTGAACCAGGTCTCTCTGGACTCCTTCCAGGCACCCACACATTGGAGCACTTACCGTATTTTTCGGACTACAAGATGCACCGGACCATAAGACGCACCCCAAATTTTCAGAAGGAAAATAGGGAAAAAAAATAGTGTGTCAAATGGGGGTCCGTCTTACAGTCCGAATTCAGCTTACCAGCGAAGGGATCAGCACAGGTAGAGGAGTGGTTACTGGGGTCGTTTGGTGGTTCAGGCTGGTACGGTGGTGGTGCTCTGTGGGGTGGTTGTGCTCTGTGGGGTGGCTGTGCTCTGTGGGGTGGCAATATACTCACAAATCCGGTGGAGTTCCCAATGCAGCTTCCTTGTCTTGCGGTGATGTCTGGGCAGCAGCGGGGCTCTGTGCTGCGTGGGGGGGCTCCGCCAAAATTTCATCCAAGCTGGAAAACCCACTGCAGCTCCGCTGCTGCGACGTGGTGCCGTACTGAAGGATGGCCGCCAGGGGCCTCCGGTGGCGGTCCCGATGCAGCCTCCCTGTCTTGTGGTGGTGTCGGGGCAGCAGCGGGGCTCTGTGCTGCGTGGGGGGCTCCGCCGACATTTCGTCCTAGCTGGAAAGCCCACCGCAGCTCCGCTGCTGCGACGCGGTGCCATCCTGAAAGATGGCCGCCAGGGGTTACCGGAAAGATGGCCGCCGCATACTCAAAGTCAAATCTCGGCAACGAGATCTCGGGAAGAGTAAACCAAACCCCCCTTTATTACCCCCTTAGTTGTTAGGGAAAAATAGTTAAAAATTTTTTTTATTTATTTCCATTTTCCCATTAGGGTTAGCGAAATGCCGGCCGAGCCCCCCACGCAGCACAGAGCCCCGCTGCTGCCCCGACACCACTGCAAGACAGGGAAGCTGCATTGAGACTGCCACCGCCACCGGATTTTTAGGTATGTTGCGACCATAAGACGAACCCCCATTTTCCCCCAACATTTTTTGGGAAAAAAGTGCGTCTTATGGTCCAAAAAATACGGTATATCCTTTAAACTTTAAGCACCTAGTATATCTTGTTACTTATGTAGCTTGCGTTAAAATATTTTTTCTCCTTTTCCTTCATTTTCAGCTGTGTCTCTCCATATTTTTAGTCCACAAGCAGCTCCCTGCGCTATCTGCAATATGGTTATTTCTTTACCTGGAAACGGTTTCCATAGCTGCTATTGCTTTTTTGACTATCATCGACAAGTCACATCTCCTACTTTATAATGTTTAGATATGTGCTGTGCGTTGTTAGACTTTTTGATAATTTCTCATGTTTTTTTATACATGTATTCTCATTTTGTGAATTATTAGTTCTGATGAAGGTCCGGATGTGGATCGAAAACATTCGACTACTTACTTTGTGGATGCGCAATAAATAGAACTCTTCTTCAGGCTATATTGCTTCTTGAGTGCCAAGTTTTTTCTATTTTGGACTCCTGGATAAGGGTTATCACCTCTACATTGATAACTTTTACACTAGCATCCCACCCTTCAAGACCCTCTCTGTCAGGCCGGAGTCACACTAGCGAGGAATCACAAACATCGCATAGCACTCGGACCACTGTTAATCTATGGGGCAGCTCCCATCACCGTTTTTTTTTCTCAGCCGTATTATATGTGCGAGTGAAATCGCAGCATGATACGATTTGCAGCATATATCGGCCGAGACTCGCCAATGCAAGTCTATGGGTGAGGGGGTGGAGAAAAAAATAAATAAATAAATAAAAAAAATAATAAAAAAAAATAAAAAAAAAAAAATCGCACACCACACGGACCATCAGTGTGACGTGTGAGAAATAAGCAAGCATTTTCTAGGGCATTTTCAGGCCGTGGATCCATTATATGTCCTTTTTTCAAGTCTGCGATAAAATCACAGCATACGGATGTCACACGGAAGCATAGATGCGAGGAAATCACATCATTGCATTGCAAACGGATTACACACGGATCACCATACAGAGAACATTGGTGCGATTCACGGCCGAGAAAATCGGACCGATTTTTTCATACGGTAAGTGTGATTCCGGCCTCAGAAGTACAGTTAAAAAGCGAAGAAGCCCGTGCTGCCTATGGTCAGAACACAATACATAAAGTGCAAGTGCACATGTACATATTGATTTCTAACTGTATGAGACATTTAGCAAATAATTGATCAATTCTTTGAGCCACCCCGCCACGTAACCGCATTCTAAGATGGGGCAGTCCTACTCTACGGTTTTTATATTCGCTGTGCCTTTACGGCTTCCTAAATGTATTAAAAGCAAGACTATATTAAATGCAAAATGAAGCGTTTCTGAATGACTCCCAAGGCGCCACAAGGGCAAGCGCAGGTAAAGGCCGACCGTGTCCGGACAAAACATCCGGACATTTCAGATCTGACCTCCACACTGCCAAACCAGCAACCATGGATGAAGGGTGAAACAGGCCCTGACACAGGTGCACAATCAAGTAGTCTCGAAAGCTTGCAATTTGTTACCATCTTGTCAGTTAGCCATTAAAAGGTATCAACCACTGAGGACTCTCAATTCTGAATATTTTTCTATCTACTGGCTAACACGGTACAAAGATATACATCTTACCTGTACCTCAAAGTGAATTGAAAAAAATGGCCTGGTCTGTAAGGTGAAAACAGGCTCCAGGGTGAAGGGGTTAAATACACCCTATAGGGCCACATGAAAGACATTAAAAGGAAACAACTTTATAATACTGAGGGGGCTGACAATCTATGCGCTCCCTCCTATCAGGTCTGTGGAGTCGGTAAGCCACAGTTGCGACTCCGACTCCTGGATTTTATCAGGTTCCGGCTCCTTCATAAATGGCCAATTCATAACAATAAATTTACTGTTGTAAAATATTAACATCGTGCTTATTCAGTTTCTCACCATCATATTATAAGTAATCAGACCACTTAGAGCAAAAACTATATTTATTAGAATACGATTAGAATATAGCAAATAACTTTTATAAACTTTTCTAAACTCTTGTAAGTAAATATGCAATAAAGACTGTTATGCAGTTAATAAGAAGAAATCTATAAATTTGTCCTCAGAAAAAGTATTGCCTCTGTCAGATCCTCCTTCATGGATGCCCTCAAATCTGATCTAATTATTTTGAAAGCAGAGAACAACCTCTCTACACTAACTTGGGTTGGTGGCAAAGCAGTAACCACTCGGGCAACATCTCTGACAATGTCAGGATACAGAGGAATCGCTTGTTGCACTGTTATTTTTGATGAACGGTCAAATTTCTCAATTTCTTTTAGTGCACATAAAAAATTCTGCTGAAATGTACTGGCTGTGTTCTTTGATGGGGATGACTCTATGCGGGAACGCTTTGCACGATCCTTGTGATCCAAATATTTTTCGAAATTAAATTCTTCATCAGTTGATGAGGGTGAAGATGTGGCAGGACGACCAAATTCTTCTTGTTCCTCCTGACTGTTCTGCAACCCTTTCATCCTTACTGCTATTTCAAACAGAGCTTCTTTTCCTTTAGTTAGCTGTTGATCATATAGAAGAATCCGATGCATTGGGTCTACATAAACAGCTGCCAAAAGAATGTTATTTTGTAATAGTAGCTCCTCTCTCCGTTTCATTGATGTAGCAATGCCACTTGCAATTAACCCTCCTCTTTGGGACAGGCGAAACATCAGGTTCTTCCACTCCTTTAAGAAAATACCTGGAGTTAAGTCCTCTGCTTGTAATTTTTTAGTCACTGTAAATGGGTGCTCTAGCAATTTTTCCAGCTCAGTCACCTGATTCCACTGACTTTCATTTAGCGTCAGTTGAGGGTTAGCCATGTCTACAAGAAAGGTTTTCAGTTCAACCAAGCGCTGAATCATTAAGTACTACCCCATCGTGTGGCTTGATCAATAATTGCCCTTTTCCAGCACGTCTGTTGTGAATGGGTTTGAGATGAGTTCTGAGCAGAGGCTCCCTCTGGTGGTTACAAGCGGTACTAGTGAGGATTGTGAGGACTGGGAATCAGGTGTTACTGATTGGTCTTATTTAAGGGAATCATTTTCCCATCAGGGTTGCCGGTGATCAATTGTTCTGGTCTGAATCCTTCTTTCCAGTTTCCCTTGTAGCCTGCTGTGTCGTGTCTGCATCTCCTGCTATCAGATAAGACAATTTCTTATTTTGTGTTTTTGCTATATTTTTGCATTTTGTCCTGCACTTCTGTGGGGGCCTTCTGGGTCCCCTCCGGGGCTTTTGCCCTCTCAGTTTAGTTCAGCCACTGTGTTTTGTACTTTTGCTTTTTCCAGTTTTTTCAGTGGCTGCTGTTTTTGTTACACCAGAGAACTAATTTAGGTGGTAGAGGTCGTGTGATCTCAGGTGATTTTGAAATTAGTAGAGTTGGTGTTTTTCACGGTTTTCTGAGATTGCAGTAGGTACCCTTCCTATCCTTTTCTATTTAGATAGTTTGGGCTCCAGCGTTTGCTCATACTATTTTCTTTCTGTGTCAGTATTTCCTCTTGTCTAACCTCCATTACATGTTTGGGGGCTTTCTATTATCTTTGGGGTTCTGCTCTGGGGCAGATAGCTTTCCTGTTTCTATCTTTAGGTGTAGTTAGTTTCTCAGGCTGTGACGAGGCGTCTAGGACCAACGTAGGAACGCTCCACGGCTGCCTCTAGTTGCGGTGGTTAGTCAGGGTACTGCAATCTCATAGATTCCAACTGCTCTGGTGTATTTCCTTTTTTGCCTGCACTCCTCAGCTACCGTAACATAACACACGTCTCTTCAAAATTGAGTCAACTCTAGGGGTTCTGGCAACAGTAGCCAATTTTCTCACCTTGCCAATCAGTGCAGCAGCATGTCCTTCTTGCAGACTGTCTTATAGCCAGCTGTAGCGTATGCACAACACAGCGCATGTGATGAATGAAAGAACGTATTGACACCGTTTCAACAAGATCATCTAAACTATCATGTTGCTGTTCATCTGAAGCAACTTCAGTTTGCTCCTCAGTTACAAAACTGTGTTCCTCTATTTCAAACATTTCTGTGTCTGTGGACCCAGAATGTTCTTCTAGCTGCTGGTCACCATCATTACTCTCATTCATTAGCTTAATAGTACTTATAATATTTGAAGCATTGTCAGTTACGACAGAAAGAACTTGCTCTTTTTAAGTTCATAGTCTTGCAGAACCTTTTCCACCAAGACCTGGAGAAACTCACTGGTGTGATGAGCTTTGGTGTCTTTTACTGCCAATGTCTTAGGAACTATTTCATTTTTGTCACAAACAAATCGGACATTGATGGCAAAATAGTTCACTCTGTGACGTATGCAGGCATCCATTTTAAGAAACAGAAAAAGCTTCTTTGATTACTAATTTTCTAATACTCTCACTCTCCAGAGAAACACCAAGCTTGCGGGCCATTTCCCCATTCAGACACATAAAAGCTGGTCGTGAAAATAATGAAATAGGCACACTATCCTTTACAACAAGCTCTATGATCTGTTTTTTAAATGTATCTACTGTCATTGTCACAGTAACTTTGTCACTGACAAAATATCTTGCAACTGATGGCTGCAAAGTTCTCTGCTCCTTTGTTTGGCTGGAAGAGCTGGGCACTAGTTCATTGGTTTGGATGCAGTCTTTCTCATCCACTGCTTTCAGTACTTCTGGATGAAAGCGCTGTAAATGTCTCTTTAGATTAGAAGTTCTGGTAGGAGCATTTTTATCTTTGCCTGAATATGCACTGATCTTGGCTTCACAGCATTTGTTTTCGTCTGGATCATTTGTCATACACTGACAGACATGTTTTCTATCTTGAGTGATGGTGAAATGTTCAAATACAGCTGATTTAATGTGACGCTTCTTTGACAGTCTCAGGTTTTTAATTCTGCATTCACAATCCAAATGACAATTGTTTTTCCTAAAAACAATTGTACAAAATTACTGCCAGGTCGTACAAATGATATAGTGGTCAGTAATACTGTTATTCCTCATGTACTCACAGTTAACTGATGCAAAGTTTGTTGAAAGGATAATACTTCTTACAGTCTTCCTCTTCTGAGTAGCAGCTGTGAGATGCTTGGAAGATGCACACCTAGTAAACATCTAGTCTAGAGGAGGAGCTTTACTACTAAGAATTTGCAACACATTTTCACTTTCAGTTTCATACATTGTAAGTAGGGGGGTTGGGGCAGCATGAGGTTAACCAAGTATAAGATTAGATAAGGGCAGTGGAGAACAGTGACACACAAGAAGTAAGAAATGTCTCTATCTCCAGCAGAACTGCTTATCACTGTTGTTCATAGTTTGATAGAACATATATATTTGAGTAACATTTATAAAATTCATATGAAAGTTCAATTATGAAATATTAATACATTTTTTTTTTAAAGCTGGAGTCAGAGTCGGTACATTTCTACCGACTCCGACGAAAACTAACTCCGACTCCACGACTCCGACTCCACAGCCCTGCCTCCTATAACACCTCTCCCTGAGCTGCTTCTTGAGGACGGTGTGCCAAGCATCGCGTCACTGGGTCTTCTGTAAACCAGATAACGTGATGCGGCCGGACAGTCACAGTAATGGCCACAGCATTACCGTGTATGGCGGGCAATCCCCGCATGTTTATTGGCTGGGAACTCCAGCATGGCGCTCCATCACCTGCGATAATCGAGTAACAAGCTTGTCCAAGCTCCCGATGCCTGATCGAGTAGTGGAGAGCGGTCACTCATCACTGGTATCTACATTATTGTGCTGGAGCGGAGCTAGGAGAGAAATAATCACATTGTGTGAGGACTTCTCTGGGCTTCTGTCCTCTCATCCTGCAGGTGTCTGATGGATCTAATGTGGAGCTGGGAACCAGCTAAGCCGCATGCTGTCCACAGCTGTTACGTCACTGTTCACACCACACAGAGACCCCAAAAGAGTCCCCGTGCTGAAGCGGTTAATGTCCCCAACACCCAGTAGTGGGGAATCTCCAGCACCGACCTCCGCCGCAGATCTGCACTCCACAGAGAGAATAATGGAGCCTCCAGCACCGACTTCCACCCGCAGAGCCGCACTCCACATAGAGAATAATGGAGCCTCCAGCACCGACCTCCACCCGCAGAGTCGCACTACAAATAGAGAATAATGGAGCCTCCAGCGCCTACCTCCACCCGCAGAGCCGCACTCCACATAGAGAATAATGGAGCCTCCAGCACCGACCTCCACCCGCAGAGCCGCACTCCACATAGAGAATAATGGAACCTCCAGCACCGACCTCCACCCGCAGAGCCTCACTACACATAGAGAATAATGGAGCCTCCAGCACCTACCTCCACCCGCAGAGCCGCACTCCACATAGAGAATAATGGAGCCTCCAGCACCGACCTCCACCCGCAGAGCCGCACTCCACATAGAGAATGGAGCCTCCAGCACCTACCTCCACCCGCAGAGCCGCACTCCACATAGAGAATAATGGAGCCTCCAGCACCGACCTCCACCCGCAGAGCCGCACTCCACATAGAGAATAATGGAGCCTCCAGCACCGACCTCCACCCGCAGAGCCGCACTCCACATAGAGAATAATGGAGCCTCCAGCACCGACCTCCACCCGCAGAGCCACACTCCACATAGAGAATAATGGAGCCTCCAGCACCTACCTCCACCCGCAGAGCCGCACTCCACATAGAGAATAATGGAGCCTCCAGCACCTACCTCCACCCGCAGAGCCGCACTCCACATAGAGAATAATGGAGCCTCCAGCACCTACCTCCACCCGCAGAGCCGCACTCCACATAGAGAATAATGGAGCCTCCAGCACCGACCTCCACCCGCAGAGCCACACTCCACATAGAGAATAATGGAGCCTCCAGCACCTACCTCCACCCGCAGAGCCGCACTCCACATAGAGAATAATGGAGCCTCCAGCACCGACCTCCACCCGCAGAGCCACACTCCACATAGAGAATAATGGAGCCTTCAGCACCTACCTCCACCCGCAGAGCCGCACTCCACATAGAGAATAATGGAGCCTCCAGCACCTACCTCCACCCGCAGAGCCGCACTCCACATAGAGAATAATGGAGCCTCCAGCACCGACCTCCACCCGCAGAGCCACACTCCACATAGAGAATAATGGAGCCTCCAGCACCTACCTCCACCCGCAGAGCCGCACTCCACATAGAGAATAATGGAGCCTCCAGCACCGACCTCCACCCGCAGAGCCACACTCCACATAGAGAATAATGGAGCCTTCAGCACCTACCTCCACCCGCAGAGCCGCACTCCACATAGAGAATAATGGAGCCTCCAGCACCGACCTCCACCCGCAGAGCCACACTCCACATAGAGAATAATGGAGCCTCCAGCACCTACCTCCACCCGCAGAGCCGCACTCCACATAGAGAATAATGGAGCCTCCAGCACCGACCTCCACCCGCAGAGCAGCACTCTACATAGAGAATAATGGAGCCTCCAGCACCGACCTCCACCCGCAGAGCCACACTCCACATAGAGAATAATGGAGCCTCCAGCACCGACCTCCACCTGCAGAGCAGCACTCCACATAGAGAATAATGGAGCCTCCAGCACCTACCTCCACCCGCAGAGCAGCACTCCACATAGAGAATAATGGAGCCTCCAGCACCTACCTCCACCCGCAGAGCAGCACTCCACATAGAGAATAATGGAGCCTCCAGCACCTACCTCCACCCGCAGAGCAGCACTCCACATAGAGAATAATGGAGCCTCCAGCACCTACCTCCACCCGCAGAGCCGCACTCCACATAGAGAATAATGGAACCTCCAGCACCTACCTCCACCCGCAGAGCCGCACTCCACATAGAGAATAATGGAGCCTCCAGCACCGACCTCCACCTGCAGAGCAGCACTCCACATAGAGAATAATGGAGCCTCCAGCACCTACCTCCACCCGCAGAGCAGCACTCCACATAGAGAATAATGGAGCCTCCAGCACCTACCTCCACCCGCAGAGCCGCACTCCACATAGAGAATAATGGAACCTCCAGCACCTACCTCCACCCGCAGAGCCGCACTCCACATAGAGAATAATGGAGCCTCCAGCACCGACCTCCACCTGCAGAGCAGCACTCCACATAGAGAATAATGGAGCCTCCAGCACCGACCTCCACCCGCAGAGCCGCACTCCACATATATGGCTGCTCTGTGCGCACAGGACCTGTGATGAGGTCACAGGGGAGGAGTCAGGGGTCACATGATCAGGGGCCTCAGTGGATGTAACTCTTTTATTATAAAATTATAAACAATACATCATAATAAATAATAAACTGTACAGAAATAAAACATAGCTAAAATAAGTAACAGAAACAAAAGAAATCAGCATCAAATAAACCATAAAGTCTAGAATCCTTCGTCCTTCCAAAGCTATTGCAGCTTCCAAAGGAACATTCCCCCTAACCAAAATTATATATAAAACATAAAAGAAACATGCACACACTGACACACACTCACCCCAAAAGAATGGAAAAAGGCCTCACCTGGCCATAGATACAACTCAACCTATATATACACTACTATATACACAATAAGACAGGCACAAAAAAAAAAAATTCTTTTTTTTTTTTTCTTCCTTTTTTTCTTTTCTTTTTTCCTTTTTTTCCCCACCACACCACAGGTCCATGAGTTCATACCCTTTTCACAACAAGCCTTGTTTTTAACGGCTCCATGAAAGTTTATGCCCTTAGAAATTTACAACCCTCGGGTCCATGACAAGTTCCATGCCCTCCCCCCACACAACCTAAACTATACCCCCCAAACATATAACTATTTACACTTATATATAAAACATAACATTAACAGACCTACCACACAGGAACACTACATTACATTACTTTACTATAAACACAACATTATAAACATTTATAAACATTAACTCTATACACTGACCACAGAACTTACAAGGCCCAAGTTCAGCGCCTGCAAGCCCAATATTCATTATTTCCTGAATTTACAAAACAAAATGCTAAATGTGCCACACACCAGCCCACCACCGGGAAACTGGAGTCCAAAGAAGCCCCATCCCTAACCACCAACACACGCACCCTGTCCCTCACCAACTAAATCTGTCCCTAAAAGAAACTGACCCTAACTATCCCTACCTGTCCCTACCTATCCCTACTCTACCTAGCTTATCAAAACAAACTATCTAACTATCCCTAAACTGTCCCTCCCTGTCCCTATCTGTCCCTACTTTTCTCTCCCTCAACACCCACACCACCTTATCTTACCTTACCAACAATCTCACACAGACCAGCTCTCCCTAGGGCACGTTAAAGGAGAAACCCCTCCAAAGCCGAGAGGCCCTCCTTGCACCCAGCCTCTCGAACTCCAAAGAGCGTACCTTCCCCAGGTCACCCAAGATGTTTCTAACCACCTCATCCCGGGGGAGGAAACTAAACTCCGTGCATTCCAAGTGTGGAACCTAATGACTACACTAACTAGGAATAAAGTGCTCCGTTCTCGGCCACCCAGGGATCTGAATGCCCAATAAGCCCACTCCGGATAAGAAAGGGACACCAGCCTAGGACAGCCAATGGAAGCACCCACCCTGTTGTAGACCCCTGTATTAAAGGGACACTGAAGGAGGAAGTGCTCCATGCTTTCCAACATGTCGCCACACTCCTCACGGCGACAACCCCGATCATCGGAGCTCCTGCACTTCAGGTTGTCCCTTACATACAGCCTCCCATGGAAGCAGAGCCAGGCCAAGTCCCAAAACTTCAAGGGGATCCGCTTGGAATTTAATAACCCAAGCCCAACCTCCAGATCCCGGCCTGGGCAATCCTTGAGCACCAGAGGCTTCTGGAAATGGGTCAACAGAACCCTGCTGTCAAGGAATTTCCTCGACATGGTCCTGATTTCCCACATTCCCAGACCCCACCGGCGGATCACCTTCAGAACCGGGGTAGCATAAGCCGGGAGATGTCCGTGTGGTGTGTGCAGGTCCTTCACCTGCCCTCCTGTCTCCCATTCCTGGAAGAAAGGCCGAAACCAACCCCTAAAGGAGAATACCCACGGAGGAACCCTCTCTGAATAGAGGTTGGCAACATTGATCTTAAGAAAGGTGTTTATCAGAAACACCACCGGGTTGACCATACCCAACCCACCTAATCTCCTCGTACGGTATGTGACCTCTCTCTTAATTAGGTTAAGCCTGTTCCCCCATAACATCTGGAAGAACAGGCTATAGACCCGTGTCCAGAGAGGTTCTGGCAAGACGCAGACACTGCCCAGGTATATTAGCAAGGGAAGCAGAAAGCCTTTGGCCAAGTTGACCCTTTCCCTCAGGGTTAAAGACCAACCCTTCCACTGGTCTACCTCCACAATGAACGGTTGTGATGCATCTGGTTGAATGAGTATGGGTGCTGAAGCAAAACATTTTTTCAAGGAGGAAAATGCTTGACAAGCTTTGTCAGACCACCTAGAAAAATCCGTCCCTTTTTTTGTCATGTCAGTGAGAGGTTTGACAACGGATGAGAAATTACGAATAAATTTCCGGTAGTAGTTAGCAAACCCCAGGAAACGCTGCAGTGCCTTAAGATCCTCTGGCCGATCCCATTCAAGCACTGCCTTCACTTTCCCAGGGTCCATACGGAAACCAGAAGCTGACACCAGGAATCCTAAAAACTGAAGTTCCTGTACGGCGAATACACACTTCTCCCATTTGGCATACAGTTTATTGTCTCGCAAGATCTGCAACACCTGTCTCACATGCTCCTGATGAGACACAAGATCCGGCGAGTAAATTAAGATGTCATCTAGATAAATGACAACAAACTGTCCCACTAGGTGGCGAAAGATGTCATTAACAAAATGTTGAAACACCGCCGGGGCAGTAGTCAGACCGAAAGGCATGACAAGGTTCTCATAATGTCCCTCCGGAGTGTTAAACGCCGTCTTCCACTCATCCCCCTCCTTTATCCTCATCAGATTATACGCCCCCCTGAGATCCAACTTAGAGAACCATTTGGCGCCCACAATCTGATTGAAGAGATCAGGAATAAGTGGGAGCGGATACGGATCCCGGACCGTAATCCGATTAAGCTCACGGAAATCCAGGCAAGGGCGTAGGCCTCCATCTTTTTTCTTCACAAAGAAGAACCCCGCGGCCACTGGGGAAGATGAAGGTCTAATATGCCCCTTGGCCAGACTTTCCGAAATAAAATCCTTCATAGCTTGCCTCTCAGGACCAGAAAGGTTATATAACCTAGATTTAGGTAACTTAGCATCAGGAAGCAATTTTATAGAACAGTCATACGCGCGATGAGGAGGTAATTCTTGACACCCTTCCTCTGAAAACACATCCTCAAAGTCCTCCAGAAAAGGAGGTAAGGTTCTAGGCACGACCGCACCGATGACCGTGTTCATGCAGTTACTATTGCAAAATTCACCCACTGGCTTATCTCTCTGGATTGCCAATTAATAACTGGGTTATGTTTAGTTAACCAAGGAAGTCCCAACACAATAGGAGTGGGAAGACCCTCCAACACATAACAAGACAATAGTTCTTTATGTATTGCCCCCACTCGAAGGTCTATGTTATGCACGGCTTGCACAAAGCTACCTTGACCGAGAGGCCTGGCGTCAATTGAGAATATAGGGATAGGTTTGGCCAATACACTCAGTTGCATACCTTGCACCTGGGCAAACCGAGCGTCCACCAGATTAGCCCCGGCCCCACTATCCAGAAGAACAGAAATCCTCTCAGTTCTCGTACCTACCACCACCTCCGCTGGTACGAGAAACTGAGACGGACCTGGGGACGAAATACATACTCCCAGATTGTCGTCCACCACACAACCTGGGATTAACAGTTTTCCGGCGACTTCTTGCTCAGTAAAGTACGGGATGGACACCCCTCAATAAAATGTCCCTTTCTCCCGCAGAAGAAACACTTTCTTGTCTTGCGGCGCACCGCCGATCCCCTCCCTCGAAATGATGTCCCTCCTAACTGCATAGGTTCCTCAGAACAACCCAGGGGAACCTCAATATAAGGGACTTTAGTAGAAGGTGGAGTCATCACAGGGGGCGGAGTTACCTCGCACCTCTCCCGAAGCCGTCTATCAATGCGAATCGCAAGGGCCATAGCGGCCTCCAGTGACGGGGGAGAATCATACTGAGCCAACACATCAGATAACCCTTGACAAAACTGGCTCCTAAGAGCTGGGTCATTCCACTGAGTATCTGTGGCCCATCTACGGAACTCAGAAGAAAATTCCTCCGCCGGACGATCTCCCTGCTGTATCTTACGTAACTTCGTTTCAGCAAGGGAGACCCGATCCGGGTCATCATATACCAGACCCAGGGCTGTAAAAAATCGATCTACTGACTGGAGAGCCGCGGAGCCCGGAGGAAGAGAGAACGCCCAGGATTGAGGGTCCCCTTGTAAGAGCGAGATGACAATTCCCACCCTCTGATCTTCACTCCCCGACGACCGAGGCCGTAGCCGAAAATATAATTTACATGCCTCCCGGAAGGTAAAAAATTTGTCCTGCCCACCAGTGAACCTGTCCGGGAGAGCTACTTTAGGTTCAGATCTAGTTTGCTCCAGGGGGTACAAAACCTTGGACTTAACATCCGTCAGCTCCATGGACAAACTCTGCAACTGCTGAGCTAGCTGGGCTACTGGATCCATGGTAGCTGGGGAGAATCTTAAGTGTGGTCGGTGAAAATGTCACGCTGTATAACAGATATATTTTATGACAGTAACATATATCTAGTGTGACAACATTCTATATTTCATATAATAGAAAATATCAACATGTATACATAGTATCTGCCAGCATTGTCTTACATGACATCATATCCTATGTATTGTGGGTCTATGCTGTATACTTGTCACGCTGTCTCAGGATAGAGGTGGACCGGGGTCTATGCTGACCCTAAACTGGGGTCCTGACTAGTCCCTCTACCTGGAGGTACTGTTAATGGTACAGAGGTCCAGGCCGCCAGCGTAACCCTGTCTCCTGTAGATCCCTGACCACTGTAATCTAGTCCTGAGAAGGACCCTGATTACCACCACAGGGAATGGGCAGGTCACAGCTTACAAACAGTACAAGACAAACGAGACAGACAAGGGGTAAAGTAAATACTGCCTTGCATACAAAAACTTCAACTACAGAGGGAACACAAAAGGTTAAGGAGATAAACAATAAGCGAGAAGAGGATAAACCACAACAGGCACTCTTAGCTTAAAGGGTATGCCACACTGAACAATATCGCTAACGGGATCGCTAAAAAACGTCACTATTTAGCGATCCCGTTAGCGATGTTGTTCAGTGCGGCATCTGCCAGCGACGAGCTTCCTGCTGTGATCTCGCTCGTCGCTGGAATCGTTCCGGACCCTATTTTCTCGTCGGCGCTCCCGCTGGGTAAGTATATATCGCTAGTGTGGCACCTTTTCTTAGCGATTTAGCGGTACTTTTGTACCGCTAAAGTCGTTAAGAAGATCGCTAACGGCGATAGCGTCGTTAACTATATCGCTAAATGTGGCCGCACTTAGCGATATAGAAACAATCCCGCTAGCGATCGCATTAGTATGCGTCGTTATCGTGATCGCTAGCGGGATTGTTTAGTGTGGCAGTACCTTAAGTCTTCTCAGAAACGATCCGCTCTGCTGGTCTGAAGGAATGCTTTCACCGACAACTCCTTAAGCAGAATGGCAGGTATTTGAAGGAAGCTAATTAGTGCCTAATACACAGCAGCCAGGCGAGGCTGGACCCAGTCTAAGCACAGAGAAAGGTAGAATTAACGCCCTCACTGCCAACAGACACAAAGTACCAACAACTCAGCTGCGAGAAGTCAGAATGTGAAATCGCGACGATCTTCGTGGCGATACACCCGTGACAAGAAGGCCCACTGTGTTTTGGTTCGAGATCGAGCCTGAGAACTGGACATTAACCCAGCCTGTGTGCCCAAAGGCCTGAGGGAGCAGAGCCCTGCTAAGGACATTTTGTGTTGTGTTTTGCTTGATCTAAAGGCTGTTTATTTTCTGTTTTGCTTCTGTGATTTATGAAGCCATAAACACCCATGATCTTTTAAAGGATCAAGCCTCCTGTTTTCCTTCTGCCGCACCTGAGTGAGTAAAACCCCAACAGGGTGTTAAAAAGTAACTTTTAGGATGCTGACACTGGCCCAGCCTAATAGACTGGAGTGTGCAGCTGCACGTATTTCTATGCAGCTGAATGCTCCGGTCTGAACTGCAGGCAGGAGGGCCGTGTATTGAGGCAAGAGACTCACGTGCGTTTCTCGCATTGCAGTTGCAAATGTGACATCGTCCTAAGTATCGTAGTAAGTAGGCCACCCCACACTATCGAGTACTTGGGGGTGGAGGGCATTCATCCGAACTCTGTCACATCTTCTTAGATGCAATGTTTGCTTTTGACAAGAGTAAGTGGCGTCACGACAAACTACACGAACATTTAATCTGGCTCAGTGGATAGCACTACAGCCTTGCAGCGCTGGAGTCCTGGGTTCGAATCCCACCTAGGACAACATCTGCAAGGAGTTTGTATGTTCTCCCCGTGTTTGCGTGGGTTTCCTCCGGGTACTCCGGTTTCCTCCCACACTCCAAAAACATACTGATAGGGAATCGAGATTGTGAGCCCCATCGGGGACAGCGACGATAATGTGGCAAAACTGTAAAGCGCTGCGGAATCTGTTAGCGCTATATAAAAAAAAAAAAAAAATCCCCTGTAAATATCCCCTTTTCAGTGAGCCCCAGGGCCATGGACCGAGCTGCAGCTACCGTGACATTCCCCATAGAGGTTAACGGGCTCGGTGCCGAGTACCCCACGGCCCTGGCGGGCGGCTCATCTTTGGCATCACGAACAGGATTCTGAGGCTCGCTATAAGCGAGTCCTGTGTGCCTGAATTGGACTGTTTTTGTGCTAAAGACTGTATTTGCCATTTTTGTGACTTTGCCGCCATTTGCCGCCATTTTGCCGCCATATTCGCGCCCTGAGGCGCTGGTGAAGAAGGAGGGTGTGCTTTCGTGGGCGTGCGCTCACTCTGAGGCGCGAAAGAAATGCCCGCCTACCCTAAGTGTTACTGCACTAACCGGACATGCCCATCAGCAAGGGAAATCAGCCTCCTGGTCCCAAATGAAGTGAAGAGGAGGAAAAGAAAACCCTGCCCCCTTGACAGAGAGCGGGACCCTCCTGATAAAGAAGATCTCCCCACCGCTGAGCCTCCCGTGCTGCAGGAAGATGTCTATGAGTCGCACATGGGGTACCAGGGCTATGGGGTACTCGGCACCGAGCCCATGGAAGTCTATGGGGGATGTCACTGGCAGCAGAGCTCGGTCCGTGGCCCTGGGCGCTCATACAATGGGGGGAATATTTACAGGGGATTATAAAGATAGTTCGTGACGCCACCTGTGGTGTCTGATCAATTTGACCAGCGCTGCAGGGTGATTCTTCTGAGGGGATGTTATGGGGCAGCTGGATGTTAAGTCCCCCACAGGTGGGACTGATCCCTCGAAGTATATGGTAGTGCCGGATGCAGATAATAATGCAGTCACACACAAGTCAGTCTCTTTTCATACCTTTACTGTTGTGGTTGTTGCAGGCATGTCCCGGGGAGCTGGTCAGGTTGGAGAATGCACATTCAGGGAATTGCTGAGCAGGTTTAAGGCCTCCTTTCCCTTTGTAATGTATGTGAGTCTTAACCTGCGTGAAGTCAGGTTTAACTCCTAATGCAACTCCTACGCCCGGTCGACATTGTGGTAGAGTCTTTTCTGTCTCTGTTACCCAGATGTTGGCAAGAACGAGGTCCTTACTTTTGCAGCGTCCCGCTCAAAGTCCCTGTTCTCCCTGACTTCAGTTACGTATCAACGCTTAGGGCTACCTTCTGTGACTTGAAGTCCAGCAAGGATTCCGGTGTATCTTATTACTAGACGTGAAGTACTAGCAATGCTTCGGACCCCGGTGTCCGGTTAATCAAGTAAAGATGATCTGTCACCTTGGTCACTTGTCCTTCTTTCTCCACTCGCCTGTCGCCCTGCTCTTGCCCTTAACATAAGCACAGGTAGCAGCGGTAGTAGATGTCAGCTTTCCTTCCAGTGCTCACTGACCTGTCCTCAGTTGCCTCGTTGTATTAACTGCAGTAGTTCCCTTCCTTCTTTCCTTCCAAAGACTCTGTCCAGAGTGGCTATCAGGAGCTTCTGTCGACTGATTTCATGCTCGCTCTGAGAGTTACTTTCCACATTCATAGGGAACACAGGAGCTTGTTCTGAGGTAACTGCTTCAGGTTCAGATGTAACTCTGACTAGGCTAGAGTGATTCCTTCCCACTCGTACTAGCCTCCACTTCAGTATAAGGTGAGCTACAGGAGCTCTGTCAGATCTCAGTCTTATCTCCTCTCCCTCCAAGACTGAACTGCTCTGTCCTGAGACAGGAAACTAATCTCTCTACTGCTACGTCACACTAACTTAAATAGTCTAAGTTGCCCTCTAAAAACACAAGTCATACAGAGACTCAAATAGTGTATATAAAAGTTTTTTATTGGAAATATATTTAATATATAAAAGATCCAGTGATCACCGCAAAGAAAATTGGTGGGTCACCTGGACTACTAAAAACATGTACATATATGATCCAAAGTATAATACACATAAAGAATATAAAGTGTGCTAGTAAAGTTGGAGTACCTAAAAATACATATAGTGAATAGTGATCAATATAATAACAAAAATAAGTGAAAAAAATGTATCAACAAAATACCCCAAAAAAAGAAAGATCATACATAATTACCTATGTGGTATAAAGAAGTCCAGGCACCCACCACACCCGACGCACGTTTCGCATCAAAGCTTCGACCCCTGGACGAAGCTTTGATGCGAAACGTGCGTCGGGTGTGGTGGGTGCCTGGACTTCTTTATACCACATAGGTAATTATGTATGATCTTTCTTTTTTTGGGGTATTTTGTTGATACATTTTTTTCACTTATTTTTGTTATTATATTGATCACTATTCACTATATGTATTTTTAGGTACTCCAACTTTACTAGCACACTTTATATTCTTTATGTGTATTATACTTTGGATCATATATGTACATGTTTTTAGTAGTCCAGGTGACCCACCAATTTTCTTTGCGGTGATCACTGGATCTTTTATATATTAAATATATTTCCAATAAAAAACTTTTATATACACTATTTGAGTCTCTGTATGACTTGTGTTTTTGGTGTTATCTATATTTATTAACTTTGTAGGTGTTTAAGTTGCCCTCTAGTGGCAGTGTTGGAAGTGTGTGATGTGAATGAATATCAGGCTTCACAATTACCTTATCTGTGCATTTTCCAGGAGACATGCGTACCAAGCGCAGCTGGGCCACACATCCCCCCCTAGTTAAACTCAGCACTCCCGGGCTGAAATAGAAAAGAAAAACATTTTTGTTTTGCATATAACATCAACATTTTAAACTCATCCCTTGCGGGAGGTAAGGACTCTTGAACGTTACATTTTGTACAATGGACATTAGAAAAATATCAAAAATACTTTTCACATAAATATATACAAGACAAGATTCTTGTGGAGGACCCGCACCAAAAACCTCCCACGTGGGTCCTGGGTGGGCTGCAGGACTTCATTGCTGCAGACCTCACTCTAGGCCACACCATACGGGTTTTTCTTCAGAGGTAGAGAAGGCTTTGTGTAAAACCAAGATGGGGCACCGAAGTGCGAACTATTTACAATGAAAGTTTTTGGGCTGGCACAGTCCACAGCCACGCAGTCTTTGCATATAAAAACACATTTCAAGTAAGATCATCTGGCAATTAACTCTTCACTTTCACTCTCATTACCCAACTGGGGTATTCTATGCATACTATGCAAACATCATCACATTTAGCAAATAACATTATTAAACATTTTTCTCAATATTAATAAAGTGCAACTTCTTCATCTTCTTCAACTTTATACATGGCAGTAAACCCTGTCTGGGTCCTACTGGTCTTCTTTTCTTTTGCAAACTTCAATAACGTCTTCCACTTCTGGGGCTGGAACGACGCAGTGTTCTTTTGAACGCATGACAAACAAGTCATGGCCTGCTATCAGCGTTTGAGTGGCCACAGTTCTTGTGTGATCCACTAGGGGCTCAACAGGTGACTCATGCAGGTATAAATCTTCCATTGAGGACGCAGGCTTGGGCTGTGATCTAGCTGTGGTCGCACCATCCGGTTGCGTTGCAGGATATGAGACGGGATACACTACAGATTGTGGTGCAGAAGCGGTTGCGGTTTGCGATGCGGGTGCACGGCCTGGTGCTGACGCCAAAGATGACGCTGCTGGGGCTTTGGATGCTGAGACACGGGAGACATTCAAGGCAAACCATCCCTGACGACTACAGTGTCGCGTGTAGGTGACAACATCCCCTTTTAACAGATGGAACCCCGCATCGCAGCAGTGAACATAGATCTCTGGAGAGAACCTGGGCTCACATATGTAACCCCAAACTCCTCGGGCCTTAGAGGCACACACCGTTCCCTGGCGCCGCGGTTCCCGGAGCGTACCTTTATCTCTCCTGACATTTTCCTTTTCAGCGAAAATCTCTTCCTGGTACCTCTGGCGAAACTGCTGCAACTCCCTCTGCTCCTGCTGCTGCCGCTGTTCGTGTTCCCGGCGTCGCCACTCGTTCTCCATCTGGGCGGCATATTCTATGTCATCCAGGTACTTCTTATCGTCCCAGTCGACCTCCATCATGGACGGCTGGCTTCCCTCCGGTGTCCCTACCGGGAGACTGCCTTCCGCTGCGGCCTCCTGGTCTTGCTGGTACTCCGGAACGGGCAGGGCCTCCTCAGCCTCCTTCCCTCCGACCGGATCATCGGTGGAGTCGGGATCAGCTCTTTCGGGGCCGGCCTCCGGTTTCTCATCAGCTTCTGACGGCGGTGGCACAGGGAGCACAGGTACTGGCTGCGTTCCTGGGGGGGAGAGCATTGCGTCCCACAGCAGCCGCTGTTTCCGGGCACGCCATCTTTTCTCCAGCTCCTCCATATCTTCTCGGTGTCGGGCCAGGTCCCTTAACACCGCTTCCACCTCCATCACTTCTTTCATGGTTTGGTTAGTGTCCTGAACTGGGGACGGCTCTGGCACAGGTAGTAGCTTTTCTGGGGAACGGGGCCTGCGCGCCGCCGCTCCTCCACACAGCGTCTCCTGTCCTTCAGCCATCTCTCTCCAGGCCAGACTGTGTTTTCCATCTGGAACAATCTGGTCTCTTCCGTGGAGGCGGGACTTGCGCTTCTTCTTCTTGGCATAGAAAATGAAGAGGAGGCGGATCTCTTTAGCAGTGGGGCAGGCTCTCACATTATAGTAGCATTTAGAGAGGGCGCCCATCACTTTCGCGCCACAGGAGGGGTACACGCCCACGAATGCACGCCCACCTTCTTCACCAGCGCCTCAGGGCGCGAATATGGCGGCAAAATGGCGGAAAATGGCGCCAAAAATCACAAAAATAGCAAACAGTCTTTTTGCAGAAAACAGTTCAATAGGCACACAGGACTCACATCCAGTAAGCTTCGTATCCTGTTCGTGACGCCAAAGATGAGTCGCACATGGGGTACCAGGGCTATGGGGTACTCGGCACCGAGCCCATGGAAGTCTATGGGGGATGTCACTGGCAGCAGAGCTCGGTCCGTGGCCCTGGGCGCTCATACAATGGGGGGAATATTTACAGGGGATTATAAAGATAGTTTGTGACGCCACCTGTGGTGTCTGATCAATTTGACCAGCGCTGCAGGGTGATTCTTCTGAGGGGATGTTATGGGGCAGCTGGATGTTAAGTCCCCCACAGGTGGGACTGATCCCTCGAAGTATATGGTAGTGCCGGATGCAGATAATAATGCAGTCACACACAAGTCAGTCTCTTTTCATACCTTTACTGTTGTGGTTGTTGCAGGCATGTCCCGGGGAGCTGGTCAGGTTGGAGAATGCACATTCAGGGAATTGCTGAGCAGGTTTAAGGCCTCCTTTCCCTTTGTAATGTATGTGAGTCTTAACCTGCGTGAAGTCAGGTTTAACTCCTAATGCAACTCCTACGCCCGGTCGACATTGTGGTAGAGTCTTTTCTGTCTCTGGTACCCAGATGTTGACAAGAACGAGGTCCTTACTTTTGCAGCGTCCCGCTCTAAGTCCCTGTTCTCCCTGACTCCAGTTACGTATCAACGCTTAGGGCTACCTTCTGTGACTTGAAGTCCAGCAAGGATTCCGGTGTATCTTATTACTAGACGTGAAGTACTAGCAATGCTTTGGACCCCGGTGTCCGGTTAATCAAGTAAAGATGATCTGTCACCTTGGTCACTTGTCCTTCTTTCTCCACTCGCCTGTCGCCCTGCTCTTGCCCTTAACATAAGCACAGGTAGCAGCGGTAGTAGATGTCAGCTTTCCTTCCAGTGCTCACTGACCTGTCCTCAGTTGCCTCGTTGTATTAACTGCAGTAGTTCCCTTCCTTCTTTCCTTCCAAAGACTCTGTCCAGAGTGGCTATCAGGAGCTTCTGTCGACTGATTTCATGCTCGCTCTGAGAGTTACTTTCCACGTTCATAGGGAACACAGGAGCTTGTTCTGAGGTAACTGCTTCAGGTTCAGATGTAACTCTGACTAGGCTAGAGTGATTCCTTCCCACTCGTACTAGCCTCCACTTCAGTATAAGGTGAGCTACAGGAGCTCTGTCAGATCTCAGTCTTATCTCCTCTCCCTCCAAGACTGAACTGCTCTGTCCTGAGACAGGAAACTAATCTCTCTACTGCTACGTCACACTAACTTAAATAGTCTAAGTTGCCCTCTAGTGGCAGTGTTGGAAGTGTGTGATGTGAATGAATATCAGGCTTCACAATTACCTTATCTGTGCATTTTCCAGGAGACATGCGTACCAAGCGCAGCTAGTAGGGTTGAGCATTCCGATACTTCCGATATCTGAAATCCAATGTAAGTCTATGGGAACAAAATATCGGAAGTATCGGAAGTACTTCCGATATTTTATTCCCATAGACTTACATTGGATTTCAGGTATCGGAAGTATCGGAATGCTCAACCCTAGCAGCTAGGCCACACATCTGCACCCTTCATGACCCTGCTGCAGACGTCGAACTAGCGGTACTGGCCCGGCACCAGGCGGAAGCCGAGAACATGGAGCGGAGCTGGAAAGAGCTCATCCTCAGCCCAGACCAGCCGCTGGAGCCGCAGCGCTCGCTGGAGCGTCCCCCTGCTGCCGAACCTTTAGCCGAGGAGAATCCCTGCACCGCTACTGGCATCACAGCGGAGGTATCCGGCCCCGCGGAAGAATCAGCGGCAGGCCCTCTCCCACGCAGCCTACAGGTGAGCCTGGCAGGCCGCCAGCGTCCCCAGAGGAGAACAGGCCCTGCGACCTAGAGGACCGGAGCGAACCGGCTATGCAGGTAACCGGCGATCATATCACTGCTGCAGCTGATGACACCCTGGTGGAACCCCTGACACCCACACCAGCCCAGTGTGCACCAGCCATACGGACACCAGCGGTGGAGTCAATGACCCTGGTGCTAGGCACTGTGCCCATGGACAGGAACGGCCCTGTGCGTGCACAGCCACCAGGTGTAGCCCCAGCTAAGTAATTGAATAACCCGGACAGGGTCCACATTAACTGTAAATAGTTTTCTGTGTGATTTCATGCTTTGATCAATAGTATTTTTGCATATGTTTTTCTAATATGTTTTCATATCTGAACTATGTGGCTGAGGACTCTGCCAGCCCAAAAACTCTCTCTGTATATAGTTAGCACTTCGGTGCCTCATTTTGGTTTCACTTAATTACCTCAGAAGTTTAAAACCCGTTTGGTGTGGCCAAAAGTGAGGTCTGCTACAGAGATCCAGAAAAGTCTTGCAGCCCACCAGGACCACTGTTGGAGGTTTGGAGCGGGTCCTCCACAAGTATATGTTTACTTGAACTTTGAAGTAAATATTAAAAGTGTTTTCTTGTAACGTTTAACCTGAAGTGCCTTCCATAAAGGGATGATGCGTTTGAAAATGTTTTACTGTTTTGCTAGCATTCATAAAAATTTTGTATGTTTCTTATGTAACATCTTTACTCTATTACAGCCCGGGAGTGCTGTGTTTAACCAGGGGGGAATGTGGCGCCCTGAGGGTCCAGTCGCCACAGAGATGTTGCATCTCACCCAGAGGTGTGACATCTGACTCTCAGGTAAGGAGGAAGCACCCCATTGACTCCATCACCGCATCCACACACATCATGCCAGTGCTGAGCATCAGGCTGGTTAGGAAAGGGTGTAGAAGTGGGTGGGTGGAGCTAGCTGCAGCATGAGGCAGCAGAATGTTAGTTTAGAGTTTCAGTTGGAGACAGGCAGGCAGTGTGTGGGTACTGGCCTGACCTGCAGCTCTCCTGAGTTCACCTCAGGGAGCCGTGCTGAAGAGAGCGAAAGGGTCCAGGGCAAAGACAGCAATTGAAGCTGTGCCCCCATCCTGAAGAAGGAAGGACCAGGCAAACATCGGGGAACGGTTCCTAGACTAGTGGGTCAGTTCAACGCCACTAGTAACACCGAGTATAGTGGGACTCTTCAAGGGCCACTAGCTACCATATTCCCATCCGGGAGGAAGCCAGGGATCAAGTACGTCCAGACATCCGACGGTGTCTCGGTCTCCGATTGTGATAAGGAGGTGATCCCCCGGGACATCGGGTCGTACCTGTAAACTGAAAGGATCCAATACTACCTCGTCCGAGGGCTCTGTGGTAGGGAGGTGCAGAGAAGGAGTAAGGAGTGTAGCACTAAGAAGCCGGAAAGGAACATAAAGGGAGTCTTTGGGAGTGTGACCGATATACCTGAGGGTTGCTGGACTACTCACTGGAAGGACACAGTGCCCGGCTGGACTCTGTAAAGCGCTTAACAGACTGTGAGTAAACCTTTGAAACTGCACAAGAACTGTTTCCTGCATTATTACTCCGTCGCACACTCCACTCTGCTACATCTCTCCTGCACCATTGCTTTACCTTACATCTACCTGCCCTGGAAGGACACAGTCTCACCTGTAGGAGACTTTACACCAAGCTGCACAACACCATCCCTTCCAGAGGACCTGCACAGCAGCGCTGGTCACCCTGACCAGGTACTACAGGTGGCGTCACGACAAACTACACGAACATTTAATCCCCTGAAAATATCCCCTTTTCAGTGAGCCCCAGGGCCACGGACCGAGCTGCAGCTACCGTAACATTCCCCGTAGAGGTTAACAGGCTCGGTGCCGAGTACCCCACGGCCCTGGCGGGTGGCTCACAATTAGTGTTGAGCGATACTGCTCGATATCTAAAAATATTGTATCGAAATGGTATCGCCTATATCACTAAATATCGTCGATATCCGATTCCGATACCGGAAGTCCAATGTAAGTCTATGGGAACAAAAAATCGCAACAAAAAAAAACCTTTCTTTCGTTGTAAACACAAAATATACACACATAGAATACATATATATATATATATATATATACATGTCATTGTGACATATATATATACATATATTTATAGTTTATACACTTCTACATAGTAAAATAGACTCTGATTCAATTGCCGGGTAAAGCCGTGACATACCCCATAGAAGTCGACGGGCTCGGTGCCGAGTACCCCCAAAACCTCTGGCTCTGTGCGACTCAACTTGGGCGTCACGAACAGGATTCTGTAGCTCGCTATAAGCGAGTCCTGTGTGCCTGAATTGAACTGGTTTTGTGCTTGAGAATTGCTAAAATCATCAGAGAATGTATTTGCCATTTTTCCGCCATATCTGCGTCACGACGAGGCACTGGTGAAGAAGAAGGGCGTGCTCTTCGTGGGTGTACACTCACTCAGTGGCGTGAAAACGATGGCCGACCACTCTAAATGGTACTGCAATGTAAGATCGTGCCCCACAGCTCTTCAGTTCCGCCTCCTCATCCTCCTCAGTGTGCGGAAACTAACACGAAGGTCCCGCCTCACTACAAAAGAGGGGCCCTCTCCAGATGCTAATGACACATGTGACTTGGCAGAGATGGCTAATGGACACGAGCAGAAGTGTGAAGGGATGGAGCAGTCAGAGCTCTCCCCCCACGGAAGCGACCCGATCGCCACGGAACCACCGTTGGGCACCCGGCCTGGAAACCCTCCTACGCTGCAAGAAGCGGAGGATACCCTAAGAGGCCTGGCCCGGCACCGGGAGGAGGTCGCCAGGATGGAAGCCAGCTGGCGTGCCCTAAAACTAAACTTGGAGCGGCGCCAATCCCTCTTACCTGAAGTGTCTGTACCGGAAGGTGAGGCACCCGTTCTAGTAGAGGAGTCCATGCGGGCATCCCAGCCCTTGCAATGTGATCCGGTTGACGTTGTCGCAGTGGAGGCACCCGTTCCTGCAAAAAACTCTGCACCGGCAGCACCCCAGATCCCGCTGTCTGCCCCCGTCGCTGAGACAGAAGAAGCGACACCCGTCCTCATGGAGGAGGCCGCGCAGGCACCAGAGGTCTACCTGTCTGTACCGGAGCCCCGACTGTCATCTGTTCCAGAGCCGGCTGCTTCCTCTCCAGGTGAGCGCCGCCAGGACTGGGGGCGCCAGGAGAGCTGCCGCAAACCGGACAACGTAAGCTGCAGTTTGATGGTGGAGACATGGAGATGCTGGAGGAGAATTACAACCAGCGTCAGGAGGAAGAGTGGAGACGTTGGGAGAAGGAAGCAGAGCGACAAAGGGAGCAGCGCGAATCCCAGAAGCTTCGCCAACGTCACATCGAGAAGGACCGGGCAGATAAGGACCGGATGAGAAAAGATAAAGGTACCCTGAGGGAGCCGCGGCGTAAGGGTGCAGTACGGAGCTTTAAATTGAAAGGTGGTTGGGGCTTCATCCAGGAGCCTGGACTTTATTTAGAAGTCTTTGTGACCCGGCGGGACGTGGAGACTCACCTCCCAGAAGGACACCCGGGGAGGGACCTGTTGCCAGGAGACTTGGTGACTTACACCCGACACTGGGGTTACAATGGATGGTACGCCCTAAATGTTACCAGGTGCGACCCCTACTCCCCAGAGTGTCAGGAACCTGTGAGACCCTCGGAGCCTTCAGCCTCCCACATCCAGGCCTCTGCACAAGTGCCCACCCCACTCCGTAAATCTCCCCAGCCTCCCTCAGTGGTCTCCTCAGCAGCCCCAGCTATGGACATGATAACTATAGCTGGCCCGTACCCGGCGCCTGTTAGGCCCCCTGGGGTTCGTTCAGTCCGGGACATAGGGGTCCAGACCCGGAGGGAGATGAAAGAGGTGGCCACACAGACCCAGATAGCGGGTCACGACTTGACTGTACAGGCCACACGACGTCATCAGGTCCTGGTGGTCCTTGGTGTCTCGGATGTTTGGCAAGCATCAGAAGAGTACCAGGTGGTACCTGGAACACCCCTGCCAAAGAATTATAAATAACCCGGACAGGGTCCCTGTATGTAAATAGTTAAATTGTTGATGTACCCGGACGGGTGAATGTTCATATAAAAGTTTTTTAATTTAATAAAAAAAACAACACAGTTTTCATTACTTTTATTACAGTCTCATCCTGCGACGCCATCGATCTCCTGTAAAAAAATGAAAAAAAAAACAGCAGTATACCACCTGTCCGACGCAGTCCATAGTAACGAGTGTCCCACGACGATCCAGCTCTGCTACATCAGAATGACAGGCAGAGCCTGTCATCCCGGCACAGCACAGCTGATTACCTGCTTCCCCGGCGGTGACGTCATCGGACTGACTGCTTTACGGCCGGGATTACCCAGCAGTCACTGCAGTTATCGCGAAAAACTGCATGTGACCGCCGGGGAGAAGAGGATGGCGGCCATCAAGCAGTCCAGCCCGTGACCGCCGGAGATCTTCTGCCAGGTAAGTGCCGCTGACTCCTGACAGACCCGACCGACGGACACTCACAGTGACAGTGACAAATCCGATTCCGGTATTCGATATGACGAAAATATCGGTATTCGGAATCGAAAGGCCGATACAGCTAATATCGGCCGATATCCGATATGTGCAGTATCGTATCGCTCAACACTACTCACAATGTTTGCTTTTGACAAGAGTAAGTGGTAAACTGCCAGGGTTTTTGTTGCAGCCGCACCTGTGCCGTTCCTGCTGTGTACATCTATGTTCTGGTGCACAAAAGGGTTAAACATTTGTTAAAAAATAGTAAAATGTATCTTCTGCTTTTTTATGTTTTTTTCTTTTTCCAAGAATTGTTGGAACCAATTTTCCTTTGAAACACATTAAGGCCTCACACATCAGTATTTTTGATCAGTATTTCATCAGTAATTGTATGCCAAAACCAGGAGTGTCTCCAAAACACAGAACAGATGTTAGTCTTTCAGTTAAAGTTTTTCTCTTTAAGGTCCACTCCTGGTTTTTGCATACAAACACTGATGAAAAATACTGACCAAATACTGACGTGTGAATGAGGCCTAATATCTGCTTTTTTCTCTTGTGTTTCTTGTAATATAAAAAAGCCTAAGGTCATAAATAAACCCCATAAAACACTGTACATGGAGACTTTGGGATCACATAATTTCTGTCCATGGTGTTTGTGCAATGGAAAAGCTTTTATAAAAGCCTCAAACTTCTGTGTGTGAATCAGACATGAGATCTAACGTGATAGAAGATTACAGTGCGGGGAAGACGGGAAACAGGGGCATAACTACTGGGATCGCAGCTGCGACGGGGCCTAGAGTGCTTAGGGGCCCGCCCACAGAGGCGTATCTGGATGGCAACCAGGGCTTGGGGGTGCAGTTGACCCGCACATGTGGTACCAGGGCTATGGGGTACTCGGCACCGAGCCCATAGAAATCTATGGGGAATGTCACTGGCAGCAGGACTCGGTCCGTGGCCCTGGGCGGTCATGCAATGCGGGATATTTACAGGGGATTATAAAGATAGTTCGTGACGCCACCTGTGGTATCTGATCAATTTGACCAGCGCTGCTATATGGATCTTCTGAGGGGATGTTATGGGGCAGCAAGATGTTAAGTCCCCCACAGGTGGGACTGTTCCCTCGAAGTCTATGGTGGTGCAGGGTGCAAGCAAAGAAGCAGTCACACACAATTCAGTCTCTTTCCATACCTTTACTTGTAGATGTTGCAAGTATGTCCCGGGAAGCTGGTCAGGTTGGAGAATGCACATTCAGGGAATTGCTGAGCAGGTTTAAGGCCTCCTTTCTCCTTGAAGTGTATGTGAGTCCTAACTTGCATGAAGTCAAGTTTAACTCTCTCTGTAGCAGCTACGCCCGGCCGACATTGTGGTAGAGCCTTTTCTGTTGCACTTGTGCCGTTGAAAGAACTAAGCCTATGTGGCTGATCAGGCCAGACTCCTGTTCTCCCTGACTCCAGTTACGTATCAGCACTTAGGGCTACCTTCTGTGACTTGAAGTCCAGCAAGGCCTCCGGTGTATCTTATTACTAGACGTGAAGTTCTAGCAACACTTCGGACCCGGTGTCCGGATAACTAAGTGAAGGTGCTCTGTCACCTAGGTCACTTGTCTTTCTTTCTCCACTCGCCTGTCGCCCTGCTCTTGCCCTTAACATAAGCACGGTAGCAGTGGGTGTAGTCGTAAGCTTTCCTTCCAGTGCTCACTGACCTGTTCTCAGTTAACTCGATGCTGTAGCTCCTGTGATTCCCTTCCTTCTTTCCTTCTTAACTCTGTCCAGAGTAGCTATCAGGAGCTTCTGTCAAACTGATTTCAATGCACGCTCGGAGAGTCACCTTCCACATCCTTAAGGAACACAGGCAGCTTGTTCTAAGATTACAGATGCAGATGTGACTCTGACTAGGCTAGAGTGATTCCTTCCCACTCGTACTAGCCTCCACTTCAGTATATGGTGAGCTACAGGAGCTCCTTCAGGAATCAGTCTTATCTCCTCTCCCTCCAAGACTAGAAACTGAACTGTTCTGTCCTGAGACAGGAAGCTTGAATGACCCTGACTGCTACGTCACACCAACCTAAATCATCTAAGTTGCCCTCTGGTGGCAGTGTTGGGAAATGTGTGTTGTGAATGAATATCAGGCTTCACAGTTACCTTTCTGTGCATTTTCCAGGAGACATGTGTGCCTTGCGCAGCTGGGCCACACATCCCCCCCTAGTTAAACTCAGCACTCCCGGGCTGAAATAGAAAAGAAAAACATTTTTGTTCTGCATATAACATCAACAGTTTAAACTCATCCCTTGCGGGAGGTAAGAACTCTTTAACGTTACATTTTGTACAATGGACATTAGAAAAATATCAAAAATACTTTTCAATAAATATATACAGTATAAGACAAGATTCTTGTGGAGGACCCGCACCAAAAACCTCCCACGTGGGTCCTGGGTGAGCTGCAGGACTTCATTGCTGCAGACCTCACTCTAGGCCACACCATACGGGTTTTTCTTCAGAGGTAGTAAGGCTTTGTGTAAAACCAAGATGGGGCACCGAAGTGCGAACTATTTACAATAAAAGTTTTTGGGCTGGCACAGTCCACAGCCACGCAGTCCTTGCATGGTTAAACACATTTCACATATTGTAAGGTTCTATGTATATATTCCTGAAACTCAGTTTGTTCGTCAGCCATTTTACTTTCTGTCTTGCTGCAGCTATCTTGCCCTCAGTCAAAATGGAGTTTCCAGCTTGCATGTTCCCGCCCTGATTCTCTCCTTTGCTTCTTAAGCAGCCACAGCTGAGCAATCAGTGCTTCAGAATCTAGCCTGCAGTGAACCTGTGACTTGACTCCTGTAAGCCTTGGACCTTGTACTCCAGCTATTCCTGCTGAGGAACTCTGAAGCACTTGTGGACTCTGAACCCTGCTCTTTGAAAGACCCACGTTTGCATGGACTTACGGTAACAGAGAAGAAGATCCTGAATCTGTATTGGAGAGTGATTGCTGAGCTTGGATTACTCTGGCCTGCTGTGTCTCCTGTTTCTGTGTCTGCAAACTGTGTGACTATTTCTGCCAACTTGTATGAAGTAATACAGGACTTTTCTATATCAAACCTGTGACTCCTGTGTTTTCATCGCACCCAAGCACAAGACGCTATATGAACTGTACTACATACATTACAAGATTCTGAAGCCAAAACGTTAGTGTCTGCTGGGTCTGGAAGGCTGTGTCTGCTGTACTGTGGATATCAGACGTCCGGTTGTACTTTCTGTGATGACAGTGGTTGTGACTTCTCACAACCATTCCAGGTGAGCAATTCCCTTAAGTTTTTTCTTTTTGCAGTGTTACCACAGGTAAACACTATTGTTTTTTTTGTTTTTTTTCCTTTCTTTTCTCTTTTTTGTCTGCTGTAACTCTGGATATCAGATGTCTGGTTGAAACTTTCTGTGATGATAGTGGTTGTGACTTCTCATAACCATTCCAGGTGAGCAGTTCCCTTAATTTTTTTTTCTCTCTGCAGTGTTGCCACAGGTGAACACTATTGTTTTTTTTTCTCTCCTCTTCTTCCAGTAATCCTGTCTTAAAAGATCTGGAAATGGAGGCCCGCATAAAGGAACTTTGCGGAGTGACTGATAATATCCTTGCAGATTTGCAGAATATAAAGACCCGTTTTACAAATCTACAGGACCTCAATAATCACAATTTGCAAGTGGTTGGACAGACTACCCAGGATTTGCGAGCCAGGATTGAGGTTCTAGAGGGGCGAGTCCAGGCTCCTGCCGTAGCCCCGAGTGCTGGGATTCCCAAGTTGCCCCCTTTTCGTTTTGGCGGTGAACGTGAGAAATTCAGGGGATTTATTAATCAATGCAATCTTTTTTTTCTGCACATGCTTCACAATTTCCCACTGAACGATCTAAGGTGCTTACTATAATTATGTTGCTTACCAACAAGGCTTTAATGTGGGCAAACCCTCTGATTGAGACTGAGGATGATTGTTTGAATCACCTTGATGATTTTATTTCAGCCATGGGGCAGGTGTTTGATGACCCCAATCGAGGTGCAACAGCTGAAGCAGCCATGTTAGCTTTGCGCCAAGGTAAGCACTCGGTAGCTGAATATGCCTTGGATTTCAGGAGATGGGCCCTTGATACCACCTGGGACAGTTCCGCCAAAAAATCTATTTTTCGAAAGGGGTTATCTCCACTGATTAAGGATGAACTTGCTCGTGCCGACCCTCCCACTGCGTTAGGTGACTTTATTAACTACTGCATTCGTATTGATACTCGTCTGACTGAACGCAGGCAAGAGAGATGGTTCGAAAGCAATCGTACTAACCTTTTCCTACCTTCCTCTCCAGCTAAGGAACCTTTGAGTAGGATTACACGGGAACCTGAACCCATGCAGGTAGACTCTTTACAACGACGGGTTAGTGATGCACGCAAGGAACATCGTTTTAAGGAGAATCTATGTTTCTATTGTGGTAAGTCAGGGCACTTCATTATAAACTGCCCCAGCCGTTCTCGTAAGACTACTGCAGCACTCATTCATTGTGAGTGTTGCGAGAGGGGATCTGTCAGGTCCGAGCCTCATGCTCCAGAGAGATCTGCAGCAACAGATCTTGATTTCTCGGACTTAAACTCCGTTACCTCTGAGGACGTTGACTGTGTAAACGCTGCCATTTTTCAAGTTTCCTCAGCGGTGTCCCAGCTGAGTTGTAAGAAAAACAATTCTCATTGCTTTCTTTCCATCAAACTCTGGGTTGACTCAGCTTGGGTGTCTAGCTCTGCTATGATCGACTCAGGGGCAAGTGGAAATTTTATGGATGTCTCCTTTGCTCTGAAACAGGGAATACGTTCAGTGAAGAAGGCTACTCCAGTACAGATGGAAACTGTGGATGGCTCCCTGCTGACCTCTGGACCAGTGGATCAGGAAACAGAGCCTTTGAGGGTTCTTATGGGTAAAGATCATCAAGAGAAACTGTCCTTTATGCTTATCTCTTCTCCCCACTTTCCCATTATTCTAGGGCTACCATGGCTGCAGGCGCAGAATCCTACCATTAACTGGGAGACCAAGGAATTACACTTTCCAGAGAAACAGATGAGTCCAAAAGTTTCAGCTTGCTCTGTTCCTAAAGGAATCATGTCAGTCCCTGAACTACCAGCTGTATACCAGGACTATGTGGATTTATGTGACAAGAAGAACGCTGACCAGCTTCCTCCTCACCGTCCATATGATTGTCCAACTGAATTATTGCCTGGAGCAGAGATACCTTTTGGTAAGATCTACCCCCTGGCGGGGCCCGAGCTAAAGGCTTTAAAGGATTACATAGATGAAAATCTAGCCAAGGGCTTCATACGCCCCTCTTCATCTCCTGCAGGTGCACCCATCTTCTTTGTAAAGAAGAAAGATGGATCTCTGAGACCATACGTAGACTATAGGGAACTCAATAAGGTTACTATTAGAAACCGTTATCCATTGCCTTTAATCCCTGAGTTATTGGAGAGAGTGCGACATGCCAAAATTTTTTCTAAACTAGATCTTCGTGGGGCCTATAACTTAGTCCGTATTAGACCTGGGGATGAATGGAAGACTGCATTCAGGTCACGCTATGGACACTTTGAATATCTAGTTATGCCTTTTGGTCTGAGTACCGCCCCAGCCACTTTCCAACACTTGGTGAATGACATCTTCAGGGATCTCCTAGATACATTCGTGGTAATTTATTTGGATGATATTCTAATTTTTTCTAACTCCACAGAGGAACATCATGGACATGTGAGAATGGTCTTGGAACGTCTAAGACAAAATCATCTTTACATCAAACTTGAAAAGTGTGAATTCCATAGGACCGAAATTCAATTTCTGGGGTATGTACTGTCTACACAAGGAATTAGTATGGATGGAAGCAAAACCCAAGCCATCAAGGATTGGCCAAGTCCTAGAAATGTGAAGGAGGTACAGCGCTTCATCGGGTTTGTCAACTTCTATAGACGTTTCATTAGAAATTTCTCTGAGGTAGTGTCACCTATCACTCAACTTACCCGGAAAGAGTCTAGGTTTTCCTGGACTCCCCAAGCCCAGGAAGCATTTTCCCGTCTAAAAGATAAATTTACCACTGCACCTATCCTAGTACATCCCAACCCCGAGCTTGCCTTCATAATAGAGGTGGATGCTTCAGACTGTGCCGTTGGAGCTATACTCTCTCAGAGAACAGGTGAGAAGAATGTCTTGCATCCCTGTGCCTTCTTTTCCCAGCAGTTGTCTTCGGCTGAGAGGAACTACGATGTGGGCAATAGAGAGTTGTTGGCCATTATTGCCGCCTTCAAAGAATGGAGACACCTTCTTCAGGGAGCTGCACAGCAAATAGTCGTCCTGACAGACCATCGTAACCTTGAGTTTATCAGGTCGGCTAAGTGCCTGACTCCTCGCCAGGCTCGCTGGAATCTTTTCTTAAACCAATTTAATTTTATCATCTCTTATAGACCAGGATCGCGCAATGGAAAGGCTGATGCACTCTCTAGGATTTACTCAGCAGAGACACGTCCAATTACTCCTCCTAAGACTATTCTTCCTGACTCTAGATTCCTAGGAGTAATTCATAATCAAGACCTACTTAAGGACATCAAGGAAGCATACCATGCGGATTTCTTTTTGGCACAACCCCAAGGGACGTAAGTCTTGTCTTTAAGAATGGTGTGTGGATTCAGGGACAACGTCTGTATATTCCTGAAACAGTCAGATTAAGAGTATTGCAACTCATTCACGATTCCAAGATAGCTGGGCATAGAGGAATTCTAAAGACACAGGAATTTCTTTCTCGTTTCTTTTGGTGGCCCACTTGCAGGAAGGATGTTTTGAATTATGTCACTTCATGTGAGGTCTGTGCAAGATGCAAAACACCTCGCTCCTCACCAACTGGTCTGTTACAGCCTCTTCCCACCCCGTCCCGCCCGTGGGGATCCATTTCTATGGACTTCATTGTGGAGTTACCAACCTCTCAGGGGAAGAACACCATTCTAGTGGTGGTTGACCGTCTAACAAAGGCAGCTCATTTTATCCCTTGTGTCGGCTTACCCACTGCAAAACAGACATCAGATTTGATGATTAAAGATGTGTTTCGCTTACATGGAGTACCGGATGAGGTTATTTCGGATCGAGGGGTGCAATTCACTTCTAGGTTTTGGCAAAATTTCTGTGCAGCATTGGACATTAAAGTAAACCTTTCTTCTGCTTTTCATCCCCAGACTAATGGACAGACCGAACGAACCAATCAAACCCTGGAGCAGTATCTCCGCTGCTTTATCTGCCACCTACAGGATGATTGGGTGGATCTACTTCCATTAGCTGAGTTCTCGTATAACAACTCTCAGAGTGCCTCCACTAAACAGTCTCCTTTTTACTCTAATCTAGGTTATCATCCTAACATTCTACCACGATTTCCCATAGAAACGCCTTTACCAGCAGTGGCTGAAAGAATCACGTCTTTACAGAAGAATATGGATCTTCTAAAGGAAAATCTGGAATCGGCTCAAGAAAGGTACAAGAAAGCAGCAGATAAATTTCGTAAACCTGCACCAGCTTTCAAGGTAGGAGACTTGGTCTGGCTGTCAACCAGAAATCTTAAGTTAAGGATTCCATCGTCTAAGTTGGGACATAAGTACATTGGACCCTATAAAATCAGTAAAATTATAAGTGCCGTTGCTTGTCGTCTTCAACTGCCCAGAACTATGAGAATCCACCCTGTCTTTCATGTATCCCTACTAAAGGCTGCGACACCCAATACGTTTCCTGGACGTTCCTCTCCTTGCCCTGACCCAGTGCTAGTCGATGGTCAGGAAGAATTTGTGGTGGAAAGGATTTTAGATTCCAGGTTGTATAGAAATCAGTTACAATATCTGATTAAATGGCAGGGCTACCCAGTGGAGGACAACTCATGGGAACCGGTCAATAACGTTAATGCTCCTCGCTTGCTCCGTCAGTTTCATCAGAGGTACCCACACAAGCCTGGTCTGAGGTCATCCGGAGGTTGTCCTTAAGGGGGAGTAATGTAAGGTTCTATGTATATATTCCTGAAACTCAGTTTGTTCGTCAGCCATTTTACTTTCTGTCTTGCTGCAGCTATCTTGCCCTCAGTCAAAATGGAGTTTCCAGCTTGCATGTTTCCGCCCTGATTCTCTCCTTTGCTTCTTAAGCAGCCACAGCTGAGCAATCAGTGCTTCAGAATCTAGCCTGCAGTGAACCTGTGACTTGACTCCTGTAAGCCTTGGACCTTGTACTCCAGCTATTCCTGCTGAGGAACTCTGAAGCACTTGTGGACTCTGAACCCTGCTCTTTGAAAGACCCACGTTTGCATGGACTTACGGTAACAGAGAAGAAGATCCTGAATCTGTATTGGAGAGTGATTGCTGAGCTTGGA
>JARQOD010000003.1:9473419-9628801 GCA_033576555.1 Oophaga sylvatica | reverse complement strand
AGGCAAAGGAGGCGCAAGGGGGGGAAAGGTCAAGAGGCCCGTGCCTACGCCTCCCGTCTTGCTCCCCTCAACAGGCAGATAAGTACACCTGCGAAATGAGGCGCGATGCCCGGGAGCCAGAAGCAAGCAGGAGGGCGGCATCGCAAGAAGATGAGAGGCGCGGGACCAGCAACACCCATCGGACCGGACCGCCCCCCAGGTGAATATAATAAAACTTTTTTTTTCTTATCTTTCAGGTCAATCGGGGCTTATCTACTGTACAGCATTGTATAATGGTACAATGGTACGTGGGTCGTATCTTATATGGGCCAAACTACTGACAGGTTCGCTTTAAAGATATGTAATTCCTAAACACTACTCCAATTAGGAGTAAATACCCTCAAATACAGCTGGAGAGTCGGCACTTTAAACCAAGAATGATTATATAACTGTATCTTGAATATGTTATGGTAAAATGCAAAAAAATGCCAAAACTTGACACTGTCCAAATAAATCCTGGACCCAACTATCTAAAGGTGCTATTGATCTGAAATTCTTAGCAGTTGTCGGTAGAGATGGTGGACACCTGGATTTTCTGGTTCGGCAGATTCGGCTGAACAGTTACAAAAAGTTCGAGTTCTGGTACCAGAACAGTACCCGGACCCCATTCACTTGAATGGGAGGCCCGAACATCCAGTGTTTGCCAAGCTGTCATGTGCATGACAGTGCGGCAAACCACTTCTGATCGGCGATGAAATCATCACTGCCAATCACACAGCCATGGTTCCCATGCTGTCAAAAGACAGCTAGAGTGCACAGCTGTGATTGGATGTATAAAGTTTACCTCCGGTTACTGCTGGCAGCTGATGGCACTATTGCTTCCATCAGCCGACGCCTGCTGACGTTAATAACAGCGAGAGCAGGAGCGGCTGATGGTAGTATTCCCATGGTGCTAGCAGGGATCTCACTGAGGTCACCGCAGTTCAGCCCAGCTAGGAACGTAGTCTCAGTGATCAGAAGTAACCTCGATGATGTCACCGCTAGTCATCAAGGCTGCCCTCGCAGCAGCTCATTCATCAGTGGTTCTCAGTCTAGACGGTCGCATCTTGGCACCATCCAGGTTGAAAACTATTTATCCCCCAGACATGCATTACGGCGTGGGACGGAGAGGTGAGGGATATTGTTGTTTTTTATTTTTATTTTACTGCAGGAGACAAGGGATTCATTGGAATTAGGCGTTAGGTGAGTATAAAACTGTGTTTGTTATTTTTAAATGTAAAAGTGTGTTTTGTTCTATTTCAAATAAGAACTTAATTCTGGCTGTGTGTTTATTTACCATATAACTATAGGATTACTAATGGAGAGGTGTCTTATAGACACCTCTCCATTACTAATCAGTGGTCTTGATGTCACTGGACAATACAAAGGTGATATCAACCCTACAAATATGAACCCCACTTGCAGGGCCAGCTCCAGGTTTTTATGGGCCCCGGGCAAAAGAGCCTCAGTGGGCCCCTTTAACACAGACCACGATTCATGATGCACAGATACGGCAGAGAAATATAGGTACAGTACAATGCCAAATACTTCACTTCTTCCATTACATGAGTGATATCTATTGTAAATTGTACAATAGCTCAAAAACCGCCAAATCCTCACAGCACACAGTACAGACTGGACAGTACAGTCCTCCATACAATATTATGGGCACCACACAGTCTCCCCCTCATCACCCATATAATACCCCATGCAGGATGTCACCCCCCATTCCCCATATAATGCTCCATACAGAATACTGGACCCAAAATAATGCTCCATACAGAATACTGGACCCAGTATAATGCTCCATACAGGATACTGGTCCCCAAATAATGCTCCATACAGGATACTGGTCCCCATATAATGCTCCATACAAAATATGGAGCTCTCCTCTGCGCTGTGCTGCGTTCTGCACTGTTACAGCTCAGGAAAGGGCGCTGTGGAAAGACTCCCCATTATCATCATCATTGCCTCCCCATCATCATCATCATCATTGCCTCCCCATTATCATCAATGCCTGCCCATCATCATCGCCTCCCCATCATCATCATTGCCTCCCCATTATCATCATTGCCTCCCCATTATCTTCAATGCCTGCCCATCATCATCATTGCCTCCCCATCATCATCATCGCCTCCCCATCATCATCATCGCCTCCCCACCATCATCATTGCCTCCCCATTATCATCAATGCCTGCCCATCATCATCATCATCATTGTCTCTCCATCAATATCATTGCCTCCCCATCATCATCATTGCCTGCCCATCATCATCAATCATCATTGCCTCCCCATCATTATCATCACTGCCCTCCCCCCACCACCATCACACATACAGCACCACACACATACAGCACCGCAGCACATCAGCACTCTCTCACATACACACACACACAAAGCACCGCACTACACACACACACTGATATACACAGACACACACACACACATACTGATACACACAGACACATACACAACACATCTCACCTGTCCAGCGTCTGAATGATGACGCCATTCAGCGGCGCTGCTGTGAGAGGAAGCGCAGGCGCCCCCTGGAGCACGGAGCTGCGGCAGCGGAGGCACGGGGAGAGGTAAGTATTGTGCCAGCTGCTACCGGGGCCCTGAGCAAGCGGGGGGGGGCCCAGTGGCGGCGCTGACACCGCTCTCCTCCGCTAATGGGTGCCGGGGTGCCCGATGGCGAGTGGGCCTCCCCGCCTGCTCAGGGCCCCGGTAGCAGCTGACACAATACTTACCTCTCCCCGTGCCTCCGCTGCTGCAGCTCCGGGCTCCAGGGGGCGCCTGCACTTCCTCTCACAGCAGCGCCGCTGAATGACGTCATCATTCAGCGGCCAGCTGTGGCATACCCGGGTATGCCGGGTGCTGACGCCGGCCCCGCCCACTTGCTACGGTTACAGATGCGACTTATCTGGGAGGCTGCAAGTGACTATTTTTAGGCAGTGGGGGCCAATATGGCCACTTATCAGCCTGAGAATACCAGCCCCAGCTGTCTGCTTTAGAAAGGCTGGTTGTCAAAAATGGGGGGGACCCCACGTCATGGTTTTTATTTATTTAAATAATTTAAAAAATACGGCCGTGGGGACCCTTCTATTCTTGATAACCAGCGTTGCTGAAGCTGACAGCTGAGGGTTGCAGTCCCCAGCTGTGAGTTTTGCCTGGCTGGTTATCAAAGGGGACCCACACATTTTTTAAAAAAATATATTTATTTACAGCGCAGGAGCCGGCTGATGAATACTCCCAACAGCCGCTCCTGCTCTCACTGTTATTATCGTCGGCTGATGCGAGCAGTAGTCCCATCAGCTTACACCTGTGACCGGAGGTAAACTTTATACATCCGATCACAGCTACACACTCACGCTGTCTTTTGACAGCGTGGAAACCACGACAGTCTGACCAGCCAATCAGAAGCGAGGTTTGCTGCGCTGTCACGCACATGACAGCATGACAAATACCCGGTGTTTGGGCAGCCAAACCCGAACAGTAACATGGACTTTCTAGTGAAGTCGGTGTTCGGTGTCCGTGCCCGAATAGTAGGTTTTTGGTACAAACGCCGAACTTTACTTTTCGGGTTTGCCCATCTCTAGTTGTCGGTAATAAGCCATCCCATCCACACAGGCAAAGATATCAAACCAAAGATAGCCATAAAATAAGTTGTGTGTAATTATGAGAAATGACACAGGTAAAAAGTATTGAACTCGTTACTGAAATTTAATACTTCGTACAAAAGCCTTTGTTGGTGATGAAACTTCAAGATGTCTCCTGTATGGAGAAACGAGTTGCATGCATTGCTCAGTTGCCCATTCTTCCACAAACACACTTTTTAAATTCTGAAATGGGTTCCTTCTATGAACTCTAAGCTTTAGTTCGTTCCATACATTTTCTATTCGATTCAGGTCAGGTGATAGGCTGGGTCATTCCATCAGCTTTATTTTATTATCTGAAACCAACTGAGAGTTTCCTCAGCTGTGTGTTTGGAATCATTGTCTTGCTGAAATGTACACCCTCATTTCATCTTCATCATTCTGGTAGATGACAGCAAGAAGGTCTCAGTACATTTGTCCATTCATCCTTCCTTCAATTACGATACGATACGATACACTTTATTGATCCCGGGGGGAAATTACAGTATTACAGCAGCAATACAAACAGCAGTACATAAAATATTAGGACACAAATCTTGCACAGGTGTACCAACATTACATAATAAATAAAAGTGGGTAGTTCAGGTGTATATAAGATAATGTTAATTGACATTAGTACACCAGCCATCAGTCATTATTTTTCTGCCACCCTTAGGAAATTATTATACATCCCCATAGCAGTAGGTACAAACGATTTCCTGAATTTCTCCTTCTTGCACCTTAGTAGGATTAGACGGCTGCTGAATGTGCTCTTCTGATTCAAGAACAGCTCGTATAGTGGGTGTGTATTATTGTTCATTATAGCCCTACACTTCTTCTGAATTCTATCCTCCAATACCTCCTCAAAAGAGTCAAGATGGAGGCCAACAGCTGCGCTTGCCTTCTTGATAAGTTTGTTGAGTTTATTAGCGTCAGCTACTCGCACACTACTGCCCCAGCAAATGATAGCAAAAAAGATGGCGCTTGCTACAACGGACTGGTAGAACATCTCCAGCATTTTACTGCACACATTGAACGACCTGAGCTTCCGCAGAAAGTACAGTCTGCTCATTCCCTTCTTGTAAACCTTTTCTGTATGACACCTCCAATCGAGTTTACTGTCAAGGTGAACCCCCAAATATTTGTAGCTCTCAACAATCTCAACCTCCTGGCCAGCAATGGTGATTGGTATTTAATCCTCCTTTTTCCTTCTATAACTCACCACCATCTCCTTGGTTTTCTTTACATTTAGTTCTAGACAGTTAGTCTGACACCAATCCACAAAGTCAGAAACCACCCTTCTATATTCCTCCTCCCCCCGGCCCCCCACAATGCCCCCTACAATCACGGAGTCATCTGAGAATTTTTGGAGGTGACAAAAATCAGATTTATACTGAAAGTCAGCTGTATACAATGAGAAGAGGAAGGGTGACAGCACTGTACCCTGAGGGGCTCCCACACTGCTCCGTACACTGCCAGATACCACCTCCCCCATCCTTACAAACTGCGGCCTGTCTGTCAGGTAGTCATTTATCCAGTTCACCATCCCCTCATCTACCGCCATAGCAGTCAACTTATTACGTAGTAAGAGCGGCTGTAGGGTATTGAAAGCACTAGAGAAGTCAAAGAACATAGCGCGCACTGCAGTTCCATCATTGTCCAAGAACGAATGCATTGTATGTAGCAGAGACGCTACAGCATCATCCACCCCCAATCTCTGCTGGTACGCAAACTGCAGGGGGTCAGTGTAGGCCCTCACCCTCGGGCACAAGTAGGCGAGTATTATTCTCTCCAAGGACTTCATAGCATGCGATGTTAAGGCCACTGGACGATAGTCTTGTAGGGAAGTTGGAAAAGTGGTCTTAGGAACTGGCACCAGGCAGGTGGTCTTCCACAGTTCTGGTACCCCCTGTGATTGAAGGCTCCAGTTAAACAGGTGCTGGAAGACAGTACACAGTTGGTTGGCACATGCTCTGAGGACACGTGGGCTGAGGCCATCAAGCCCAGCTGCTTTGCCAATAACAAGTCTGCTAAACTGTCTTCTCACGTCGCTTTGGGAGACAGTGAAAGCAGGCAGCTTATCCCCCAATGTCAATGCTGCAGATCTTTTCCCAGATCCATCCCCCATTTCTGATGACACTGTGCTTGTGCTGGTGAATCTGTTGAAAAACTCATTCATTTCATTAGCCCAGGGAAGATCCACTTCCCCATGCTCCGACTTTGCCTTAAACCCAGTTAGCTGTTTCATGCCCGACCACACCTCCATGGAATTGTTCTGTGACAATTTATTTTCTAATTTAATTCGGAACGCCTCACGGGCATTCTTAATTTTCCCCTTTAAGTCCCTTTGTATCAATTTCAGTTTCTTAGTATCCTTCATTTTAAATGCCAGTTTTTTCTTGTTTAGTAAGTGTTTCAATTCTTTTGTAATCCAAGGCTTGTTATTTGCATAACATCGAATCTTTTTAGCTGGTACAACAGTGTCAGTACAAAAATTTATATAATCCGTTACTCGCCCGACAATATCATTTACATCATCATGCTCTCCCCTGTCGCAAATCACCTCCCGGTCTGTGTGGTCAAAACAGTCTCGTAGAGCCTCTTCTGCCTCTGGATTCCACTTCCTAATTAATTTTATTGTGGCTGGCTGTTTACTGACAACAGTTTGGTATGATGGAGACAATAGTATGAGGTTGTGGTCTGATTTCCCCAGGGGGGCAGTGCAGATGATGAATAGGCATCTTTAACATTCGCATAGAGGAGATCCAGTATACTGCTGTCTCTTGTGGCACATTTTACATATTGATAGAACTTTGCAAGAGTCTTTGAGATCATGGCTCTGTTAAAGTCCCCAGAGATTACAGTTAACGAGTTTGGGTGCTTTGTCTGAATGCGGTCTAACACCCCTGACAATACTTCCCCAGCCGCCTCTTGATTTGCGGATGGAGGGATATACAGGACTACTGTAATGCAAATGGAAAATTCTCTAGGTAAATAGTAGGGCCTGAGGCCAACTGCTAAAGGGTATGCCACACTAAACGAGATCGCAAACGAGATCACTAAAACGTCACAATTTTGCGATCTCGTTAGCGACTTAGCTGTGTGTGTGGCATGTAGCAACGATGTGGCCCCTGCTGTGATCTCGTTGATCGTTCACTAGAGTTCTGGACCGTTTTTTGATTGTTGGCGTCCCGCTGGTAAGCCTATATCGCTGTGTTTGGCACCTTTTGCGAACGACCTCGTTTGTGACGCATATGGGTTTAGCGTCACAGAGTGGATCGCAATATCTGTAAGTTTTCTTTTGCGTCACAGAGAGGATCGCAGCAGTTTCAAAGCAGGCTAGCAGGACGCAGAGAGCAGGAGCAATGCTGGAAATTCCTATGAATCAGAAGCGCTCAGTACATGCTGACAGATCCTAACGACCGCCAAAGTCGTTAAAGAGATCGCTGACGAGTCGTTTATGAGATCTCCTGTTTGGCAGCTACTAGCGACCTAAAAGAGATCTCACAAACGATCTCATTAGCTTGCGTCGTTATTGAGATTGATAACGAGATCACTAAGTGTGGCAGTACCTTAAGAGTTCAATGTTTTGACTGCAATGAATTTCTTTAACAGTAATATGACGCTGATTGCACCATCTGTTATTAATGTATAATATCACTCCACCACCCTTCTTCTTACCAGACTTAGCTTTGTCTCTATCAGCCCGGACCATGTGAAACCCTGGAATCAAAACACTTTAATCAGGAACATCCCCATGTAACCAGGTTTCTGTGAAGCACATGAGACTGCATTCCTTGTACTCCAAGTGGGTTTTACACAGAGCTAGAAGTTCATCCGTCTTATTTCCCAGCGATCGTACATTACCCATGATAATGGATGGGACTGCAGGTTTAAACCTTCTTCTCCTGGACTTCACCTTTTTTCCTGCTCTGCAGCCTCTGAAAGGTCTCCACACTTCACAGGGAATAAGTGGTATGTCCGCAGCTGTAGTAGCCTTCATCCTGCTCAGCTCCAGAAGTCGATCCCTTGAATATACAACACGTTTAGTGACAGACTTAGGGGCAACCAGCACATCAGTGTCCCTGTCCTTTGCTCCAGTCCGCGCCATATCTGACTGTTTCCAGTGTTCTCCTCTGTACACGGATGGCTGCATCAGTAACCAACAAGGTTGAAGCTGTGTGTATTGTGGAACTGTAGCTGGTAGTGGTTGCATTAGATTCATGTCCATGGGTGTGTCGCATTACTGGTATCCATTTAGGAGTTGCATGTACCTGTAGGGGAATGTACGTAGTAGTGGCAGATCCAGGTGCTGATCCAGAGCTGCGTGTCCAGAGGCAGTTGGTTGTATGGTAAATGGTTTCCACCTTCCCACAATGGTCCGTCATACAGGAACAGTGCGATCCAGAGTATAAACCAATCAACAATCCGCGGTTGCAAATTAGGAGTCCATAAAGGTACCAAAGCCAGTAGAAAGTCCAAAAGAATGTCCAAAAGAACAGACAACATACAGAGACAAAAGAAACAAAAGAATAGCTGCTGCTGCAATGGGCTGCCAGTAGCACGGCGCCTTGTTATCTCCTCTGACTTGCAGAGAGCAGACAGACACGTCTGCTCACTCCGAAGTCTAGAGATAACACACCTTATATACATTATATAAAGTTTGTCAGTGCCATATGTTGAAAAACAGCCCCAAAGCATGATGGTCCCATCTTCAAGCTTCACTGTTGGTATGGTGTTTTTGGGGTTATCTACGGTGCCTTTTGGTCTCCAAACATCATGTGTATTATGGCATCCAAAGAATTCAATTTTTGTCTCATCTGACAATTCTGTTTTCCCAGTTTTTCACATTCTTGTCTAAATGTTTTTGAGTAAACGTTAAGCGTGCTTGAACATGCTTTTTGTTCAGCAATGGAGTCTTGTGTGGAGAGCGTGCATACCGGCCATGGAGTTTCAATGTATTACTTATAGTTTTCTTTGAAACAATTGTACCTACTTATTCCAGATCTTTCTGTAGCTTTCCTATGATACAATTTTTGGCTTTTGGGACATTTTATCGGATAGTTATTTTCTCTCCAATGTCTGAAACCTGGTTTTGGCTAGTTTACAGTGAAATTATGTTCTTTCAACTAAGAAACATTCAAGGATTAGACAGTAGAAAAAAAAAGAAAAACATTTTTTCCAGTAATTAAATCTTCCTTAATGGTGTAAAGTGGAGAGGTTTGTGAAGACACAGTGTCACAGGAAAATCTGGCCATATGTGCAGAGGTGAACTATTCACAATTATGCCAAACAGACTAGTCCTTTGTTAAGTAAAGGGAGATGAACCATTGTTTCATTCAAGACTGTTTGGTGCTCCATTATGTATACTAATTTGTGGAATTTCTGCTGATTTGCATCAGCCCCCTGTGGTGTACTACTCTGCATCATTTGGAGGATAATTAGGTAGTCTAATTGAACAATGAGTGAACAGCCATGACTATTTTCCCCCAATCTTGTGAGACAACGCACTGAAATGAGAGCTGAAGGATTATAAAAAGGGACCTGCTCCTGTCATTGGTGTGATTCCACAGGACTTCAGCTTAGGAACCATGGTTACAGCTAGTGGAATACAGAACTGCTTCACAGCCCAACACTGGACCCACTAATACGTTTGTCACTTGCACTATCTTGTGTCCTTGTTGATAATGTAACATATGCTCTTAACTGAGGTCTTACCGGAGTTTCGTACTTGGACCCTGTGTTGTCTGAGTAGTGTTATGCCCACGGGGAAGGCGTATAAGCGTTCAGTGAAGCGCACCGCAGCTCGTGCGGTCTTTCTAAAGACAGCCAGCCCATAGGATGAGAGCACCTACTGACCCTGGTGTCTTCTCAGGGTGAATCTTATACATTGTCATGCACTAGTGTATAATAGTGAACTTATAAATCTTTTGTTAGTGTTTCTCTGCCACCATGTGTTTTATTTACATATATATACACACACACAAAGTCGCAATATAGTGGTAGCTATGTGTGTACAGTGGGTACGGAAAGTATTCAGACCCCTTTAAATTTTTCACTCTTTGTTTCATTGCAGCCATTTGGTAAATGCAAAAAAGTTCATTTTTTTCTCATTAATGTGCACTCTGCACCCCATCTTAACTGAAAAAAAAACAGAAATGTAGAATTTTTTTCGAATTTATTAAAAAGAAAAACTGAAATACCTCATGGTCATAAGTATTTAGACCCTTTGCTCAGACACTCATATTTACGTCACATGCTGTCCATTTCCATGTGATCCTCCTTGAGATGGTTCTACTCCTTCATTGGAGTCCAACTGTGTTTAATTAAACTGATTGGACTTGATTGGTAAAGGCACACACCTGTCTATATAAGACCTCACAGCTCACAGTGCATGTCAGACAAAATGGAATCATGAGGTCAAAGGAACTGGCCAAGGAGATCAGAGACAGAACTGTGGTAAGGCACACATCTGGCCAAGGTTACAAAAGAATTTCTGCAGTACTCAAGGTTCCTAAGAGCACAGTGGCCTCAATAATCCTTAAATGGAAGAAGTTTAGGACCACCGGAAGTCTTCCTAGACCTGGCCGTTCAGCCAATCTGAGCAATCGTGGGAGAAGAGCCTTAGTGAGAGAGGTAAAGAAGAATCCGCAGATCAATGTGGATGAGCTCCACAGATGCAGTAGGGAGATGGGAGAAAGTTCCACAATGTCAACTATCACTGCAGCCCTCCACCAGTCGGGCCTTTATGGCAGAGTGGCCCGACGGAAGCCTCTCCTCAGTGCCAGACACATGAAAGCCAGCATAGAGTTTGCTAAAAAAAAAAACACATGAAGGACTCCCAGACTATGAGAAATAAGATTCTCCGGTCTGATGAGATGAAGATAGAACTTTCTGGTGATAATTCTACGCGGTATGTGTGGAGAAAACCAGGCACTGCTCATCACCTGCCCAATACAATCCCAATAGTCAATGGTGGTGGCAGCATCATGATATGGGGTGTTTTTCAGCTGCTGGTTGCAATTGAAGGAAACATGAATGTGGCCAAGTACAGAGATATCTTGGATGAAAACGTCTTCCAGAGTGTTCTGGACCTCAGACTTGGCCGAAGGTTCACCTTCCAACAAGACAATGACCCCAAGCACACAGCTAAAATGACAAAGGAGTGGCTTCAGAACAACTCTGTGACCATTCTTATCTGACCCAGCCAAAGCCCTGACCTAAACCCAATTGAGCATCTCTGGAGAGACCTGAAAATGGCTGTTCACCAATGTTCACCATCCAACCTGATGGAACTGGAGAGGATCTGCAAGGAAGAATGGCAGAGGATCCCCAAATCCAGGTGTGAAAAACTTGTTGCATCATTCCCAAGAAGACTCATGGCTGTAGTAGCTCAAAAGGGTGTATCTACTCAATACTGAGCAAAGGGTCTGAATACTTATGACCATGTGATATTTCAGTTTTTCTTTTTTCATAAATTTGCAAAAATGTCTACATTTCTGTTTTTTTCAGTAAAGATGGGGTGCAGAGTGTACATTAATGAGAAAAAAAATAACTTTTTTGCATTTACCAAATGGCTGCAATGAAACAAAGTGAAAAATTTAAAGGGGTCTGAATACTTTCCGAACCCACTGTATACTGTTCTGTAACAAGCTGGGACCTACTACATTTTGAATGGACACCCTATTTACAAGATGAAGAGGTATTTTGTCTGTGACAATATTGTAGCACTATTGGTACCTTATTAGAGACTAGGACAATTTATCAATTTGTTTCACGAACAATTGAATTATACCTCTGTAAATATAGGAGCTTTATATGTAGTATAAGCCATGTTTGAATTTCATTCATGGTCACTTTACTTGTCTGTGACACTATTGGCATCTATTGGCATCTTATTAGAAGCATGGACACTATCGTTTAGTATAAAAAAAAAAAAAAATTTTTTTTTTTTTTTTTTTTTTTTTATGTTTTACATGGGGGTAGCTCCCTTTGGTTTGCACCTAGTTCACATTAGTCTGGAAGTGCCAGTCAGGTTTTTTTGTCTTTGAATACTATCGTTTAGTGTCATAAATATCTGAATTATACCTCTGCAAATATTGAAGAAGCCTTTTATGTAGTATGAGCTATATTGTTGGTTCATACATTGTCATTTTATTTCCAGAAATGTTGTCTGATGACTTTGCTACAACTACGTTTGGCTTAATTTTTCCTCCTGTGAGGGGTTGTAGTATCTAAGATCATCAGGGCATAATCAGAGTAAGACGACGATAAGTGGGAGCACCACAAGTTGCGCGCTTAAAGAAGTTGTTCACTACCTGTACACTGATGCCCTGTCCTACTTGTAGTGTCCACCGCGGGGCACTACACATCCGACCCTTTTGAATTGAATAGAAGGCAGATGTGCAGTAATAAGCCCCGGCCACTACAAGTAGACGGCCAGCTCAGTAAGCAAGGACTCCTGGTCGCCATTGCCACCACCAATAACAGCTGATCGGTAGGGTGCCAGACACGGATGCTCTATCCTAAGGATAGGGCAGCAATGTAAAAGTAGCGGACAACCTCTTTAATTTTGGGTGCCAAGCTCTGCGGCAAGGGAAGGTAAATACTAAGAAATATTCAATAGGGAAAGGACTATGGCTCCATCTGCCCCTCCCCCTACCTGCCTTTAACCCCGATTTAATTTATATGGCCTAGGAATTCAATACTTTTTTTTTCATTTTTACAGTGCCAATTTGCAAAATTCGTCTGATCGGGAACATATGTAGTAGTTCCTTTTTAATAAGGTATAAAAAAGTATTTACACTTTAATGGATGAGATTTCTCTTCATGAGATACATTTACATACACACAACTCTGCTACATATGCACACTTACATACACACAGCTCTATTACGTAAGCACACTTACATACACACAGGTCTGCTAGATATGCATATTTACATACACTCTCTGCTACATACCCACACTTGCATACACACATTTCTGCTATATAGTCACATTTACATACACACAGCTCTGCTACCTGTCCATATTTACATACACAGCTCTACTACTACTATATATGCACATTTGCATACACATACACTGTATATAGATTGCCTCATTTTGCAGTTAGATAAGTGTGGGGCTGGAGGAGAGAGAGCAGTACTCTCAGTGATTAGAAAGGACACTGTCTCATTGTTCTCTGTCACAAGAAGCTGCCTCTAGTCTATAAGAATATATAAAACACTGCACTCTCATACGGGAATTCCATGCAAAATAGTAAAAATTTATTTATACAACCAATAAATTAGGGAGCACAACAGTATGAGAGACAAACAAAGCATTTGACGCTTCGACTCTCCCGAGTCTTAATCATAAGTCGCTATATAAAAAAAGGAAGATAACAAAAGTAATTAACAGAACATAAATCAGCATGTTGTAATAATAAATACGTTCAAGAAAAATAAAAAACATAAAAACACAAAACAACAAAATGGCATAATTTGTGTGAAGACACCATTGAGACACACAAGCACCAACTGTACGCCAAAAGTAATGCAAAATAGAAAAAAGTGGTAATTAGAACCTCCCCAAGGTAAGTATAGGAGATGAAGGTAGTAACAGATAACATCTGATTTATGTTCTTTTACTTACTTTTTTTATCTTCTTTTTTTTATATAGCGGCTTATGATAAATTCTTACTATTTTGCATGGGACTCCCGTATGAGAGTGCAGTGTTTTATATATTCCTATATGTTTGGATTTATTCCATTACACTAGCACCTCATTCTCTTCTTTACTGACCAAGTGCACACCATTGTTCTCCTACTCTAGTCTATTTTTCTTGCTAAAAGTGTCTCTTATAAAAAAATATCAGTAGGTTCTAAAGTAATTTCCCAATTTCATTTAATTATATGACTGTTCTATTTTGCACAATTTGTCAATAACATATATAGTTTCTCACCATCTGACTTATTTTTGATGGTCAACAAAATATGATTTTCCAGTAATTTATTTTTCACACTCTAGGTATGATAAAAATCCCACACAGGGAGAAGTCAACATTTAAGGCCGGGATCACACATGCGAGGAAATCGTCCGACACTCGCATGTGAAATCCCAGCTCTGGCGCCGGCACTCAGGAGTGGAGCGAGTGGCTGCATATAAATACATGCAGCCGCGCACTCCACTCCCGAGTGCCGGAGTCAGAGCTGGGATTTCACATGCGAGTGTCGGACGATTTCCTCGCATGTGTGATCCCGGCCTTACTCCTTCACCCTGAAGCCTGTTTTCACCTTCCTGACTAGGCCAATTTTTACAATTCTGACCACTGTTATTTTATAAGGTAATAACTCTGGAGCGCTTAAATCAGGGTCTCAAACACGCGGGCCGCATGCGGCCCCTGACGCAGGCATCTGCGGCCCGCGGTGCACCACATGTCTCATGCTACAAGAGGAGGAGTACGCCGCTCCGTAGTGGCTGTGGCCCTGCGTGATGACATCCGTCTGGCGCTGTGTAATGACATACGCCAGGGGGTCGGCGGGGAGGGAGTGTCAGATCATGCTAACTCCCCTGGCACGTCTCTGCAGCCCCCCTGCTTCTCCCACGATCTCAGGCTCCTTCCTTCAGCGGTCACGTGGTACCACTCATTAAAGTCATGGATATGCGCATATTTATGACTTTAATGAGTGGTACCACCTGACCGATGAAGGAATAGCTGCCGGAGACTGCGGGAGAAGCAGGGGGGCTGCAGAGACGCTCCAGGAGGGGGAAAGTATATGCAATATTCACCTGTCCCCGGTCCACCGCTGCACACCGCTCTGTCCTCTGCGTCCTCTGACTGTGATGTTCAGGTCAGAGGGCGCGATGCCTGAACAGTCACTGACAGAGGAGCCGGACGATGGAGCGGCGCGCAGCGGTGGACCGGGGACAGGTGAATATCGCAGGTGCCGGGGCCCTGAGCCAGCGGTGAAACGCACACCTGGCCCCTAGCGACGAGAGGTATGTCATTTTTTTCTTTATTTGCAGCAGCAGCATATGGGGGCATAATCTATGGAGCATCTTATGGGGGCATAAAATATATGGAGCATCTTATGGGGGCATAAAATATATGGAGCATCGTATGGGGGCATAATCTACGGAGCATCTTATGGGGGCATAAAATATATGGAGCATCTTATGGGGGCATAATCTATGGAGCATTTTATAGGGGAATAATCTATGGAGCATCTTATGGGGGCATAAAATATATGGAGCATCTTATGAGGGCATAATCTTTGGAACATCATATGGAGCATTTTATGGGGGCATAAAATATATGGAGCATCTTATGGGGGCATAATCTACGGAGCATCTTATGGGGGCATAAAATATATGGAGCATCTTATGGGGCATAATCTGTGGAGCATTTTATGGGGAATAATCTATGGAGCATCTTATGGGGGCATAAAATATATGGAGCATCTTGTGAGGGCATAATCTATGGAACATCATATGGAGCATTTTATGGGGCATAAAATATATGGAGCATCTTATGGGGGCATAATCTACGGAGCATCTTATGGGGGCATAAAATATATGGAGCATCTTATGGGGGCATAATCTATGGAGCATTTTATGGGGGAATAATCTATGGAGCATCTTATGGGGCATAAAATATATGGAGCATCTTATGGGGGCATAAAATATATGGAGCATCTTATGGGGCATAAAATATATGGAGCATCTTATGGGGCATAAAATATATGGAGCATCTTATGAGGGCATAATCTATGGAGCATCATATGGAGCATCTTATGGGGGCATAAAATATATGGAGCATCTTATGGGGGCATAATCTATGGAGCATTTTATGGGGCATAATCTATGGAGCATCTTATGGGGCATAAAATATATGGAGCATCTTATGGGGGCATAAAATTTATGGAGCATCTTATGGGGGCATAATCTATGGAGCATCTTATGGGGCATAAAATATATGGAGCATCTTATGGGGCATAATCTATGGAGCATCTTATGGGGCATAAAATATATGGAGCATTAAGAATCATAGAATGGTAGAATCATAGAATTGTAGAGTTGGAAGGGACCTCTTGGGCCATCTGGTCCAACCCCCTACTCAAAGCAGGATTCACTAAATCATCCCAGACAGATATCGGTCCAGCCTCTGTTTGAAGACTTCAATTGAAGGAGAACTCACCACCTCTCGTGGCAGCCTTTTCCACTCACTAATCACCCTGTCAAAAAGTTTTTTCTAATATCTAATCTGTGTCTCCTCCCATTCAGTTTCATCCCTTTGCTTCTAGTCTTTCCTTGTGCAAATGAGAATAAAGCTGATCCTTCTACAATGTGACAGCCCTTGAGATATTTGTAGACAGCTATTAAGTCTCCTCTCAGTCTTCTCTTTTGCAAGCTAAATATTCCCAAATCCTGTAACCGTTCCTCATAGGACATGGTTTGCAGACCGGTCACCATTCTGGTTGCTCTTCTCTGAACTTGCTCCAGTTTGTTGATGTCTTTTTTAAAATGTTGTGCCCAAAACTGGACACAGTATTCCAGATGAGGTCTGACCAAAGAGGAGTAGAGGGCAATAATGACTTCCCGTGATCTAGACTGTATGCTTCTATTAATACATCCCAGAATTGTATTTGCCTTTTTTGCTGCTGCATCACACTGTTGACTCATGTTCAGTCTGTGATCTATTAGTATCCAAAAATGGTTTTCAATGTGTATGGCAAAACGTTTCGGCTATTATATAGCCTTCATCAGTTGCCAGTTGCATACATATGATGGAAAACCTGATCAATATATAGAAAAAAACTGAAATCAATAAAGTTTATACAAATAAAGTATATACAAGGATTCTATCAATGTAATATGGTAATAAGAATACAACAGATAAAGGGGAATTGAATAATATTACTTGGTACAATCCAAAAGACTCATAAATGTTGGGAAAAAAAAGAGGAACATACCGTTATGATCGGAAATAAGTCATATAACATATATGATAGAACAAGTACAGAGACAGGACACCTGGGAAATGGAAACACATGTGGTTGAATAGAAGCACAGGTGAACGCATCGCCTTATTGGTGTTGGTAAAATGAAGTGCATACCCTTATCATGAAATTTATACGTCAGTGGATAGGGTGCAAATCCAGTTTGGGTAAACTGCCTGTGAATGATTGATCCATGTTAGACATACCGTGAGCAAGCAATCTTATGCATGTAAGTGATTAATTCGCTTACCAATGGCAGTGGAGTAAATATGCTCCTATGATTTGCGCATGTGAATGTGCAGCCTGCAAGTGGTCATTCAGTTAGAGAATAGCAAAGTAAATGATGTGCCATATACATCAAACATATGGTGCGCTTACCGTCTGTTACTGCAGAGCGGGATCCGCCGCTTGTCTGTGGAGCTAAGTTAATGCCCCATATATATAACCGCGCTGAGGGGCTGTGATTACCTGGCATAAGTGAAGCGCCCGGAAATGAAGGGCGCGCTGTGTCGGCGTGCGTGTCACCTGTGAGTTTCCGGTGTGATGCATTCTGGAACCGGAAGTACCGTGCGTTCCAGGACCTTGCGTTTCAATCGTGGTCACATGGGGTTTGATGCCCCGCCTTATGCTGATGACGAAATTGGTGCTCGATTCTCAGTAAAAGGATTGTGCTGTATAACTTATAGTGGCTATAATGTGAAGAAGGATTTTTCAGTATCAAAGTGATCAGTGCCAGTGAAACAGACGGTGATCAATATAATCGGCTCTGAAAAAGATACAGAAAACAGTAATTAGCCACATAATATAAGCTTTTTAAATAAAATACATTAGATCAAAGTCCCTATTTAACCCCTTAGGCGCTAGAGTCTCTAAGGTGTGGATCCAAAAGGACTCTCGTTTTTTTAATAAAGAGATTCTATTGCCTCCCCGTCTCGGTTGAGGAATAGTTTCGATGACTTGAAATTTAAGCTGGGAGATGGTGTGTCCCAGTGAGTGGAAGTGATAGGGGATGGGGAGAAGTAAATTCTTGCAACGAATGGTGGATTTATGCTTCGAAATCCTATCGCGCACTGATTGTGTAGTCTCTCCAATGTATAGTAGACCACAGGGGCATTTGATGGAGTATACAGCAAATGAAGATTCACAGGTATAAAATCCTTTGATATGAAAACTCTTGCCTGTGTGTGGGTGATAAACAATAGAGCCCTTTTGTACATTGCCACATTGGGCACAATGAAGGCAAGGATATGTGCCTAAACGAGGCTGAGATAAAAAGAGTTGTTTTTTCATGTGGGTTGAACCCAAATCTGCCCGTACAAGACCATCCCTAAGATTAGGCGGTCGTTTAAAGCATGGCAGAAAAGGTTCTGCAAATTCAGGTATGTCTGGGTGTGCCTGTGATAACAGTGGCCTTCAGCTCCCTGATCCAGTAATGGCCGCCGCGCTGTGCTTCTGATGAGAGAAGCCGGAAGAGGAGACAGTAGTAAAGTGCGCGCTCAGAGCGCCGCGAAAAATTCAAAAAAAGGGCGCGCGACTCCTCCGCTCTCCATGTCCTGCAGGCATTCCACCTGCGGACAAAAGACACTAGTCACCAACATGTCACATGTAACAGCGACTGCCGCAGCAGTCGCTGAAGCACTCCAAACATATTAAAATGTGGAGTACTCACCCAGCTGAGCGCCACAGGGATTTGTGGCGCTGTGCCCATAGCTTCCCCCAGGGCGGGGAACGCAGTGACCCCAGAAGCGCGGTTTGCGTCCCCGCCAGGGAAGCAACCCTCATCCCCCAGGGCCGGCAGGGTTCTGCAGGGACCACCATACAGGGTAATACAGATCCGCCAAGGGAGGGGTGGGGGTCCAGCAGCGCTGAGACCCCTGAGACCTCTAGACCACGGGGGTCCAAGTCCCTGTCCGATAAAAATAAAAAAATCTTCTGAGGAGCTGCTTCAGCACCGACTATCCTCTGAGACCTCAAATTTTAGACTGGAGAGCTGGAGTAGGAGGAGCCCAAGCTGGAGGGGCCGGTCAACAGTCTTTGTAATCTGAGGTGTTCTATCCTGTGTGGGCCGCCTACCCACTAGTAATGACTGTGTCTCCCTTCCTTCATCTGCAGCTAAAATAATAAGTTGGAACGTTAGAGGGTTGGCGTCCGGAGTAAAAAGACAGGCAATGTTTACTTTCTTGCTTGATGCCAAACCTGCAGTCATATGCTTGCAAGAAACCCACTTGATAAAGAGTAGAACGCATCTTCTTAAAAAAAGATGGCTGCAGGCGGGGTATCATGCAACATATTCCACATACTCACGGGGGGTCAGTGTTCTTGTTCGCACAGGTATACCTTTTGAACAGTGTAAAGTGATTATAGACCCGCTGGGACGGTTCGTATGCTTGCTATGTAAATTGTCTGGTATACTGATGCTACTGATCTCGATATATATCCCTCCGCCGTATTGTGGGAAAGTGCTGCACAAGGTCATGGAGGTAGTGGGCGATTTCCGGGGGTTCCCTTTCTGATAATTGGTGACTTCAACAATGTTCCTGATGCCCATTGGGACAGAGGTGGTCGGGAGGCACTGAGACTGGGTGGTAATTGCACCCCCTTTGGGGCGGTTCTGAAGGAGACTGCACTAATAGACATATGGAGAACCCATCACCCGGAACTTATAAGTACTCCTGCTTCTCGCCCGCCTCTGCCTCGCTGTCCAGGATTGATCTGGCCCTGGGGAATGGTCCGATGCTAAGTCTAGTGGGTGAGGTAACTTATTTGGCTAGAACTCTGTCGGATCACTCGCCTATGTGTGTGGTGCTTCAGGGGCAGGGCTCTGAGTTTTCCAGGAGACCCCTGTGGAGACTAAATCCGTTCTGGCTCCAGCTGATTGATCTGGACGGCCATGTGGGGGATGACCTGGCAGAGTTCTTTAAAATTAATATGGGCTCGGCTTCGGTATTGATGGTATGGGAAGCCATGAAGGCTTACTTCAGAGGGTTGTGCATTAAAAACATATTGCAAGTTAAAACCGAAACGGGCAGGAGAGACCAGGAGCTGATTAGGTCATTAGAGGAAGCAGAGGCGGCACTAATTGAGGAGCAAACCCCTGAGGCCAGGGAACGTTTGAGATCAGCGCAGAGAGAGGTTTGTAATATGACTATGAAAACTGCGGAGAGGAAAAGGCTGTTCTGCACGATGAAGTTTTTCGAGGAGGGAGAGAGAGCGGGTCACCTTCTGTCCAGGGTGGTGGCGGCCCAAAGGGAATCGGCGTATATCACTAAATTAAAGGGGAAAGACGGATGTGAGCATACAGGCAGTAGGGCCATACTGGAGGTAATGATGGGATTTTACTCAAATCTGTACCAGTCACATGTGCAGCCATCGGAGGAGGAAATTGATAACTTTTTAGTGGGGGTGCAGCTTCCACGACTCTCACTGGCGGAGCAGAGGCTTCTTGAGGAGCCCTTTGATATGGAGAAACTTGAGGCCGCTCTGGCCTCTGTACCTAGTGACAAGGCCTCAGGGGGGACGGTATCCCAGGAGAAGTCTACAAAAAATACAAAGAGGTGTTGCTTCCCAAGTTGATGGAGGTTTACACTGCGAGTTTGGCGGGGGGGGGGGGGGGGGAGTTGCCCCGGTCCATGCGAGAGGCGATAATTGTTGTCCTACCAAAGCAGGGAAAAGATTTGACGCACCCAGCTTCATATCGTCCGATCTCTTTGTTGACCACTGACATTAAGTTATTGGCCAAAATGCTGGCGAACCGACTGTAATGTATGTAGTACAGTTCATATAGCGTCTTGTGCTTGGGTGCGATGAAAACACAGGAGTCACAGGTTTGATATAGAAAAGTCCTGTATTACTTCATACAAGTTGGCAGAAATAGTCACACAGTTTGCAGACACAGAAACAGGAGACACAGCAGGCCAGAGTAATCCAAGCTCAGCAATCACTCTCCAATACAGATTCAGGATCTTCTTCTCTGTTACCGTAAGTCCATGCAAACGTGGGTCTTTCAAAGAGCAGGGTTCAGAGTCCACAAGTGCTTCAGAGTTCCTCAGTAGGAATAGCTGGAGTACAAGGTCCAAGGCTTACAGGAGTCAAGTCACAGGTTCACTGCAGGCTAGATTCTGAAGCACTGATTGCTCAGCTGTGGCTGCTTAAGAAGCAAAGGAGAGAATCAGGCGGGAACATGCAAGCTGGAAACTCCATTTTGACTGAGGGCAAGATAGCTGCAGCAAGACAGAAAGTAAAATGGCTGACGAACAAACTGAGTTTCAGGAATATATACATAGAACCTTACATTACTCCCCCCTTAAGGACAACCTCCGGATGACCTCAGACCAGGCTTGTGTGGGTACCTCTGATGAAACTGACGGAGCAAGCGAGGAGCATTAACGTTATTGACCGGTTCCCATGAGTTGTCCTCCACTGGGTAGCCCTGCCATTTAATCAGATATTTTAACTGATTTCTATACAACCTGGAATCTAAAATCCTTTCCACCACAAATTCTTCCTGACCATCGACTAGCACTGGGTCAGGGCAAGGAGAGGAACGTCCAGGAAACGTATTGGGTGTCGCAGCCTTTAGTAGGGATACATGAAAGACAGGGTGGATTCTCATAGTTCTGGGCAGTTGAAGACGACAAGCAACGGCACTTATAATTTTACTGATTTTATAGGGTCCAATGTACTTATGTCCCAACTTAGACGATGGAATCCTTAACTTAAGATTTCTGGTTGACAGCCAGACCAAGTCTCCTACCTTGAAAGCTGGTGCAGGTTTACGAAATTTATCTGCTGCTTTCTTGTACCTTTCTTGAGCCGATTCCAGATTTTCCTTTAGAAGATCCATATTCTTCTGTAAAGACGTGATTCTTTCAGCCACTGCTGGTAAAGGCGTTTCTATGGGAAATCGTGGTAGAATGTTAGGATGATAACCTAGATTAGAGTAAAAAGGAGACTGTTTAGTGGAGGCACTCTGAGAGTTGTTATACGAGAACTCAGCTAATGGAAGTAGATCCACCCAATCATCCTGTAGGTGGCAGATAAAGCAGCGGAGATACTGCTCCAGGGTTTGATTGGTTCGTTCGGTCTGTCCATTAGTCTGGGGATGAAAAGCAGAAGAAAGGTTTACTTTAATGTCCAATGCTGCACAGAAATTTTGCCAAAACCTAGAAGTGAATTGCACCCCTTGATCCGAAATAACCTCATCCGGTACTCCATGTAAGCGAAACACATCTTTAATCATCAAATCTGATGTCTGTTTTGCAGTGGGTAAGCCGACACAAGGGATAAAATGAGCTGCCTTTGTTAGACGGTCAACCACCACTAGAATGGTGTTCTTCCCCTGAGAGGTTGGTAACTCCACAATGAAGTCCATAGAAATGGATCCCCAAGGGCGGGACGGGGTGGGAAGAGGCTGTAACAGACCAGTTGGTGAGGAGCGAGGTGTTTTGCATCTTGCACAGACCTCACATGAAGTGACATAATTCAAAACATCCTTCCTGCAAGTGGGCCACCAAAAGAAACGAGAAAGAAATTCCTGTGTCTTTAGAATTCCTCTATGCCCAGCTATCTTGGAATCGTGGATGAGTTGCAATACTCTCAATCTGACTGTTTCAGGAATATACAGACGTTGTCCCTGAATCCACACACCATTCTTAAAGACAAGACTTACGTCCCTTGGGGGTTGTGCCAAAAAGGAATCCGCATGGTATGCTTCCTTGATGTCCTTAAGTAGGTCTTGATTATGAATTACTCCTAGGAATCTAGAGTCAGGAAGAATAGTCTTAGGAGGAGTAATTGGACGTGTCTCTGCTGAGTAAATCCTAGAGAGTGCATCAGCCTTTCCATTGCGCGATCCTGGTCTATAAGAGATGATAAAATTAAATTGGTTTAAGAAAAGATTCCAGCGAGCCTGGCGAGGAGTCAGGCACTTAGCCGACCTGATAAACTCAAGGTTACGATGGTCTGTCAGGACGACTATTTGCTGTGCAGCTCCCTGAAGAAGGTGTCTCCATTCTTTGAAGGCGGCAATAATGGCCAACAACTCTCTATTGCCCACATCGTAGTTCCTCTCAGCCGAAGACAACTGCTGGGAAAAGAAGGCACAGGGATGCAAGACATTCTTCTCACCTGTTCTCTGAGAGAGTATAGCTCCAACGGCACAGTCTGAAGCATCCACCTCTATTATGAAGGCAAGCTTGGGGTTGGGATGTACTAGGATAGGTGCAGTGGTAAATTTATCTTTTAGACGGGAAAATGCTTCCTGGGCTTGGGGAGTCCAGGAAAACCTAGACTCTTTCCGGGTAAGTTGAGTGATAGGTGACACTACCTCAGAGAAATTTCTAATGAAACGTCTATAGAAGTTGGCAAACCCGATGAAGCGCTGTACCTCCTTCACATTTCTAGGACTTGGCCAATCCTTGATGGCTTGGGTTTTGCTTCCATCCATACTAATTCCTTGTGTAGACAGTACATACCCCAGAAATTGAATTTTGGTCCTATGGAATTCACACTTTTCAAGTTTGATGTAAAGATGATTTTGTCTTAGACGTTCCAAGACCATTCTCACATGTCCATGATGTTCCTCTGTGGAGTTAGAAAAAATTAGAATATCATCCAAATAAATTACCACGAATGTATCTAGGAGATCCCTGAAGATGTCATTCACCAAGTGTTGGAAAGTGGCTGGGGCGGTACTCAGACCAAAAGGCATAACTAGATATTCAAAGTGTCCATAGCGTGACCTGAATGCAGTCTTCCATTCATCCCCAGGTCTAATACGGACTAAGTTATAGGCCCCACGAAGATCTAGTTTAGAAAAAATTTTGGCATGTCGCACTCTCTCCAATAACTCAGGGATTAAAGGCAATGGATAACGGTTTCTAATAGTAACCTTATTGAGTTCCCTATAGTCTACGCATGGTCTCAGAGATCCATCTTTCTTCTTTACAAAGAAGATGGGTGCACCTGCAGGAGATGAAGAGGGGCGTATGAAGCCCTTGGCTAGATTTTCATCTATGTAATCCTTTAAAGCCTTTAGCTCGGGCCCCGCCAGGGGGTAGATCTTACCAAAAGGTATCTCTGCTCCAGGCAATAATTCAATTGGACAATCATATGGACGGTGAGGAGGAAGCTGGTCAGCGTTCTTCTTGTCACATAAATCCACATAGTCCTGGTATACAGCTGGTAGTTCAGGGACTGACATGATTCCTTTAGGAACAGAGCAAGCTGAAACTTTTGGACTCATCTGTTTCTCTGGAAAGTGTAATTCCTTGGTCTCCCAGTTAATGGTAGGATTCTGAGCCTGCAGCCATGGTAGCCCTAGAATAATGGGAAAGTGGGGAGAAGAGATAAGCATAAAGGACAGTTTCTCTTGATGATCTTTATCCATAAGAACCCTCAAAGGCTCTGTTTCCTGATCCACTGGTCCAGAGGTCAGCAGGGAGCCATCCACAGTTTCCATCTGTACTGGAGTAGCCTTCTTCACTGAACGTATTCCCTGTTTCAGAGCAAAGGAGACATCCATAAAATTTCCACTTGCCCCTGAGTCGATCATAGCAGAGCTAGACACCCAAGCTGAGTCAACCCAGAGTTTGATGGAAAGAAAGCAATGAGAATTGTTTTTCTTACAACTCAGCTGGGACACCGCTGAGGAAACTTGAAAAATGGCAGCGTTTACACAGTCAACGTCCTCAGAGGTAACGGAGTTTAAGTCCGAGAAATCAAGATCTGTTGCTGCAGATCTCTCTGGAGCCTGAGGCTCGGACCTGACAGATCCCCTCTCGCAACACTCACAATGAATGAGTGCTGCAGTAGTCTTACGAGAACGGCTGGGGCAGTTTATAATGAAGTGCCCTGACTTACCACAATAGAAACATAGATTCTCCTTAAAACGATGTTCCTTGCGTGCATCACTAACCCGTCGTTGTAAAGAGTCTACCTGCATGGGTTCAGGTTCAGGTTCCCGTGTAATCCTACTCAAAGGTTCCTTAGCTGGAGAGGAAGGTAGGAAAAGGTTAGTGCGATTGCTTTCGAACCATCTCTCTTGCCTGCGTTCAGTCAGACGAGTATCAATACGGATGCAGTAGTTAATAAAGTCACCTAACGCAGTGGGAGGGTCGGCACGAGCAAGTTCATCCTTAATCAGTGGAGATAACCCCTTTCGAAAAATAGATTTTTTGGCGGAACTGTCCCAGGTGGTATCAAGGGCCCATCTTCTGAAATCCAAGGCATATTCAGCTACCGAGTGCTTACCTTGGCGCAAAGCTAACATGGCTGCTTCAGCTGTTGCACCTCGATTGGGGTCATCAAACACCTGCCCATGGCTGAAATAAAATCATCAAGGTGATTCAAACAATCATTCTCAGTCTCAATCAGAGGGTTTGCCCACATTAAAGCCTTGTTGGTAAGCAACATAATTATAGTAAGCACCTTAGATCGTTCAGTGGGAAATTGTGAAGCATGTGCAGAAAAAAAAAAGATTGCATTGATTAATAAATCCCCTGAAATTCTCACGTTCACCGCCAAAACGAAAAGGGGGCAACTTGGGAATCCCAGCACTCGGGGCTACGGCAGGAGCCTGGACTCGCCCCTCTAGAACCTCAATCCTGGCTCGCAAATCCTGGGTAGTCTGTCCAACCACTTGTAAATTGTGATTATTGAGGTCCTGTAGATTTGTAAAACGGGTCTTTATATTCTGCAAATCTGCAAGGATATTATCAGTCACTCCGCAAAGTTCCTTTATGCGGGCCTCCATTTTCCAGATCTTTTAAGACAGGATTACTGGAAGAAGAGGAGAGAAAAAAAACAATAGTGTTCACCTGTGGCAACACTGCAGAGAGAAAAAAAAAATTAAGGGAACTGCTCACCTGGAATGGTTTTGAGAAGTCACAACCACTATCATCACAGAAAGTTTCAACCAGACATCTGATATCCAGAGTTACAGCAGACAAAAAAGAGAAAAGAAAGGAAAAAAAAAAACAATAGTGTTTACCTGTGGTAACACTGCAAAAAGAAAAAACTTAAGGGAATTTCTCACCTGGAATGGTTGTGAGAAGTCACAACCACTGTCATCACAGAAAGTACAACCGGACGTCTGATATCCACAGTACAGCAGACACAGCCTTCCAGACCCAGCAGACACTAACGTTTTGGCTTCAGAATCTTGTAATGTATGTAGTACAGTTCATATAGCGTCTTGTGCTTGGGTGCGATGAAAACACAGGAGTCACAGGTTTGATATAGAAAAGTCCTGTATTACTTCATACAAGTTGGCAGAAATAGTCACACAGTTTGCAGACACAGAAACAGGAGACACAGCAGGCCAGAGTAATCCAAGCTCAGCAATCACTCTCCAATACAGATTCAGGATCTTCTTCTCTGTTACCGTAAGTCCATGCAAACGTGGGTCTTTCAAAGAGCAGGGTTCAGAGTCCACAAGTGCTTCAGAGTTCCTCAGTAGGAATAGCTGGAGTACAAGGTCCAAGGCTTACAGGAGTCAAGTCACAGGTTCACTGCAGGCTAGATTCTGAAGCACTGATTGCTCAGCTGTGGCTGCTTAAGAAGCAAAGGAGAGAATCAGGGCGGGAACATGCAAGCTGGAAACTCCATTTTGACTGAGGGCAAGATAGCTGCAGCAAGACAGAAAGTAAAATGGCTGACGAACAAACTGAGTTTCAGGAATATATACATAGAACCTTACACCGACTTAACAAGGTCATCGAATCCCTAATTCACCAAGACCAGTCAGGGTTTATGCCCAATAAATCCACAGCTATAAATCTCCGGCGATTATACTTAAACATGCAGGCGAGGGCGGATAATGTGAGACAGAGAGTAATAGTTTCCCTGGATGCCGCTAAGGCGTTCGACAGTGTGGAGTGGAGGTATTTGTGGGCGGTAATGAAAACCATGGGATTTGGTGATCTGTTTGTGGGTTGGGTACGTTTGCTATATACATCCCCTAGTGCTAAAATACGGGTTAATGGTCTGCTGTCAGAGTTTCTCCCTACATAGGGGAACGAGGCAGGGGTGCCCCCTGTCCCCCCTGCTGTTTGCGATCGCTGTAGAACCGTTAGCGGCAAAGATTCGGGGTACCACAGATATTCGGGGATTCCAATATGGCTCCCACGTAGAGAAAGTGGCCTTATATGCGGATGATGTGCTACTGTTTCTGGCTGACCCGAGCGACTCCCTAAGTTCGGCTATGGCAGTTATTAGTAAATTCGGCTCTATTTCTGGACTGACTATCAACTGGGATAAATCCGTGTTGCTTCCCGTGGACTCTGCTGCTCCCCTGGTGCTAGATCCTGGGACCCCTTTGAGGGTGGTTAGTGAGTTTAAATATTTGGGCATTGTGATCTCTGCTAAATTGGAGGAATATGAACGGCTCAATCTTACCCCCCTTATCAATAAGTTTCAACAAAAAATTGCAGCGTGGAAGAAACTATTCCTGTCTGTGGCGGGTAGAGCAAATTTATTAAAAATGATCCTCATGCCCCAACTCCTATATATACTCCATAATACGCCTGTCTGGTTGGCGCAAAATAAATTCTACCGGATTGATTCTCTTTTCCGGGACTTGATCTGGAAGGGTAGTAGGGCACGCATTAAACTTGAACATCTACAGAGGTCAAAAGAGGAGGGGGGCCTGGCAATCCCGAACCCGTGGGTTTATTATGTGTCATCCCAATGTCAGCATATGGTGGGGTGGGGGGAGCCTACCCAATCTACGTCGACTGGGAAACTCATTGAGTTTATAGTGGGCAGAGGTCCGTTGCTTGCTAGTCTAGAGGCTGGTAGGTTCCGGGTGAACCCTAAAAGGCTCCCGACGATCGCTATGGTGGACAAGATTTGGCAAAGAGTTAGACAATGGAGGGGCATTACGGAGCTCACGCGCTTCTCATCGGTTTGGTTTGACCCGAGACTGGGGGAGTTAATGCGTCTGAGGGATTTGCTCAATGGAGAAGGGTCGGGATATGGTTTGTGTCACAGCTGTTGGTTGGCGGCATGCTTAAGACTTTTGAGGAGATCAGGAAGGAATTCCCTCTGAGTCAATCCCTCTTTTTTCAATATTTGCAGCTGCGGCATGCAATCAATCGACAGCTTAAAACATCAAGAATAGTGGTGCAATCAGATGCGATGGTGAATCTTATAGGGTCACTAAGGGGCACTAAGGGTTTCATCTCCCTCGTATATAGGGGTTTTTTGGATTCATTCCTGGTACGGCACCCGGCTAAGTCCAGAGAAAAATGGGAAGAGGATGTGGGACCAATCTCGGACTCTCAGTGGGAGAGCGTATTACAATTCATCCCCAAGGTCTCTATGAGTGAATCCAGGAGAGTCTCACAACTCTAACTAACACATAGGGTATACAGGACTCTGGTCTGGATGAAGAGGGCGGACCTGAGGAGGGATTCCTGCTGTCCGCGCTGCTCTGAGGATGGGGCAGATCTCCTACATATGATGTGGTCCTGCCCTGCCCTACAGAACTTTTGGGTACAAACACTTAATTTGACACAGGAGGTAATGGGAGTGGATCTTATAAGGAACCCGCTGACGTGTGTATTGGGGTGCATGGAGGATATCGCGGTTGATGAGTGGGGAAAGCTGACCATAGCCAGAATCCTATATGCTGCCAGAAAGCTCATTGCGGCCCACTGGTTAGATGACAAAGCGCCAGTTAGACAAGAACTGATTAATAAGGTTAACTTTATTGTTATGATGGAACAGAACATATATGCGAAAAGAGGTCAACACATGCAGTTTGAGAATGTGTGGGGTGGCTGGATAGAGCACCCGGGCCTGGCTTCGGAGGCTCTTATGAGAGAAAGAATGCGTCTGCCTACGCGCCCTTGACCCTCTGAGTTGGTACTTTAAACAGGGATCGTTAGTGATTGTCTCGAATTCATGGGTGTTTTCCATAAACAAGCAGCAGTGGATATTGCTGAGTGAAAATTGGTAATCTGCTATTGTAGTGCCCATACATTGTAGTACCTAGTAGGTTGTAGTCACCAGTATGTTATGCCCAGCTCATGATTCTGGAGATCCGTAAATTAGGCGAGCTCTCAGTACTACAGAAATGCCAAAGATGTGGGCGCTATATGTGGTTTAGGCACACTGAGGCTCAGAAGGGAGGGGGGCATTTGGATTTGGGAGTGCAGAATTCACTGAATTTCTTTTGGAGGGTAAGGTACCACAGTGCTTTTCCATAGCCTTTGTACTACCAGTAATGTAGAACCCCCCCCATATTTTACATAACATTTAGGATCATATTTATGACGTGACAGATGAAACCCCAGAGGGATCCATTCACTATAATGAGGCAGCAGAGTTAATCTGGACTCTGCCTGGCCTTTGTTCAGCGGTGTCCTTTTTTTCAGAAGTGCACAAAACTGTGGCTGACCGCGCTTTTCTGCTTACCTAAAAAGATGGACACCGCCAGATCACAGGTCCTATGGCGTCCACAGTGTCTCCACCTTCTTCATTATAGGTAATCTTCCGCTAGGGCAGGGGTCTCAAACTCGCGGGCCAACTGCGGCCCTCGGGACACTAGTTTGCGGCCCTCACCTCATGGGCACTCGGTACATACTTTGCGGCCCTCGGCTGGGATCACACATGTGAGAAACACCGCATGTGAAATCCCAGTCACTCGTAGTACCGCTCATTAAGGTCATGAATATGGACGCCACTCCTCTCATAGGCGTGGCGCCCATATTCATAAGCTTAATGAGCGGTACCACAGAAAGATGTCAGCGCCGGCGCCGGGCATACTCACCTCATCTTCTGCTGCTGCCGCCGCCCGCGCTTCCTGTCTCTGACACAGAGAGCAGCGCCGCTGGATGACGTCATCATTCAGCGGCCTGCTAAGTCAGAGCGAGGAAGCGCAGGCACCGGTAATGCTGCAGACAGGTGAGAGGTGGTGTGTGTGTGTGTGCAGGAGAGTGATGGGGAAAAGCAATGTGGAAAAACAGTGATGGGGAAAAGCAATGTGGGAGTAATGGGGAAAAGCAATGGGGAAAAGCAATGTGGAAAAACAATGTGGAAAAACAGTGATGGGGAAAAGCAATGATGGGAGTAATGGGGAAAAACAATGATGGGAGTAATGGGGAAATGCAATGTGGAAAAACAGTGATGGGGAAAAGCAACGATGGAGTGATGGGGGAAAAACAATGATGTGGAAAAGCAGTGATGGGAGTGATGGGGAAAAGCAATGATGGGAGTGATGAGGGAAAAGCAATGATGCGGAAAAAGCAATGATGGGAGTGATGGGGGGAAAGCAATGCTGGGGAAAAAGCAATGATGGAAGTGATGGGGAAAAGCAACGGTGGGGTGATGGGGAAAAAGAAATGGGGGAGAATGAGCGCTGGGGGAGGATGAGCGCTGGGGGAGGATGAGCGCTGGTGGAGAATGAGCGCTGGGGGAGAATGAGCGCTGGGGGAGAATGAGCGCTGGGGGAGAATGAGCGCTGGGGGAGAATGAGCGCTGGGGGAGAATGACTTCTTGCTGTTAACCAGTTAATGTTTTCTTGTCCACCACACTGCAGTGTCAAAAGAGGAAGACAGCGAGACAGGCAGCAACATCGCATCAGAGAGCTCTTGACCTCGAAACAGAAAATCCTCAGATCCTGGTATTGTAACATAATATTAAGAATAATAGTTTTTCATTATGTGTTGCCTATAAATATGAAACTGTCCTTTCTGACCACCACTCTTGCCCCTGACGAAGCCACTGAAGAGACGACACGTGTTGGGCATAGTTCGGTCATGTTCTAAGCATGGGACTTCCCATATTTAGTCTTCTACTTTTGGCTCTTTGCATAGGTTCATTTAGTCGTGATAGCCTATTTCCACCTGTTTTGTAAGAGCTTTTCTTGTGGAAAACCTGATGCGCCCCAGCCTCACCCAGATTCTACCTCCAGCGGCCCCCGGGTAAATTGAGTTTGAGACCCCTGCGCTAGGGGTTCCATCTGAGTCACGTATTTCAGAGATTTACAAGGAAACCCTGGTGTAAGCGCTCACTGTAGAGAGCAGGAAAAAATGTGCGCCGAGCCTTACTTTGATCTTTGGGAAGCAGAATGAACAAGGCAACAGCAGGTGAATAATTGGTTTTATTTATTTTTTATGCCGTTCCTCTTGATTAGACAACTTTAATCTTCAGGTCAGTACGATTACAGCAACACCACATTTATAGCATTTGTTATGTTTTGGAGCTTTTAGACAGTAAAAAAAAATGTTTGTATCACTTTATTTTGAACGGCTTATTTTTTGCGGGACAGTATTATGTTTTCAGTTGTACCATTTTTATTTCCATTCGTCTTTATCGCGTTTTATTGCACTTTTTATTTGGCGGTAAGATGATAAAGCATAGTTTTTGCCTCACTTTTTTTATTTTCATTTTTTTACAGTGTTCACTGAAGGGGTTAACTAGTATAACAGTCGGGTCATTCCGGACCAAATATGTGCACTTTTTTTTACATAAATGTACTTATTGGATTAATATTTGTTCATTTTTTTGTTCTTTATTTGGGGATTTTTAAAAAATGTTTTTGCAACTTTTAAGAATTTTTTTTTTTATAACTTTTTTACATTGTTCGTCTGTGGTACATCATCCTTACACTGACAGATGGCTGATCTGACACTTTGCAATGCTTCTGCAGTTCAGGGCATCAGAGCACCATCTGACAGGCAGGGAGGAGGCGTGTCAGCTCCTGCTTTTAGCAAGTGCTCATAGGCCACCTTTCCTGAAGGTCCCTGCGGCCATCTTGCGGCCCGGAGTCACCATTGAGACCATCGGCACAATGCGATCGCATCGCGTTGTGCTGATGGGAGCAGACAGAGAGCTCACTCCCTCTGCGATGTTCTTCAATATTGCTGTCACTATATACGGCACATGTTGGCAAGGGGTTAAAGGAGTTGGACAACCCCCTTCTCATTCCTCATGTTTGGTCCTGTAAAAATAACACCACTTAAATAAACCTCCCATGCCGGCATCGTTACAGTGATGTCAGCGCTTGCGTTTCCAGGGTTCATGTGAGATTGTTACATTATGTGAGACCTGCACCACCTGCATCAACGCTGGTGTCACTGTCCCCACCTTCAGACAAATCGAACAATAAGAGGAAGTCAGAGAGCAGCTGTACACCTGGCTTCCTGTTAATGTTCAATACGTCCAAAGGCGGAGATAGTGATTGGAAGCAGGGCTCGTGCGATGTAACAACCTCACATGAGCACAGGGAACACACGAGAGCAGACACCGCTGGAACGGCACTGGCATGGAAGGGGCGTATACACTGTGTTCCAAATTATTATGCAAATATTGTTTAGGAGTGATAAGGTAAGAATTTTTTGGCTTGTCAGTTAAACTCATTGATGGTGATGTGTGTCAGGGCTCTTTATATCACTGTAAGCAATTGCAAACACCTGTGCTAATTAGTTTGGCAGGTGTGTCCAATGAAAGGCAAGACTACTTAAGAAGGATGTCCCACATTATTAAGCAGCCTACATTTTCTGCCAAAATGGGAAAGAAAACGGATGTGTCGGCTGCTGAGAAGCAACAAATTGTGGAGTGTTTAGGTCAAGACATGACTATAATCAACATTGCCAAGACACTTCATCGTGATCATCGCACAATCAAGAAGTATGTAGCTGATTCACAGTACACACGTCTGCGTGCTGATAAGGGAAAATTGAGGACTCTTTCCTACAGGCAATTACGTCAGGTTAAAAGAGCAGCGGCAAAAAAGCCTTGTCATAGCAGCAGACATGTTTTTGAAGCTGCTGGTGCCTCCAACATCCCCGGAACAACAGGATGCAGGGTCCTTCAGAGGTTTGCAGCTGTGCGTAAGCCATCCTGTCGACCTCCTCTATCCACTGCACACAAGTAGAAACAGCTCCAGTGGGCCAAAAATACATGAAGACTGACTTCAAAACTGTTTTGTTCACCGATGAGTGCCGTGCAACGCTCGATGCTCCAGATGGATGGAGTGGAGGATGGCTGGTTGATGGACACCCCATGCAAACACGGCTACGGTGCCAACAAGGAGGAGGTGGAGTAATATTTTGGGCTGGAATCATGGGGAGAGAGATTGTCGGCCCTTTAGGATCCCTGAAGGGGTAAAGATGAACTCCATAGTGAATGTTGAGTTTCTCAAACAGCACTTCCTGCCATGGTTCAAGAAGAAGAACCGTGCATTCCGCAGCAAGATCATTTTTATGCATGATAATGCACCGTCTCATGCTGCACATAACACATCTGCATCTCTGGCTGCTATGGGCATAAAAGGGGACAAACTTATGGTGTGGCCCCCATGCTCCCCTGACCTCAACCCCATTGAGAACCTCTGGAGCATCATCAAAAGGAGTGTCTATGATGGCGGGAGGCAGTTCACATCTAAGCAACAGCTCTGGGAGGGTATTCTGTCCTCATGCAAAACAACTGAAGCAGAAACCATCCAAAACCTGACAAATTCAATGGACGAGAGAGTTCAGAAGCTCCTTTCGAACAAGAGGTCCTATGTGCAAATGTAACATCACCTAGAATAAAGTTTTGAGTTGAAAATTGTTTGATTTCAGTTTGTAAGAACCTGCTAATGCTTATAATTTCAAAAATGACCATTTTTTTGTTCTTTATTAAAATGAAAAGGTAGAAAACTCTGCTGTGCATAATAATTTGGAACATGCATTTTGAGTGCAGTTTGAGTGTTTTATTTTTAAAAAAATATACTGTTATCATAGGCAGTTTGTACAAAAACCTTTCAATTGTACTCTAATAGTTATTTGACTGGAAAATTACAATGACTGAAATTCATATAGGTAATTTGGGAAAATCTGAGAAAATATTATTTGCATAATAATTTGGAACACAGTGTAAGTGTTTTTATTTTAACAAGGCCAAGCTTGAGTAATGACAACGGGTTGCCCTGGTAATGGACAGCCCCTTTAAGAAAATATAATTTTTGGTTAAAACATTTCCAACATTCTGGACTTCAAAAAAAAAGTCTTCTCCCCTGTGTGAGATCTTTGGTGTATAACAGCATCTGATTTCTGGTTAAAACATTTCCCACAATCTGAACATGAAAAAGGCTTCTCCCCTGTGTGAGTTCTATGATGTCTGATAAAACTTGATTTCTGGTTAAAACATTTCCCACAATCTGAACATGAAAAAGGCTTCTCCCCTGTGTGAATTCTCTGATGTCTGATAAAATTTGATTTCTGGTTAAAACATTTCCCACATTCTGAACATAAAAAAGGCTTCTCCCCTGTGTGGGATCTTTGGTGACTGTCAAGATGCACTTTCTGGTTAAAACATTTTCCACTTTCTGAACATAAAAAAGGGTTCTCTTCTGTATGACTTCTCTGATGTTTATTAAGAGCTGATTTCTCTGTAAAACATTTCCCACATTCTAAACATGAAAATGGCTTCTCCCCTGTGTGGGTTCTTTGGTGCTTAACCAAATCTGATTTCTGGTTACAACATTTACCACATTCTGAGCATGAAAAAGGCTTCTCTCCCGTGTGAATTCTCTGGTGCTTAACAAAATCTGATTTATGGCTAAAATATTTCCCACATTCTGAACATGAAAAAGGCTTCTCCCCTGTGTGAGTTTTATGGTGCTCAACAACAGACGATTCACGATTAAAGCATTTCCCACATTCTGAACATGAAAAAGGCTTCTCCCCTGTGTGGATTCTCTGGTGCCTGTCAAGATGCGCTTTCAGGCTAAAACATTTCCCACATTCTGAACATGAAAAAGGCTTCTCCCCTGTATGGATTCTCTGGTGCTTAACCAAATCTGGTTTCTGTGTAAAACATTTCCCACATTCTGAACATGAAAAAGGCTTCTCCCCTGTGTGGGTTCTCTGGTGCATAACAATATCTGATTTACGGCTAAAACACTTCCCACATTCTGAACATGAAAAAGGTTTTCTCCCCTGTGTGGGTTCTCTGGTGCTTAACAACACCTGATTTATGGCTAAAAGATTTCCCACATTCTGAACATGAAAAAGGCTTTTCCCCTGTATGGGTTCTTTGGTGCATAACAACATCTGATTTCTGGTTAAAACGTCTCCCACATTCGGAACATGCAAATGGCTTCTCCCCTGTGTGAATTCTCTCATGCCTAACAAGATCTGATTTCTGTTTAAAACACTTCTCACACTTGTAACAAGAAAATCTATTCTCTGCTATGTGAATTTTTTGATGCTTAAGAAAAGACTTTTCAAGGGAAAAACTATTTCCATTTTCTGAACGTGAAAATGGCTTCCTTGCTTTAAGAGCAGTTTGTGTTTTAATGCCTATTTTGTGACTTAGATTTTCCTTAGTAGTCGGTAATGAATCAGAAGACAGGACCTGTTTCAAAGGATCGGATGATAGATTTTTGCTGAGAGGGGATGATGGTATATCTGGAGTAATGGCATTCACTTCAATTGTATCCTGTTGTAGCTTTAGATCATCTGTTTTCAAAATTGAAGATGTCAGCTGTCCCTCTGATCTCCTGGGACAGTCATCTGCCAAGAATAAAATCAATTATTTTTTGATAAAATATCATTGAATTATATATTTTGGAACATTTTCTACTTAAACTGTCTGTAGAAATAGCAAATTATGTAAAAAGATTGAATTATTGACAGTCTAATAGAAAACCTAATTAAATGAACCAGTAGAGCATGATGTTCAACTGTTTGACCATTCTGTCTCCCAAATATGGAATAAAAAGCCACCAAACAATGTTATGTAGGCAAAAATAATACCAATACAAGCTTCTACTCATCCCTCAAAAAACAAGTCGCAACTCAGGTCCATCATCTGTCTGGAAAAACTAAGGTTTCCACATTATCAGTGGCTCAAAGGATCTTAAAAAACAACATGGCTTCTATTAACTAATCTAGCACAATTCACTCTATCAAAGTCAAATCTCCCCCTCGCTTCTGAGCCTTGAAGTGTGACCAAACCGCATTTAGCATTCATGTATTTGGTATTACTACAGTGTGAAGAACCCACTTAGTTTACGGTATGTGTGTGTCTCCTGGAGCACAATCTGGGCACTATGTGTTGGGTAATAAAATGGCAAATGTGCAATTTCTACTCACCAACTTCCACTGCGTGCCAATTTCAGGAAAGTGTCTGTGGAGTCAAAATAGTCACTCATCCTATAGATTAATTCTCTGAGGGTTGTAATTTCCAAAATTGAGTCACTTTAGGTGGATTTCTAGTGCTCTGGTTTTCTGCCATTTTGTTTTATTGGGGCTTCTGCAATGATGTGTCCCATCTCCTCTGAGATAAGCTCCTGCGACGTCTGCTTCCGTCACCAGGAGCCACCTTACTGAGTCTGCAGGCACTGGTAATGGATAAGACGTCATAAGCAAAAGCTCAAGCCACTAATATTATGGTGCCTGGGACCTGTAGTACCATCCAGTCACTAAGTGTGCTGTCTAGCTAGAGTAATCTGCTCACTGCTTCAGGCATTTGGAAAGCGCCACATTCTACCAAATCGCGAAGCATATTTCTGGAAGCTGCCATATACAGCCTTGTTCTCCTGTGATTCAGTCCTCTGTGCTCCGCTCCTGGCTGGTATATTTGCTTCCTTTTGTAACCCCAGCCTGTTTACTGACTACTCTAGTGGGCTTAGGTTTTGTATTCTTTCTGCAATTCTGGTTCTGCCCTGGCTACCTAACTATTCTTCTTCCCATCTTACACCAGTGAACAGTAGGTAAAACCGTGTAAATCCAGATCCATGTAGAAGGGTTAAAGGGTGATGAGCAAGATAATACCTAGGATCTGGAAAACGAAGAAGTCTTTTCGTAGTGGCCATATTTTAAGCTGCCAGGTGACCCCAAACAGTGCTCCCCATACATTGTGTCTGCAAACTGTTCCAGCAACATCTGCATTTAAATAGCTAAATAGCGCTCGTTATATTCTTAATCCTGCCATGTGCTCAGACAGTAGTGTATATATAGCCGTATATATGGTGTATTGTCCAATTCAAGAGAAGTTTGAAAATAATTTATAAGGTCCACTTGTTTCCTTATTAACCTTTGTGAAGAAATCCAAAATTATCACCAAATAAAGTGACAGACGTCAGATTTGAAAAATGGACTCTGATTAGGAACACAGAACTGGCTGCGGGAAGTGGTCAAATCAGAGGATTTTGGGCACTAACTACTCTAGTCAAACTGAGTATAGACAATAACACATCTACTAAAATGATCAAACTCAACAGTCTTTATGGGTAAAAAATGAGTACCATATTTTTCAGACTATAAGACGCACCAGACCATAAGACTCACCTAGGTTGTAGAGGAGGAAATTTTGAAAAAAAATATTGAAGCAAAAAAATGTGGTGAATTCTGTACTTAATATCCGCTATCCTGTTATGCATGGCCCCCTCATCCCTATCCTGGTGTGTACAGCCCCCTCATCCCTATTTTGGTAGGAATGGTCCCCCTCATGCCTATCTTTGCAGGAATGATCACCCTCATCCCTATCCCAGTATGCATGGCCCCATCCCTATCCTGGTATACAGGGCCCCCCATCTCGTCCGAGTAAGCATGGCCCCGTCCCTATCCCGGTATGCATGGCCCCATCCCTATCCTGGTATGCAGGGCCCCCATCCCTATCCTGGTATGCAGGGCCCCCATCTCGTCCTAGTATGCATGGCCCCATCCCTATCCTCGTATGCAGGGCCACCATCTCATCCTAGTATGCATGGCCCCCATAGTTATTCTGGTATGCAGGGCCTCATCTCTATTCTGGTATGATTGGCCCCAGGGTGGATTTGATTTAAATCAAACTGATTTAAATCACGATTTAAATCACGATTTAAATCACTAGTCAGTAAGGCTTGATTTAAATCAGTGATTTAAATCAAAGTTTCTACCAGACCGGTATATCTAATTTCATCATGTGCGATACGCCCCAGACCGGTGTATCTAATTTCATCATGCGCGATATGCCCCAGACCGGTGTATCTAATCCCATAATGCGATACACTACACTCAGCACTGTATCTAGATACATGCAGTGTGTCATATGCTGTGAATAATCCCAGTGTGTGATACTCTCCACGTATCTGTGCTCAGTTTATAATACAGCGAGCAGCATGAACTAACAGAATAGATGCTGCCGGTCGTCCTCAGTGACAGCCTACTTGTCAGTATCACTGGCAGTCCCCAACAAAATGGCTCCGCTCTGTGAGCCTAAACTACATCCTCTGTTATTACAAACACCTAGTAACGGAGGAGAGAAGTCACACGTGATCAGACCCCGCCTGCATTTACTACTGTCGCAATACGAGCTAGCAGTTTATATTTCAGCAGCTGCTCTGCCTAGTGTTTAAAAGTGGAAATACCAAACATTTTACAATTATTTTTCAGATTTTATTTCTCGGCCTGCTGCCATTATAAGGAAAGAATGTAATAAACCTCAGATCGTACACACAAACAGATCCAGACTTGTTTGTCTGTGGCTATGCTGCAGTATTGTGCTCAAAGATTCACTTTCATTTTCTTGTCTGCTTGCCCTTCCTCCTCCTCACACTTAGATTCACATTCTTCTTGTGTTGTGCAGATCTATTCCACTCCAAACAATCAGAAACATATTGTCTAACTTCTTGGACTTGGCACTGAAGGGGTTGATTCTGTATTCATAGGTTTGTAGAACAATAGGATTAAGGTCTTTTTCTCAACTCTGTTCATGTTGTAACATTTTTGCCGTGAAGAAGAGGCTGGGACCTCTGCGGAGTCAAATTCAGTTTTGAGAACTGAGTAAATAAAGCGAGCGTCTGTGATAATATAGGAAAGAAACTGCCCACTAATCCTACAGAAAAACCTCTGGAAGAGCATGGCATTGTGAATGTTACACATATACAGCCTTTATTCTACTGAGTTAAACAACTCAGCTTTATCTCATGATGGAAGAACCTTTGGATGGTAAAATATTTTCCTCAAAAAGCAGTTTATTGAAAAAAATCCGATTTAAATCAAAAAAAATCCGATTTAAATCAAAAAAAATCCGATTTAAATCAAAAAAATCCGATTTTTTTGATTTTTTTAAAAAAATCATTGATTTTTATCCACCCTGATTGGCCCCCATCCCGGTCGTGATATGCATGGCCCCGATCCTTATGATTGGCCCCCAACCCAATCCTGGTATGCATGGCCCCATCAGAAAACATTACACTTACCTTCCTGGCGCACCCTTGCAGCATCTTTTTTCTATGCCAGCAGCTGCTTAATGCTTGTAAACCGTGCATGGCAGGGATGTCATGAGCTGCTTGCAAGCCGAAGGGCAGCTGCCGGAATACTCAGTGCTCTGCACGCCGGGACTGTGTGCACAGAGAGCAATGAGTATTCACGGAGCCTTCCTGCAGCTGCTGGCGGTCACATGTGCCGCTACTTAAGTGAAATTAATATTCACTCCTCTCCATGCCCATGGGTGTGAATATTTATTTCTCTTAAGTAGCGACACACGTGACTGTCCATAGCTGTATAAAAGATCCGGCTGACACTGCGAGCTACTGAAAAGCAATGAATACTCACTGCTCTCTGTGCACACAGCTCTGGCGTGCAGAACACTGAGTATTCCAGCAGCTGCCCTTTGGCTTGCAAGCAGCGTCACTGCCATGCACTGTTTACAAGCATAAAGCAGCTGTTGGCAAGGGAGCAGGACGCTGCGAGGGAGCACCAGGAAGGTAAGTATAATGGTTTGTTTTTTTTCTGTTTTATAATGGGGCCATGCATACCAGGATGGGGGTTGGGGGGCAATCATACCAAGATGCTATTAAAGAGAAATTAATATTCAGTGCCCTTCAAGCCCATGGGCGTGGAATGCAGTGAGTATTCATTTCTCTTTAGCAGCAGGCACATGAGTTAGCCACAGCAGCTGGCTCCAGCCTCCTGTGACCCGCTGCTCCGCCAATGCCGCTCCCCACCTCCCCACCACAGCCACAGCTGGACTATAAGATGCACCCCCCATTTTCCTCCACATTTTTAGAGGAAACAAACTGCGTCTTATAGTCTGAAAAATATGGAAACTAGTGGTGAAACCTCTCTGGAGTAATTAGGGCTCGGTGGCTCTTCGCAATCTAAACTATGTTACAGGCCAATATTTTTTGTCAGGTGAGTTTCAAGAAGAAAAATTAGACATTTAAAAATAACTTTTTATAATAGTGCAGAGCTAAGATGTCTTAAATTTAGATCTCAGGCATTTGGAAGAGGAAATGGAGATCTTTTATTAAAGACTACCAAGGAGTTACAGAGTCACATAAGTGAGGCAGGCCGATCCCACCTCAATCAAACTATTATACAGAAACAACTTGTAAAAGAAGACATAGAATGAAAAAAATATGTTACATCCCCAAAAATAACGTATGTCTTGGGGGAGAACTCCAACGTTAAATTGGAGTTGCACTCATTTATGGTGGCCCATTGGAGCTAATGTGAGTCCTGAGCAGAAGAGTAGAGAAAGTATTAGTGCCCCCATTTCAGTAATCTGCAGTAATCTGAATTCCTTATGATCGAAAACATAATGGAATTTATGATGTGGACTGATTCCATGAAAGCAGGGCTCGAGCCATGCCAACATATCTCCTGCATGCATAAATAAATGTATATTACAGCCATCAGCCACACACAGCTTAGAGATATATCATGGAACCGGTGTTATGGTTTTTATGTAGTTTTTACAACCCTGTTTGAAGTTAGTATGTTTTAAAAGAAATTGAAAAGTCAGGATAAAGTGAAACTCTGCTGTTATTGTACAGAAATTCACACTTGGCCTCACTGCACATTATATGTTGTTGATCATAAAAGTGAAGTTTGACCAGAAAGACTGGACCTGGTCTTGTAGGGACCATATGAGACATTCAGCAGCACAGAAGGGAGAGAAGGTAGATTCATCCAATAAGATATCAGGGTTCTAGGAAGCCAACAGCATCATTACCCTCGCTTTCTATTACAGGCCCATCATAATACTTTTCGTCAAGTGATTTCCTGACTTGTCAGCACATTCTACATACGCTGTCATTTGGCTTTGTAGTTTACAGATCTACGCAGGTAATGGTCAGCGTCTTCGAATCCCAGAGGGTAGGTGGATCCTCCAGGTTGTAAGTTCAACAGAAAAGGGCGTTCAATGATCAAAGTCATTTGAACAGTTTTGGATGGAGAATGTTGTGGTCTAGAGGTAAAATGGTGATCACACGGTTGTGACACGACCGTACTACACAACCTAAAAAGCAGCCACAGCCGGTGACCAAGAGGAATCTGTGACTTCTCAGCATTTAGTGGTTACTACTCACCTGGGTAGTCATATGTAGGAATCTCCTCTTTACACCACTCATCACCCCTCACATATGTCTCTGTAGTATTAATATGGGTCAGATCTTCACCCTGAAACAAATATTGTAAAAAGTCACAGACAGATGAGAAGTCACGTCTATGGTCAGCTCTAATCCTGCCATCTCCACCATCCTTATTACACAAGTATAAAACATACAGTCATGGCCGAAAGTGTTGGCACTCTTGAAATTGTTGCAGAAAAAAAAAGTATTTCTTCCAAAAAATTATTTGACACAATTTCACACAAAACCCCAAAAATGGGCAGGGCAAAATTGTTAGCACCTTTCCAAAATTGTGGGTAAATAACTTTGTTTCAAGCATGTGATGCTCATGTAAACTTACCTGTGGCAAGTAACAGGTGTGGAAATATGAAAATCACACCTGAAACCAGATAAAAAGAGGAGAAGTTGACTCAATCTTTGCGTGCCACACTAAGCATGGAGAAACGATGAAGAGGAGAACTGTGTGAGGATTTGAGAATCAAAATTGTTGAAAAATATCGACACTCTAAAAGTTACAAGTCCATCTGTAGAGATTTTGATGTTCCTTTGTCCACGTTGTGCAACATAATCAAGAAGTTAACAACACATGGAGCTGTAGCTAATCTCCTTGGACGTGGTCGGCAAAGAAAAATTGATGAAAGGTTGCAATGCACGATAGTCCGGAGGGTGGATAAGCAGACACAATCAAGTTCCAAAACAATTCAAGCTGTTCTGCAGGTTCAAGGTGCATCAGCTTTTTGTGCTATTGCTGTTTAGTGTAGTTACTTGTAAGCGTGAGGATCCGTGAAGTGGATTACAAGCTTACGTACTTTACGTACTTTGGCCAAAATACCAACTAATACCTCACATTATTTAATATATTTTTTAATGTGTTTTTTGCACTTTATTTTACAGGGTGCATGTGGGCCCATTTGGTCTTGTAAACTGTGGTGTCTGTTCACATGGGATGCATTTTTATAGCGCTGGGCAGCCCGCCTGATCTAATAGAAGGGTGTAAATACTAGGCTGTTTAACTGGATGCTGTGCATTGCCATAATGTGAACGGCGCTGCATACAAGTCTTCATTGTGCATCAATATACCAAGCAGCCGCCCCCCTCATGGACTGGTAGGTTGTGAGCGGTTGCCTCATCGGTATTCTTGCACCTGTGTTGCCGTCATCTTAACTATGTGGGTCCACTGCATCCTGATAGTGCATTTGTTTGAAGGCCTGGGCAGGTGAGTATCTCTGCCTTTTTTTGCTGTATTTGTGCATCAGCGCAAACTAACCTTCGACATTTTAATAAAATTGAACATTATGGCATGAGACATAGGAGGACCCAACTGTTGACACAGAGACATAAACAAGTTAGACTGCCGTTTGAAAAAAAGTGTACGTGAGTAAGCCAAAATCCTTCTGGGAAAGAGTCTTGTGAACATATGAGATCAAGGTAGAGCTTTTAGGCAAAGTACATGATTCTACTGTTTACCAAAAATGGAATGAGGCCTACTAAGAAAAGAACACAGTACCTACAGTCAAATATGATGGAGGGTCAAAGATGTTTTGAGGGTCTCTGGCACTGGATTTTTTGACTGTGAGCAAGCCATCATGAAATGTGAAGATTACCAAATAATTTGGGGTTGCAATATATTGCCCAGTGTCAGAAAGCAGGGTTTGCATCCTAGGTCATAGGTCTTCCAGCATTACAATGACCCCAAACATACTTCAAGAAGTCCTAAGAAACAGATAGAAACAAGGCCCTAGAGAGTTCTGAAGTAGCCAGCAATGAGTCCGGGTCTAAATAGCACTGAACACCTGTGCAGAGATCTTAAAATTGCTCTTCAAATATGAGAGACCTGTAGCAGGTTGCAACAGGAGAGTGGTCCAAAACTCCAGTTGAGAGTTGTAAGAAGCTTGCTGATAATTATAGGAAGTGATTGATTGCAGTTATTTATTCCAAAGGAAAAAAATTAAGTTGACGATGCAAATAATTTTGCCCAGGCCATTTTTAGGGAAGTTGTGAGAAATTATGTAAAATTTGCCATTTTTCACAGTTTTTTTGTGTTGTTACAACACACGCAAAAGGAAATAATAGTGTATATCAAAACGTGTAATTGCAATAATTTTCTGGGAAAAATACTTCACTTTCTGTAACAATTTCAACGATGCCAACAGTTTCGGCCATCACTTTAGAATACTAATGGATAAAACAAGAGTGAGCACAAGACTTTCACAGCTGTCTACACATCATAGGAGAGATCTCATTACACCTTCTCTCCATCTACCTGATGATCCTGAGGAACATTGGGATCTTCTTGTTTACAGTCCTGTGGAAGAAGAGGACGGGGACATCTCTCTGGTGTTGTCATCTTACTGGATAGATCTGGAGGAAACACATACAGGGACTAATATCATTCTTTACATACAGATAACTATAGGCCGTGTGTATTTAGTCCTGTCTATTACCTGGTGATGTGAGGGGCTGGGGAAACTCCATCAAGATGTCCTTGTACAGATCTTTGTGTCCTTCTAAATACTCCCACTCCTCCATGGAGAAATAGACAGCGACATCCTGACACCTTATAGGAACCTGACACATACAATGATACCATCATCCCCCAATCCCTTCATAGCGTTACTGTATAATGTCCAGCATTCCCAGCAGTGTCACCTCTCCAGTCAGCAGCTCAATCATCTTGTAGATGAGTTCTAGGATCTTCTGATCATTGATGTCCTCATGTATCAGGGGGTGAGGTGGAGGCCCCGTGATTGGGCTCAGGGGTCTTCCCCATCCTTCAGACACAGGGTCCTGACAGCGCTCACTAGAGGTCTTCTTCACTACTGTGTAATCCTGGTTATGGAGAGACACATTAATAAGTCTCACTTCAGACATTACCAGAGCCCTCACCATTCCAGTTCTTTCCATCTGTTATTCCCATAGATAAGAATGATGTAATGTGACGTCATCAGAATCTCTCACCTCTCCAGTAAGCCGGAAGAGGATCTCTAGGGTGAGGTGTAATATCCTCTCCGCCATCTTGTCTCTGTCCATATCCATCTTTGATCAGGAAAACTCTCTTATATAGAAGATCTTCACTGAGAGGATCCGATATAGTAGAGACCTGAATGAGAAGAAGATGAACCGATGTAACATCATAAAAATCCTGTGTAATAATACAATTACTGGAGATAATAAGGGAAACATATGAGGAGATTTATTATATTTTAGGCCACAGACAACAAGCAGTTTCTTCCACGGAGTCGGCAGCTGAACACTGTGACAGAGTCACTGGTAATATAATAGAGGGCAGATATGTTTCACTACGCCTAATGGCGTCAGTGATATAAAATCCAGAGTTTTATTTCCTTCAGCACAGTAAGTGTTGCGAGGGTTAAGTTATGCTATGTTTTAGGGGGACAGTCATAGAGCAAGTGGGAGAGTGTCCCCCCATATCTCCCCCTACAGAGTTAACACCATTGTGTGCTGACAGAACCTGGATGAGGTCACAGTCATGTGATCAGTCACGTGGTTGAGGAGTCACATGGTCTTGGGCTTAAATGACTGAAGGAAAGAACATTCAGTGTTCAGTGTGTGACCCTGGAGAAGGAGCACTGCAGGAGAGTGCAGCATGGACTTGTGAACCTGAACCTTGTGTGTTCTCCAGCCATGAGCAGGAGGGACCCCGCACACAGAAAGACTGTGCTTGTTCTGCCACCATTTTGTTTTGTTTTCCTGTTTTGCTCAGAGGGCTGTAGTTTCTTTACTATACCTTGGTTTATGCTGCCTATAATAAACCAAGTTCTTAAAGGCGCAGTGTACCTGTGTCTACCTCCGTGTGAGGCCGCTGTACCACAATATGTTCCTCATAGACTCATCTTCCATAACGCTAATTCTCCTCTCATTTACCGACACTGGAATCAGCATTAGTAATACTGCAGGAGATATTCATTACACGTGACATGAGAAAAACTACTTCATGATGAGGACGACATCTTCATCTTCTACTACGGCTCTAGAAACATATTTGTCCAGAGTCGTCACTGACTCCATCACCACCGGCGTCTATATGAATGTTTCCCGTCTTCCCCGCACTGTAATCTTCTATCATGTTAGATCTCAGGTCTGATTCACACACAGAAGTTTGAGGCTTTTAGAAAAGATTTTTTGTAAGAACAACAAGATAGGAGTTATTTGATGCCAATATCTCCATGTACAGTGTTTTATGGTGTTTATTTCTGGCCTTAGGCTTTCCTATATTACAAGAAAAACACCATAAATAAAGCAGATATTAAAATGTTTCAAAAGAAAATTGGTGCCAACAATTCTTAAATTATAAAGAAAAAAGAAAAAAAAAAAACTAAAAAAGGCAGAAGACACATTTTGTTATTTTTTAACACATTAAACATTTGTTTTTAAAAAATGTAACTAACCATTTTGGGCCCCAGAACATAGATGTACACCGCAGGTGCGGCTACAACAAAAACCCTGGCAGTTTAATAATTTGCTGCTGTGAAAAGCAAACATGGCATCTAAGAAGGTGTGACAGAGTCCGGCTGAATCCCCTCCGCCCCCAAGTACTCAATAGTATGGGGCGGCCTAATTACTACGATACTTACATGCCTAATAATGGTGCCTGGGCTGCAGTGTATGAAGGTCTATTAGGCCGGGCCAGAGGCAGCATCCAATAAGTTACCTTTTATTGCCCCCCCATACATATTAGACTAAAGTTACATGAAAGTACTGATTTCGGGGGGTTTGGCTGACCATATAATGTAAGGATCTGGCATCCTGAATTTCAGAGGATAATCCGTTTGTTCTTCCTGTAGATATTCCTCCGCTAGAGGAGTCTGGAGGAAACTCTCTCATACAGACACAAGGAAAGCTGGAATATCAGCCAACACTTACAGTTGTGCTCAAAAGTTTACATACCCTGGCAGAATTTTTGCTTTCTTGGCCTTTTTTCACAGAATATGAATGATAACATGAAAACTTTTTCTCCACACATGGTTAGTGGTTGGGTGAAGCCACTTATTGTCAAACGACTGTTTTCTGTTTTTAAATCATAATGACAACCTTAAACATCCAAATGACCGTGATCAAAAGTTATCATTTATATTCTCTGAAAAAAGGCTAAGAAAGCAAAAATTCTGACAGGGTATGTAAACTTTTGAGCACAACTGTATCTCATGTGTATGGGGCAGTTAGTATTACACTGACAGGCAGTGATGATACACGGCACTACAGTAGTACAGTGCATCACCGGAGCCATCAGAGGCTTGTATGTTGTTGGAGTCTCAGACTCATAGGTGAAGGATGAATGGTGGATCAGTGAACTTTTAATTCCCTGATTCATTATTCTATTCAATGGTATCACTGTCATGGGAATGTGCATAACGCTGAAATTGTGATGATGAGGGAGAAGAGGGTGATCGGTGCCGAACAGCATGAACCCTCTCAATTCAGGGACACCATAGTTACTGCGTGGGCTTTCACTATGGATGATACGGCCCTGACTATCCAACTATCACGTGGTAACTATCTCATAGGTCCCGGGGTCATTAGTATCTGCAGCACGAATGGGGCTAAGTGAGTATTTATTCAGTAGAAGGTGGGGTGAATGGTAGCAAATTGTGTGTGTAGGGGCGGTACTGTGGGAAAAAAACCCCTAAAGTACTGTAAAATCTTAAACCTATTTTAACCACTTAGTGACCACCAATACTAGCATCCCCCAACAGGTTACAATCCTGTAGCTGTCAGCTGTAAACTATAACTGACAACTTGCTGCAGCAGCCATGATCAGTCAGTATTGGCACCAGCCCTTAGATCCTGCTGTCAATAGTGACTACAGGATCTAAATAGTTAACAGAGTGTTTGGGCTTCCTCTTTAACCCCATTGGCACCATGAGATCTTGATTGTGTGGTTTCTGATGTTTGCCATGGCAGTTTATACCAGAGTTATTGCTACATAAAGTGACTGCTCAGACTTAAAAAAATTGGTCGGGTCTCTCAGAGGTTAAATATATGCATTAAAAACTGGACTAAAACATATGCATACTTAAAACTAGCAAAATTACCAGCTGAATGTCTTGTTATCGATGTATAGAAACAGATTTAAACAATGACGCTGTTGAATAATTGATCGTTACTATCGTACCCTATCCCGTACCTAAACAAAGTTGTTACTGCCTAACCGCGGAGGTTGGCACCCTAAGGAACGACAATGATGCCTCAGCTTACCGGTGGTACCATTATTCATGATGTTCAGCATCCTGCCCAACAGCCAGGTGTCCATGTTTGAATATCCCACTTCATCCAAAACCAAATACAAGGAGACCCATTTCCATTCCTATAGGTGAATTGTCACATGATATATAGAATGGAGCCTGGCTACAATAATGTACTGTGCCTGGGCTACTTCTCATGAGCTAGAAGTCCAGTAATGTCCATCCCCTAGTGGGCATGTCCGGAAGAGACGTGCTTTATACTGAAACGCCAGATAAACTGATTGCCACCGTGCCACTCGTACCCGTGACTGCACATGCCCGTAGTTTATACATTCCACGCTGGAGCGCATCTGTGGTCACTGACCGCTGTGAAGATCTGAGGTTGTGGGTTGTAATAATGACCTACGCAGGTTAACGATGTAACTATTTTTTTATTCCTTACGTCCATGGTTGCACAACAAATCCAGGTAGATTGCCAAAATACATTGCCTCCATTCCACAAGTTCCCAAACTGGGATCGGTATTTCCACTGCCACCGTACCAGACTAGGTGGTTTTTAGCGCTCCAGGACTTTAGTTTTCATGTGGAGCACAGGCCCGAGAAATTCAATGGTAATGTAATGCAGATGCCCAGTCCAGACTTCCCTGGTTAGCCAGTGAAGGTGCCAAAACCACTGGCTTTGGATAGATGGGGGGGAGATGTGACAAAGTCACTGGCAAGGTGCTGGAGGAGATATATGTTTTGCTGAGGCTAATGGCTTCAGTGATTTTAAAAACCAAGGAGTTTATTCTCCAGCACATTAAGTGTTGGAAGGGGTTAAGTAGCCAATTTTTTTTGAAGGGCTGGGTTTTTGTGGACAGTCATAGAGGAGGTGGAAGGTTGTCTATCTTATCTCCACAGCAGGGTGTGGTCTGGGGCTTAAATAGCCAGTGCAGGCAGCAGTCTTCAGTGTCTGGAGGGGAACACTCCAGAGAAGTAGTTGTGTATGCTAAAACCTGAACCTTGGGTCTTGCTAACCATGAGCGGGATGATCTCCACTAACACAAAGACTGTGCTTTGCGCTACTACTTTGCTTTCTTTTTCCTGTTTTTGCCCAGAGGACCATTTTTATTTTGTGCTTCACCTTGGTTTAAGCTGCATCTATTAAACCAAGGATGTTCTTAAGGAGACAGAGTTCCTGTGTGCACCTCTGTGTACAGCTGAGTGAGCCAATCTGCCACACTACATAATCTAGGGGCAGGTGCATGTGGCCATATATACAAGTCCTGAGGGTTACCAGTTGGAATAATTCTTCATAATGTATGGGCACTAAAATGTATGGGCATTAAAGTGGCAGATTGGCAATTTTTACTAAGCAATATCCATTGCTGTTTGTTTCTGCAAAACACCCATGCAGTCAAAATAGCACAAAATTGTGACTTCACCTGTAGATAAATTCCCAGCGGGGTGCATTTTCCAAAATGGGGTAACTTAGGGTGAGTATGCTCTTTTGGCACTTAGGAGCTCTGTATATGAAGTCCGCAAACATTTCTAAGAAAATTTGTTCTCCAAGAGTCAAAAAGCGCTTCCTCCCTCCCAAGTCTCGACATATGGCTATAGTACTGTACAGCCACAAATGGAGTATTGCCACATTCACCTGAAATTGTGTGACAGATTTTGGTGCCATTTTACCCATTTCCCCTTGTAAAAATGTAAAATCTGAGGCTAAAACAATTTTTTTGTGGAAAAATTTAATTATTGTAAACTAGGGTCACTTATGGGAGGGATGGATGTTTCTGCTGTTCTGGCACGTCAGGGGCTCTGCAAACCATAATGGCAAAATCTGCAATGAAATATGGTGATCATTCGCTTCGGAGCTTTGCACTGTGCCTCAAAAATAGTTTTCAACCACTTATGGGGTATTGGCGCACTCAGGAGAAATTGTGCAACAAATTGTATGGTTTGTTTTCTCCTATTACCCCTTTTGAAAATTACAAACTTGGGGCCAAAGCAACATTTTACTGGAAATGGCATCTGCAATCTATTGCAGCCAAAATGACGTCCCTTTCTTTCAGAGCCCTGCCGGGAGTATAAACAGTAGTTTTCTACCACATATGGGGTAACTGCGTACTCAGGAGAAATTGCACAACACATTTTGGGGTCCATTTTCTCCTGTACCCTTTGGAAAAATTAAAAATATTGTGGCTAAAACAAGTTTTTGTGGGAAAAATTTGATTTTTTTATTTTCTCGGGTCAATGTTATAAAATTCTGTGAAGCACCTGGGTGTTCAAGGTGCTCAATACACATCTAGATAATTTTAAGGAAACTAGGTTACAAAATGTAACACATGTGGGGTTTCCACTGTTTAGGCTCACCAGGGGCTCTGCAAATGCAACATGGCTTCATCTATGGATTCCAGACAAGTTTTAATTTCAAATGTAGCTCCTTCCTTTCAGAGCCCTGCCGTGTGCCCAAAAAGTAGTTTTCCCTCACATATTGGGTATCAGCATACTCAGGGGAAATTGCACAACAAATTGTATGCTCAATTTTCTCCTGTTACCCTTGTTAAAAAGCAATATTTAGGGCTAAAATAATGTTTAGTGGGGAAAAAGTAAAATTGTCATTTTTTCCTTCCACATTCCATTAATTCTTCTGGAGCACCTGAAGGGTTAATAAACTTCTAGAATGGGGGTGCAGTGTTAAGAATGGTGTCACTTTTGCGTATTTTCTGCCATTTAGACCCCTCAAAGTGACTTCAAATGTGAGGTGGTCCCTAAAAAAATAGCTTTGTAAATTTTGTTGTAAAAATGAGAAATCGCTGGTCAACTTTTAACCCTTATAACTTCCTAATAAAAAAAAAATTTGCTCCAAAATTGTGCTGATGTAAAGTAGACATGTGGGAAATGTTATTTCTTAACTATTTTGTGTGACATATTTCTCTGTTTTAAGGGAATAAAAATTCAAAGTTTGAAAATTGCAAAATTTTCGCCATATTTCCGTTTTTTAAAAAATAAAGAGGGGTTAAACTCTTAATCAACATGAGAGAGAGTATAAGCACTACAAAAAAATATTTTATTAAATACATAATTAAAATATATACTGTATGTGGAATATAAAATTGTGATATCAGAGGCTGCAGAAACCATATACTGAACAAGGGAGGCCAACTCACATATTTTGCTCAAATTGGGTTCAACCACATGTCCACAAAAATAGAACTTTAAATAATAACGCACTACTAGTAAAAGTGCATATACTGGGGGTTCGGAAAGTATTCAGATCCCTTTAAATTTTTCACTCTTTGGTTCATTGCAGCCATTTGGTAAATTAAAAAAAAATTTTTTCTCATTAATGTACACTCTGCACCCCATCTTTACTGAAAAAACAGAAATGTAGAAATTTTTGCAAATTTATTAAAAAATCTAAAACTGAAATATGACATGGTCATAAGTATTCAGACTCTTTGCTCAGTATTGAGTAGAAGCACCCTTTTGAGCTAGTACAGCCATGAGTCTTCTTGGGAATGATGTAGCAAGTTTTTCACACCTGGATTTCGGGATCCTCTGCCATTCTTCCTTACAGATCCTCTCCAGTTCCGTCAGGTTGGATGGTGAACGTTGGTGAACAGCCATTTTAAGAGATGCTCAGTTGGGTTTAGGTCAGGGCTCTGGCTGGGCCAGTCAAGAATGGTCACAGAGTTGTTCTGAAGCCACTCCTTTGTTATTTTAGCTGTGTGCTTAGGGTCATTGTCTTGTTGGAGGGTGAACCTTCAGCCAAGTCTGAGGTTCAGAGCACTCTGGAAGAGGTTTTCATCCAGGATATCTCTGTACTTGGCCGCATTCATGTTTCCTTCAATTGCAACCAGTCGTCCTGTCCCTGCAGCTGAAAAACACCCCCATAGCATGATGCCACCCCCACGTTTCTCTGTTGGGATTGTATTGGGTAGGTGATGAGCAGTGCCTGGTTTTCTCCACACATACCGCTTAGAATTATCACCAAAAAGTTCTATCTTCATCTGATCAGACCAGAGAATCCTATTTCTCATAGTCTGGGAGTCCTTCATGTGTTTTTTAGCAAACTCTATGAGGGCTTTCATATGTCTTGCTGTAAGGTTCTGTGTATCTGTTTCTGAAACTCAGTTTGTTCGTCTGCCATTTTGCTTTCTGTTTTGCTGCAGCTATCTTGCCCTCAGTCAAAATGGAGTTTTCCAGCTTGCATGTTCCCGCCCTGATTCTCTCCGTTTGCTTCTTAAACAGCCACAGCTGAGTAATCAGTGCTTCAGAATCTAGCCTGCAGTGAACCTGTGTTCTGACTCCTGAAGCCTTGGACCTTGTACTCCAGCCATTCCTACTGAGGAACTCTGAAGCACTTGTGGACTCTGAACTCTGCTCTTGAGAGCCTCACGTTTGCATGGACTTGCGGTAACAGAGAAGATCTGAATCTGTTGTGGAGAGTTATTGCTGAGCTTAGATTACTCTGGCCTGCTGTGTCTCCTGCTTCTGTGTTTGCAACCTGTGTGTTTATTTTTGCCAATTTGTATGAAGCAATACAAGACTTTCTTTATCAACCTGTGTCTCAAGTATTTTCATCGCACCCAAGCACAAGACGCTATATGAACTGTACCACATACATTACAAGATTCTGAAGCCAAACGTTAGTGTCTGCTGGGTCTGGAAAGGCTTGTCTGCTGTACTGTGGATATCGGATGTCCGGTTGTACTTTCTGTGATGACAGTGGTTGTGACTTCTCACAACCATTCCAGGTGAGCAATTCCCTTAAGTTTTTTTTTCTGCAGTGTTATCACAGGTAAACACTATTGTTGTTTTTTTTTTTTTTCTCTTCTCTTTTGTCTGCTGAAACTCTGGATATCAGATGTCTGGTTGAAAGCTTTCTGTGATGATAGTGGTTGTGACTTCTCACAACCATTCCAGGTGAGCAGTTCCCTTAAAGTTTTTTCTTTCTTCAGTGTTGCCACAGGTGAACACTATTGTTTTTTTTTTCTCTCCTCTTCTTCCAGTATCCTGTCTTAAAAGATCTGGAAAATGGAGGCTCGCATAAAGGAACTTTGCGGAGTGACTGATAATATCCTTGCAGATTTGCAGAATATAAAGACCCGTCTTACAAATCTTCAGGACCTAAATAATCACAATTTGCAAGTGGTTGGACAGACTACCCAGGATTTGCGAGCCAGGATTGAGGTTCTGGAGGGGCGAGTCCAGGCTCCTGCCGTGGCCCCGAGTTCTGGGATTCACAAGTTGCCCCCTTTTCGTTTTGGTGGTGAACGTGAAAAATTCAGGGATTTGTTAATCAATGCAATCTTTTTTTTCTGCACATGCTTCACAATTTCCTACTGAACGATCTAAGGTGCTTACTATAATTATGTTGCTTACCAACAAGGCTTTGATATGGGCAAACCCTCTGATTGAGACTGAGGATGATTGTTTGAATCACCTTGATGATTTTATTTCAGCCATGGGGCAGGTGTTTGATGACCCCAATCGAGGTGCAACAGCTGAAGCAGCCATGTTAGCTTTGCGCCAAGATAAGCACTCGGTAGCGGAATATGCCTTGGATTTCAGGAGATGGCCCTTGATACCACCTGGGACAATTCCGCCAAAAAATCTATTTTTCGAAAGGGGTTATCCCCACTGATTAAGGATGAACTTGCTCGTGCCGACCCTCCCACTGCGTTAGGTGACTTTATTAACTACTGCATCCGTATTGATACTCGTTTAACTGAACGCAGGCAAGAGAGATGGTTCGAAAGCAATCGTACTAACCTTTTCCTACCTTCCTCTCCAGCTAAGGAACCTTTGAATAGGATTACACGGGAACCTGAACCTGAACCCATGCAGGTAGACTCTTTACTACGACGGGTTAGTGATGCACGCAAGGAACATCGTTTTAAGGAGAATCTATGTTTTTATTGTGGTAAGTCAGGGCACTTTATTATTAACTGTCCCAGCCGTTCTCGCAAGACTACTGCAGCACTCATTCATTGTGAGTGTTGCGAGAGGGGATCTGTCAGGTCCGAGCCTCAGGCTCCAGAGAGAGCTGCAGCAACAGATCTTGATTTCTCGGACTTAAACTCCGTTACCTCTGAGGACGTTGACTGTGTAAATGCTGCCATCTTTCAAGTTTCCTCAGCGGTGTCCCAGCTGAGTTGTAAGAAAAACAATTCTCACTGTTTTCTTTCCATCAAACTCTGGGTTGACTCAGCCTGGGTGTCTAGCTCTGCTATGATCGACTCAGGTGCAAGTGGAAATTTTATGGATGTCTCCTTTGCTCTAAAACAGGGAATACGTTCAGTGAAGAAGGCTGCTCCAGTACAGATGGAAACTGTGGATGGCTCCCTGCTGACCTCTGGACCAGTGGATCAGGAAACAGAGCCTTTAAAGGTTCTTATGGGTAAAGATCATCAAGAGAAACTGTCCTTTATGCTTATCTCTTCTCCTCACTTTCCCATTATTCTAGGCTACCATGGCTGCAGGCTCAGAATCCTACCATTAACTGGGAGACCAAGGAATTACACTTTCCAGAGAAACAGATGAGTCCAAAAATTTCAGCTTGCTCTGTTCCTAAAGGAACCATGTCAGTCCCTGAACTACCAGCTGTATACCAGGACTATGTGGATTTATGTGACAAGAAGAACGCTGACCAGCTTCCTCCTCACCGTCCATATGATTGTCCAATTGAATTATTGCCTGGAGCAGAGATACCTTTTGGTAAGATCTACCCCCTGGCGGGGCCCGAGCTGAAGGCTTTAAAAGAGTACATAGACGAAAATCTAGCCAAGGGCTTCATACGCCCCTCTTCATCTCCTGCAGGGGCACCCATATTCTTTGTAAAGAAGAAAGATGGATCCCTGAGACCATGCGTAGACTATAGGGAACTCAATAAGGTTACTATTAGAAACCGTTATCCATTGCCTTTAATCCCTGAGTTATTGGAGAGAGTGCGACATGCCAAAATTTTTTCTAAACTAGATCTTCGTGGGGCCTATAACTTAGTCCGTATTAGACCTGGGATGAATGGAAGACTGCATTCAGGTCACGCTATGGACACTTTGAATATCTGGTTATGCCTTTTGGTCTGAGTACCGCCCCAGCCACTTTCCAACACTTGGTGAATGATATCTTCAGGGATCTCCTAGATACATTCGTGGTAATTTATTTGGATGATATTTTAATTTTTTCTAACTCCACAGAGGAACATCATGGACATGTGAGAATGGTCTTGGAACGTCTAAGACAAAATCATCTTTACATCAAGCTTGAAAAGTGTGAATTCCATAAGACCGAAATTCAATTTCTGGGGTATGTACTGTCTACACAAGGAATTAGTATGGATGGAAGTAAAACCCAAGCCATCAATGATTGGCCAAGTCCTAGAAATGTGAAGGAGGTACAGCGCTTCATCGGTTTGCAAACTTCTATAGACGTTTCATTAGAAATTTCTCTGAGGTAGTGTCACCTATCACCCAACTTACCCGGAAAGAGTCTAAGTTCTCCTGGACTCCCCAAGCCCAGGAAGCATTTTCCCGTCTAAAAGATAAATTTACCACTGCACCTATCCTAGTACATCCCAACCCAGAGCTTGCCTTCATAATAGAGGTGGATGCTTCAGACTGTGCCGTGGGAGCTATACTCTCTCAGAGAACAGGTGAGAAGAATGTCTTGCATCCCTGTGCCTTCTTTTCCCAGCAGTTGTCTTCGGCTGAGAAGAACTACGATGTGGGCAATAGAGAGTTGTTGGCCATTATTGCCGCCTTCAAAGAATGGAGACACCTTCTTCAAGGAGCTGCACAGCAAATAGTCGTTCTGACAGATCATCGTAATCTTGAGTTCATCAGGTCGGCTAAGTGCCTGACTCCTCGCCAGGCTCGCTGGAATCTTTTCTTAAACCAATTTAATTTTATTATTTCTTATAGACCAGGATCGCGCAATGGAAAGGCTGATGCACTCTCTAGGATTTACTCAGCAGAGACACGTCCAATTACTCCTCCTAAGACTATTCTTCCTGACTCTAGATTCCTAGGAGTGATTCATCATCAAGACCTAATTAAAGACATCAAGGAAGCATACCATGCGGATTCTTTTTTGGCTCAACCCCCAAGGGACGTAAGTCTTGTCTTTAAGAATGGTGTGTGGATTCTGGGACAACGTCTGTATATACCTGAAACAGTCAGATTGAGAGTATTGCAACTCATTCACGATTCCAAAATAGCCGGGCATAGAGGAATTCTAAAGACACAGGAATTTCTTTCTCGTTTCTTTTGGTGGCCCACTTGTAGGAAGGATGTTTTGGACTATGTCACTTCGTGTGAGGTTTGTGCAAGATGCAAGACACCTCGCTCTTCACCAACTGGTCTGTTACAGCCTCTTCCCACCCCGTCCCGCCCGTGGGGATCCATTTCTATGGACTTCATTGTGGAATTACCAACCTCTCAAGGGAAGAACACTATTCTAGTGGTGGTTGACCGTTTAACAAAGGCAGCTCATTTTATCCCTTGTGTCGGCTTACCCACTGCAAAACAGACATCAGATTTGATGATTAAAGATGTGTTCGTTTACATGGAGTACCGGATGAGGTTATTTCGGATCGAGGGGTGCAATTCACTTCTAGGTTTTGGCAAAATTTCTGTGCAGCATTGGACATTAAAGTAAACCTTTCTTCTGCTTTTCATCCCCAGACTAATGGACAAACCGAACGAACCAATCAAACCCTGGAGCAGTATCTCCGCTGCTTTATCTGCCACCTACAGGATGATTGGGTGGATCTACTTCCATTGGCTGAGTTCTCTTACAACAACTCTCAGAGTGCCTCCACTAAACAGTCTCCTTTTTACTCTAATCTAGGTTATCATCCTAACATTCTACCACGATTTCCCATAGAGACGCCTTTGCCAGCAGTGGCTGAAAGAGTCACGACTTTGCAGAAGAATATGGATCTTCTAAAGGAGAATCTGGAATCGGCTCAGGAAAGGTACAAGAAGGCAGCAGATAAATTTCGTAAACCTGCACCAGCTTTTAAGGTAGGAGACCTGGTCTGGCTGTCAACCAGAAATCTTAAATTAAGGATTCCATCGTCTAAGTTGGGACATAAGTACATTGGACCCTATAAAATCAGTAAGATTATAAGTGCCGTTGCTTGTCGTCTTCAATTGCCCAGAACTATGAGAATTCACCCTGTCTTTCATGTATCCCTACTAAAGGCTGCGACACCCAATACGTTTCCTGGACGTTCTTCTCCTTGCCCTGACCCAGTGCTAGTCGATGGTCAGGAAGAATTTGTGGTGGAAAGGATTTTAGATTCCAGGTTGTATAGAAATCAGTTACAATATCTGATTAAATGGCAGGGCTACCCAGTGGAGGACAACTCATGGGAGCCAGTCAATAACGTTAATGCTCCTCGCTTGCTCCGTCAGTTTCATCAGAGGTACCCACACAAGCCTGGTCTGAGGTCATCCGGAGGTTGTCCCTAAGGGGGGAGTAATGTAAGGTTCTGTGTATCTGTTTCTGAAACTCAGTTTGTTCGTCTGCCATTTTGCTTTCTGTTTTGCTGCAGCTATCTTGCCCTCAGTCAAAATGGAGTTTTCCAGCTTGCATGTTCCCGCCCTGATTCTCTCCGTTTGCTTCTTAAACAGCCACAGCTGAGTAATCAGTGCTTCAGAATCTAGCCTGCAGTGAACCTGTGTTCTGACTCCTGAAGCCTTGGACATTGTACTCCAGCCATTCCTACTGAGGAACTCTGAAGCACTTGTGGACTCTGAACTCTGCTCTTGAGAGCTTCACGTTTGCATGGACTTGCGGTAACAGAGAAGATCTGAATCTGTTGTGGAGAGTTATTGCTGAGCTTAGATTACTCTGGCCTGCTGTGTCTCCTGCTTCTGTGTTTGCAACCTGTGTGTTTATTTTTGCCAATTTGTATGAAGCAATACAAGACTTTCTTTATCAACCTGTGTCTCAAGTATTTTCATCGCACCCAAGCACAAGACGCTATATGAACTGTACCACATACATTACACTTGCACTGAGGAGGGGCTTCCATCGACCACTCTGCCATAAAGGCCCAACTGGTGGAGGGCTGCAGTGATAGTTGACATTTTGTGGAACTTTCTCCCATCACCCTACTGCATCTGTGGAGCTCAGCCACAGTGATCTTGGGATTCTTCTTTACCTCTCTCACCAAGGCTCTTCTCCCACAATTGCTCAGATTGGCTGGACGGCCAGGTCTATGAAGACTTCTGGTGGTCCCAAACTTCTTCCATTTAAGGATTATGGAGGCCACTGTGCTCGTAGGAACCTTGAGTACTGCAGAAATTCTTTTGTAACTTTGGCCAGATCTGTGCCTTGCCACAATTCTGTCTCTGAGCTCTTGGCCAATTCCTTTGACCTCATGATTCTCATTTGCTCTGACATGCGCTGTGAGGACTTATATAGACAGGTTTGTGCCTTTACAAATCAAGTCCTATCAGTTTAATTAAACACAGCTGGACTCCAATGAAGGATTAGAACCATATCAAGGAGGATCACAAGGAAATGGACAGCATGTGACATAAATAGGAGTGTCTGAGCAAAGGGTCTAAATACTTAAGATCATGTGATAGTTCAGTTTTTCTTTTTTAATAAATTTGCAAAAAATTCTAAATTTCTGGCTATCAGTAAAGATGGGGTGCAGAGTGTATATTAATGAGAAAAAAAGATAAACTTATTTGCATTTACCAAATGGCTGCAATGAAACAAAGAATGAAAAATTTAAAGGGTCTGAATACTTTCCGAACCCACTGTAGTGCAAACAGCTGCCTGAAGGTGTGCAAGAAGTAGCAATAGATGTCAATAAACATAAAAGGATGGTACCGCGCTCCAGATATCCTATAAAACAAGGACCCAGTAATACTAGTGGTGGAATGACTATAGACTGTGGTGATGTACATAAAAAGCTGAAAGCTTGCAATAGGGAGAAAACAAACACTCGTGTATGGCGAATTGCAAGGGAAAAACAGAATGTGGACGCTTACCCTGCTTCTGCTTCTGGCTGAGTAGCAAATTCCCTTGCAATTCGCCATACACGAGTGTTTGTTTTCTCCCTATTGCAGGCTTTCAGCTTTTTATGTACATCACCACAGTCTATTGCCATTCCACCACTAGTATTACTGGGTCCTTGTTTTATAGGATATCTGGAGCGCGGTACCTTCCTTTTATGTTTATTTTCTATTTAGTTTGACAGTGCAAGCACAGTCTCTGTCTAGGTACCAGCTGCCCACATTACCTACTGGTAGTGCCAGTGTATTTTTCCCTTTTTTAATTTAAGCAATAGATGTCAATAAAAGATCCTCCTGAGGAAGTTACATAACAAAACGTGCGTTGGGGCGCCGGAAGTGCCATCTTTATACCCTGTCCTTCTATGTACCGTATTTTTCGGACCATAAGACGCACTTTTTTCCCCAAAAATTTTGGGGAAAATGGGAGTGCGTCTTATGGTCGCAAAATACTCACAAATCCGGTGGCGGCTGTCCCGATGAGCCTCCCTGTGCTCTGTGGTGCAGTGGTATCGGGGCTCTGTAGTGTGGCTGCAGCGGGACTCTGTGCTGCATGGGGGGCTCCGCCGGCATTTCATTATAGCCAGAAATCCCCCCGCAGCTCCGTTGCACTTGCTGCAACGCGGTGGCCTCTAGAAAGATGGCCGCGCATACTCAAATTCAAATCTCAGCAACGAGATCTCGTTCCGAGATCTCGGGACAAGATCTCGTTGCGGAGATCTGACTCTGAGCATGCGCATCTATCTTTCCGGAGGCCCCAGGCGGCCATCTTTCCGGAGGCCTCCGCCTGCCAGCAAGTGCAACATAGCTGCGGGGGCTTTCTGGCTATGACGAAATGCCGGTGGAGCCCCCCCACGCAGCACAGAGCCCCGCTGCAGCCACACTACTGAGCCCCGACACCACAGAGCACAGGAAGGCTGCATTGGGACCACTGCCATGGGACCGCCGCCACGGGACTTGTAAGTATATTGCCACCCTACTAAGCACAGACACCCTACAGAGCACAGACACCCCACAGAGCACAGACACCCCACAGAGCACAGACACCCCACAGAGCACAGACACCCCACAGAGCACAACCACCCCACAGAGCACAACCACCCCACAGAGCAACCCTGCAACACAGAGCACCACCACCGCACCAGCCTGGACCACCGAACGACCCCTGTGACCACTCCTCTGCCTGTGCTGATCCCTTCACTGGTAAGCTGAATTCGGACTGTAAGACGGACCCCCATTTGACACATTATTTTTTTTTCCCTATTTTCCTTCTGAAAATTTGGGGTGCGTCTTATTGTCCGAAAAATACGGTAAGTTCTTTTATTGACATCTGTTACTACTTCTTGCATGCCTTCAGGCAGCTGTTTGCTGTATATGCACTTTTACTAGTAGTGAGTTATTATTTAAAGTTCTATTTTTTGTGGACATGTGGTTGAACCCAATTTGAGCAAAATATGTGAGTTGGCCTCCCTTGATCAGTATGTGGTTTCTGCAGCCTGTGATATCACAATTTTATATTCCACATATATGATATTTTAATTATGCATTTTATAAAATAAATTATTTTATAGTGCTTATATTCTCTCTCGGGTGTTTTCAGGTATTTATAATGCAGACTGCTGACAGGTCACCAATCCCTCACTGACCTGCCCCCTAGTTTATATAATATTATATATGCACACTGAAAAAAAAATCCCCTTCTGCAGGCAGGCGCCAGCCGTGGCACCAGTGCTGCAGCATAATCGCATGTGTACTGTGAATATAATATATTTGAGGTTCTCCTGATATTCCTAAAAAAAATCCATTTGAAAATGTTGCCTGCCGCGCCTGCGCAGTAGCAGCTATCAGTGTATATAGAGGTGATCCGATAGCCGCTATTGCGCCGGTGGAACCATCATGGAGGACTTTTTATTTCTCCAGCAAAATATTGGATCACCACTAAATACACTTATAGCTGCTACTGCGCAGGGGAAGCGGGCACCATTTTCAAATGGATTTTTTTTTTTTTTTTTAGATTAGGACAATCTCAAGCATATTAATTATATACACAGTACACATGTGAATATGCTGCAGCACAGGGCCACGCCTGCAGAAGGGGATTAGGAATACCTAATCAGAGCACCACATGAAGACCCCCCACAGGCCGCCCCGAAGCACGGGTATATCATTAACTACAAACAGAAAATAAAGATTAATCAACAACCACAAGATGGATTTCATCACCAGGTATTATTGTAAGGCCGGCGTCACACTGGTGAGTGTGATGCGAGTAATACATGCAGCCGCACACTCGGGTCCGAGAGCGGGCGGCAGTGCCGGGTGTTGATGCGAGAAAGTCGTGCGACTTACTCGCATCACACTCGCCAGTGTGACGCCGGCCTAATCAGTATAACGGCGCCGACCTGACAGTGTCTGTAGGTTACTGTGCACGATCCTAATGACAGGTTCCCTTTAAGGGCCTAAAAAAAATCAAAGTTTGAAAGTTGCAAAATATTCAACATTTTCTCCAATATTTTCACAATAAACACAAATAATATTGTCCTAAATTTCCAAGTAACACGAAGAACAATTTGTCACGATTAAACAATGTCAAAATCTCCGGATCCGCCGAAACACCAGACATACCACCTCATAACTAGAGATGAGCGAATATGATCGGGTCCCGGCTTATTCAGCATGATGAACAAGTTACACGTCACTCCGTGTCCAAACAATGGTGCACAGAAAGGATACCACTCCTTAATCAAATGCTAAAAAAAAGTCTGCACTCTTTATAGCAGGAATTCTCTTTAATAGGGCAGAGCAATCCCAACATATTGACATTTTGGTCTTTAACTTAGACCTTCCTCAGACTGCGATACAAAAAATATATATTCAATCTCTTCATAAAATAAAACACTTGTTTAGATACAATCATGAAAATGTGTACAATGGACATCAGTAGACGAGGCAATAGATGGTCACATACAAGTGACAAATATACTAGTATATTCACCAAGAAAATAACATCACACACTATGAACAAGAAGTCACCAGACATTGTGAAACGGACAATAGTTACCGTGTATACTCGTGTATAAGCCGAGTCTTTCAGCACATTTTTTTGAGTGGGGCCACATGATCGCTTGGTCGGTAGAGCTGCTGGCGTCAGAATGAGATGCAGCGAGGGAGAGCAGGAAGGTAAGTAGGATGTAGGAACCATGCATACAAGGATAGGGCAGCACGGTGGCTCAGTGGATAGCATTGCAGCCTTGCAGTGCTGGAGTCCTGGGTTCGAATCCCACCAAGGACAACATCTGCAAGGAGTTTGTATGTTCTCCATGTGTTTGCGTGGGTTTCCTCCGGGCACTCCGGTTTCCTCCCACACTCCAAAGACATACAGATAGGGAATCTAGATTGTGAGCCCTACCGGGGACAGCGACGATAATGTGTGCAAACTGTAAAGCGCTGCGGAATATGTTAGCGCTATATAAAAATAAAGATTATTATTATTATTATTATTAGGGATAAGGAGCCATGCATACAAGGATAGGGGATAAGGAGCCATGCATACAAGGATAGGGATAAGGAGCCACACATACAAGGACAGGGGATAAGGAGCCATGCATACAAGGATAGGGGATAAGGAGCCATGCACACAAGGATAGGGGATAAGGAGCCATGCACACAAGGATAGGGGATAAGGAGCCATGTATACAAGGATAGGAGATAAGAAGTCATGCATACAAGGATAGGGGATAAGGAGCCACGCATACAAGGACAGGGGATAAGGAGCCACGCATACAAGGACAGGGGATAAGGAGCCATGCACACAAGGATAGGGGATAAGGAGCCACACATACAAGGATAGGGGATAAGGAGCCATGCACACAAGGATAGGGGATAAGGAGCCATGCACACAAGGATAGGGGATAAGGAGCCACACATACAAGGATAGGGGATAAGGAGCCATGCACACAAGGATAGGGGATAAGGAGCCACACATACAAGGATAGGGGATAAGAAGTCATGCATACAAGGATAAGGGGATAAGGAGCCACGCATACAAGGATAGGGGATAAGGAGCCATGCACACAAGGATAAGGGATAAGGAGCCATGCATACAAGAATAGGGATGAGGGGACAATAAAAATTAAGCTTACTGGATTGCTATAAAGTCAGGGAATCAAGAGAAGGAACAGCGCGGTGTGAGCTGTGGTAATGCTGGGACCTGTAGAAAGCGCTGGTGTGCAATGGTGGAAAGGGGGATTTAATTACAAATGGAGAATTATGGTGACACCTTTTCTTTTTACATTTTGCTATTTTTTCCTTTTCTCTCTTTAAGCCTCCATACCTCTCCAGTAGTGTTGAGCATTCCGATACCGCAAGTATCGGGTATCGGCCGATATTCGCTTTATCGGAATTCCGATACTTAGTTCCGATATTTTTCCTATATCGTATACCGGAATCGGAAGTTCCCATAATTCTTTGAGAGGCAATGTGATTTTAGTCAGCCAATGAGGAATCTTATGAAGTGTGAGCACATCCTGTAATGCTGCGGTCATCTTAACTAATGGCATGGCTGTGATTGGCTGCTGAAATGATGTCAGAATGCACTATAAAAGGCGCCGCCTCCATTTTAGCGTCACTGTGCTGTGAACTCAGTTAGGGACAGAACGCTGCTGTGCTGACTCTGAGGGACAGTTAGAGATTGCGATTTAAGGTACTGCCACACTAAGCTATCCCGCTAGCGATCTCGTTAGCGTTGCATACTAATGAGATCGCTAGCGGGATTGTTTCTATATCGCTAAATGCTGCCGCATTTAGCGATATAGTTAACGACGCTATCGCCGTTAGCGATCTTCTTAACGACTTTAGCGGTACAAAAGTACCGCTAAATCGCTAAGAAAAGGTGCCACACAGCGATTAGATACTTACCCAGCGGGAGCGCCGACGAGAAAATAGGGTCCGGAACGATTCCAGCGACGAGCGAGATCACAGCAGGAAGCTCGTCGCTGGAAGCTGCCGCACTGAACAACATCGCTAACGGGATCGCTAAATAGTGACGTTTTTTTAGCGATCCCGTTAGCGATATTGTTTAGTGTGGCATACCCTTTAGTGTACTGTGCTTTAGGCAGGCTAGTTTACCAACCGCTGTGTAAAGCTTCCTTTTGCCAGTGTTGTTTTAACAGCTCTGTGCAAGGTGTGTGTGAGAGTGCAGGTGACGCTGCAGTTTGCTCTGCATGCAACGCTGTCTGTAGGCATCTGCACGTGCCACTCACAGACTCTATTTTTTTTTCTTCAGTGTAATTCTTGCTGCTCCATGCAATTTAACTATTAGTGTGACGCGCTTCCATCCGTATCCAATACATTGGTTGCAAACACTATAGAAGTAGACAAAGGAGTAGCCTTTCCCAGATTGTGGACAGTTGTGTTTCAGTGTTCACTTCAGTCTGTGTTTTTTATTTTTTGAGTGCATATCACGCTCCAGTTACTTGTTCAAGCACTGCTGCTTGTACTCTGCTGAGCGTGTCTCAGTGCCTCATCCTTTTCATTTTTCTCCAATTGGTGCTTCTCCATTATATTTGAAAAAAATCTAATCTATTAGTGTGACGCGCTTCCATCCGTATACAATACATTGGTTGCAAACACTATAGAAGTAGATAAAGGAGTAGCCTTTCCCAGATTGTGGACAGTTGTGTTTCAGTGTTCACTTCAGTCTGTGTTTTTTATTTTTTGAGTGCATATCACGCTCCAGTTACTTGTTCAAGCACTGCTGCTTGTACTCTGCTGAGCGTGTCTCAGTGCCTCATCCTTTTAATTTCTCTCCAATTGGTGCTTCTCCATTATATTTGAAAAAAATCTAATCTATTAGTGTGACGCGCTTCCATCCGTATCCAATACATTGGTTGAAAACACTATAGAAGTAGACAAAGGAGTAGCCTTTCCCAGATTGTGGACAGTTGTGTTTCAGTGTTCACTTCAGTCTGTGTTTTTTATTTTTTGAGTGCATATCACGCTCCAGTTACTTGTTCAAGCACTGCTCCTTGTACTCTGCTGAGCGTGTCTCAGTGCCTCATCCTTTTCATTTCTCTCCAATTGGTGCTGCTCCATTATATTTGAAAAAAAAACTAATCTATTAGTGTGACGCGCTTCCATCCGTATCCAATACATTGGTTGCAAACACTATAGAAGTACAGAAAGGAGTAGCCTTTCCCAGATTGTGAACAGTTGTGTTTTAGTGTTCACTGCAGTCTCTGAGGAATAACCACACTTAGGCCTTATAACTTTTCTGACTTTCTTTATCAATCTACCAAGATGAAGAAGGCAGGGAGTAAGGCACGTGGTCGTGGCCGTGGAGTTTCAGCAGGGAGAGGACATGGGGATTCTGTGGCTGCTGCCGCACCCAGTGACACAGCATCCACCAGTTTTCCCCGTGAGCGTTCCTTTATGCGCACTTTTGTAGGAGCTCAGCGTACCCCCCTGCTGCGGGAAGAACAAATTGAAGCCGTTGTTGGTTGGATGGCAGCCAATGCATCGACTTCAATTCCTTCCACCTCCTCTCAGGACCACAGCACTGTTGAACAACCATCTGTCTCTTCACCGCCTGCCAAATTGCCCAGGCAGTCAGAGAGTTCTGAACTGGAGCCAGCTGAGTCTCTGCTTCTGTTCTCAGAATCTGTTGGCTTGCAAACAGGGCCCAGCCAAGCAGCATTCTGGAATGTGAAGAAGAGGCAGTATGCAGTGATGCGCAACAGCTGTGTCTCTCTGAATGTGAAGAGGCGGGTGAGCCAGTGCCGATGGTCAGCACACCGCAGAACGCATTTGATGATGATGAGACTCAGGTGCCATTTTCTGTTGAGCATGGTGCTGGCCAGACCACCCAACAGCAGCAGGTGTTGGAAGAGGGTAGTGGAGATGATGAGGTCCAAGACCCAACATGGCGTGAGGAACAGGAAGGTGGTGGTAGCAGCTCTGAGGAAGAGATTGCCCCAACGGTCCAAACAGTAGGGAGAGTTAGGCTGCAGACTCGGTTGCCTGTAGCCTCCAGTTTGGCACCCGTTCGTAGCAGTTCTCTTCCAACAGCAAAAACGGCGCTCCCAGGACTTGCACTGCGTGGTCCTTTTTTGACACACTTGCAGATGATATTTGCTATGTCAAATGCAAGCTGTGTAATCAAAAAGTAAAAAGAGGTAAAAATGTCAGTAACCTTAATACCACAAATATGTGGAAACATGTGCGGTCAAAGCACGTGGTTGAGTTCCAAAGACACACTGGAGATGTAGGCCAACCTACAGCAGCACCTACATCTTCAGCTCGTGTTGGAGCCTCTTCCTCCAGCTCACACACAGCTCGTTCTGCTTCCTCACAGGATCGCCATGGAAGAACCTCTGTCACTGTTGTCCAGAGACCCAGTGTTATTCCACCCACAGCTGCAAGTTCCCTGTCATCCTCACACTCCCAGGCCACAAAACAGCCATCGGTAGCACAGGCATGGGATAAAAGACGGCCATACTCGGCAAACCATCCACGAGCACAGGCTCTGAATGCTGGCATTGCAAAACTCCTGTCCCTTGAAATGCTGTCATTCAGGCTGGTGGAGACTGACAGTTTCCGTAACTTAATGGCATTGGCAGTCCCACAATACAATGTGCCCAGCCGATTTTATTTCAGCAGGCAAGCCGTCCCTGCTCTGCAAAAGCATGTTGAGGGAAAAATTAAACATGCGCTACTAAACGCCGTCAGTAGCAAGGTCCACCTGACCACCGATGCGTGGACCAGTACCCATGGCCAGGGACGATACCTTTCCCTCACTGCCCATTGGGTCAATGTTGTGGAGCCGGGTACAGATCTTGCAAGTGGCGCTGTACGTGTTCTGCCAACTCCAAGGATTGCAGGAATCAAGTCTGTCCACATTGACTCCTCCTCCTACTCCAGTTCCTCAGAATCATCGCTGCAGGAGCCGTCACGGTCTACCTCCACATGGACCCGTGAACGCTTACCTGATGCGACCGATATGAGCACAGCCGTGGACAAACGTCAACAGGCCGTCCTGAAATTAATTTCCATGGGGAATCGAAGCCACACAGCACAGGAGCTCTGGAATGCCATCAAGCAGGAGAGCGACGTGTGGTTTTTGCCAGCGAATCTCCAGCCAGGCTTGGTAGTGTGTGACAATGGTCGAAATCTGGTGGCAGCTCTGGGCCTTGGCAACCTCACTCACATACCATGTCTGGCACATGTGCTCAACTTGGTCGTGCAGAGTTTTTTGAGGGACTATCCGGATCTTGATGCACTGCTGCACAAGGTCCGCCTAGAGTGCGCTCACTTGCGACGTTCCAGCATGGCCAGATCGCGCATTGCAGCTCTGCAACGCAGATTTCGCCTTCCTGAACATCGCATCATATGTGACGTACCCACCAGGTGGAATTCCACGTTACATATGTTGGAGCGGTTGTGTGAGCAGCAGCCAGCAGTAATGGAGTATCAGCTGCATCAGGCGCAATCAACTCGCAATTTGCGCCGTTCACACTTCACCACTACTGAGTGGGCCTCTATGAAGGACATCTGCCATGTTTTGCGTCCGTTTGATGAGTCAACGCGGATGGCGAGTGCAGATGATGCACTAGTCAGCCTGACTGTCCCCCTTATCTGCCTGCTTCAAAAAAAAAATTCAAACACTAAGGGATGAGGTTTTGGAAGAGGTGGAGGATGAGGAGTCACTAATTCCATCACCTTCTGGACAGTCAGCGCAACGTGGTTCCTCACAAAGGGCTGGGCATGGCTCACTTTGTGAGGAGGATGAGGAGGAGTCAATGGAGGAGGAAGACATCGCTCCAGAGGGAGGTACACAACGCTCTAGTCAGTATGTAGAGCGAGGGTGGGGTGATGCAGAGCAGGCAGAGATGACGCCTCTTGCAGGGGACAGCGTTTGTTGGCCAGTTGGGAGTCTGCAGCACATGGTTGATTTCATGCTGCAGTGCCTGAGAAACGACCGCCGCATCGCCCACATTCTCACCACGTCTGATTATTGGGTGTACACCCTCCTAGACCCTCGCTACCGGGACAACTTACAAAGCCTCATCACACCGTTGAACCGGGAGCGTAAAATGCGGGAGTACCAAGACACACTGGTGCAATCCATAATGTTCTCCATTCCAGCCGAAAGCACTGCTGCTGCTACTGCTTTACAAAGCAGCTCTGTGCGTCGAGGCAGTGGAGACAGCTCTGCAACAAGAGGGAGCACAAGCAGCGCCTCTGCACAGGGCAAGACCAGTATGTTCCAAATGTTGCGAAGTTTTGTGGCAGCGCCACAAATGTCTACACCATCCGAGACGGCTCCAGTCAGCAGGAGGCAACGTTTCCGTAAGATGGTGACAGACTACATGTCTTTCCCTCTCAGTGTACTCCCAGATGGCTCTTCCCCATTCAAGTTTTGGGTTTCTAAGCTGGATACATGGCCAGAGCTTAGCCAGTATGCATTGGAGGTGCTGGCTTGCCCTGCTGCCAGTGTATTATTGGAGCGCGTCTTTAGTGCTGCAGGTGGTGTACTAACAGACCGTCGCATGCGACTATCCTCCGATAATGTAGACCGGCTTACTTTTCTGAAAATGAACAAGGCATGGATCTCGCCAGAATTTGTCTGTCCGTTTTCAGATTAAATAACTGGTTCGCAACGTTATCCATGTCTCCTGTTATGTTCATCTTTCTACCACCTGAACTCTACTCCCTGGGCTACAACACTGGCAGTTGCTGCTCAGAAGTGTCGTGTCCACAGACCAATACACAAGCTATAGTGTTACTGGCGTTCAGTAATGTCAGCTGTTCCCCTGCTGTGTGAACGGCAAAAAGTCATGCTGCCTCCACCCTGTTGTCTTCTCATCCCTGGGCTTCAACACCGCCAGTTGTTGCTCGGAAGTGTCATTGGCACGGGTACTCACTCCTGCCCAGACTGGTTACAGCACGCCATCTGTTTCCTGTCAGTGTAAACGTCACTTAGCCTCCAATAAGTTGTCCTGTCGTGTTGCGGTCGGGTTAGCCGACTCTATGGTGCTTGGAGTTTAGGTGCTTCCTATGTGTGCTGCGGGATATGCAAATAAAGGCTGTTTCCGTTGTGACAATAGGACAATCACCCACTGTAGTACTGTGGGATTCGGTAACTGCGGCCGGCTCGCGGCCTGTCAACTTAAATTTCCATGGGTACCTTCTGCTACCCGTCCGGGTTCCAGTACCGTCAGCTGGTTCTCCGCAGTGCCTTTGCCCTAGGTGCCTCCATCTCGGTATCCGAGTTCCAGCAACGTCTGCTGGTCCTTGGTAGTGCTTTGGAGCACAGGTACCTCCTGCTTAGTAACCGTGTCCCAGTAACGTCAGCTGGTCCTCGGTTGTGCCATTGGCTCTTTTCCTTCTGCTGCCCCTCCGGGTTCCAGCACAGTCAGCTGGTCCTCGTTACTTGCATTGGCTCTTGTACCTTCTGCTACCCGTCCGGGTTCCAGTACCGTCAACTGGTTCTCCGCAGTGCCTTTGGCCTAGGTGCCTCTATCTCAGTATCCGAGTTCCTGCAACGTCTGCTGGTCCTTGGTAGTGCTTTGGAGCACAGGTACCTCCTGCTTAGTAACCGTGTCCCAGTAACATCAGCTGGTACAAGGTTGTGCTACAAATACAAGATACAGAACAAGAGACACAAGAACAATAAGCAGAAGATCTAAAAATATATGCTCTAAATTCTAAGCAGAAGAAGACTAAGCAGTGTATGGGGGTGAGTCCGTTCCTCCTCGTGGTGCCCCTGGAAAATGCCTGCTGCTGCTGCAGGCTAAACTGAACACGGACAAATACTGTTGTAATTTAAATCTTTTGTGACAGCAAGAACGGAAGAATGAAAAATTCATACTTTGACAGATTACAAGTACAGGATTCTCTGTCACAAATAAGAATATGATGAAGAAGATGAAGTACAATATGAATAAGAATAATAGTTTAATAAGAAGAATATGAGTAATGTTAACAAAAAGATGAATAGCAAGAAGTTTAAGAAGAAGATAAAGAAGGTGAAGAATAATTTGATGAAAAAGATGATGCTGCTGAAGATTATGAAGGAGAAAGTGTGTCAAAAGTTAAAAAGGTGAAGAGCATGGAAGTTGTGAAATATACATATTTGCCAAAATAGAAAAAACGTGAACAACATTGTCAATTTCTTCGTCAATCCGAACATCTTTAAAAAAAAAAAAATATTTATGCTATTCCATTTGATTGGGTTAAACATCTATGCCTTTAATGTCTCCTCAACCTTCCCCAATACATTCTACATTACTCTTTGTTGTTTTCCTTCATGTACAATTAACCAACAAGGCAAGAATGGGGTTTTTTTAATTCCGATATTTTGTTCCCATAGACTTACATTGGATTTCCGGTATCGCCGATATTTTTTGGGTATCGGCGATACCATTCCGATTCCGATACTTTTGGATACCGGAAAGTATCGCTCAACTCTACTCTCCAGTTATCACCTCCGGCTTCACCTAATTCCAGAACTATTGTCCGTCTCACAATGTCTGGTGACTTCTTGGTCATAGTGTGTGATGTTATTTTCTTGGTGAATATACTAGTATATTTGTCACTTGTATGTGACCATCTATTGCCTCGTCTACTGATGTCCATTGTACACATTTTCACCATGATTGTATCTAAACAAGTGTTTTATTTTATGAAGAGATTGAATATATTTTTTGTATCCCAGTCTGAGGAAGGTCTGAGCTAAAGAGCGAAATGTCAATATGTTGGGATTGTTCTGCCCTAATAAAGAGAATTCACGCTATAAAGAGTCCCAGAATATTATCAGCACCTGATATTCATCTACAGCGCTTACCAATAAGCGTCAGAGGAAACCGGGACACATGGAGAGCCGGTGTGCTGTGACCGCGACACATGGAGAGCCGTGTGTGCTGTGACCGCGACACACGGAGAGCCGGTGTGCTGTGACCGCGACACACGGAGAGCCGGTGTGCTGTGACCCCCACACACGGAGAGCCGGTGTGCTGTGACCGCCACACACGGAGAGCCGGTGTGCTGTGACCGCCACACACGGAGAGCCGGTGTGCTGTGACCGCGACACACGGAGAGCCGGTGTGCTGTGACCCCCACACACGGAGAGCCGGTGTGCTGTGACCGCCACACACGGAGAGCCGGTGTGCTGTGACCGCCACACACGGAGAGCCGGTGTGCTGTGACCGCCACACACGGAGAGCCGGTGTGCTGTGACCGCCACACACGGAGAGCCGGTGTGCTGTGACCGCCACACACGGAGAGCCGGAGTGCTGTGACCGCCACACACGGAGAGCCGGTGTGCTGTGACCGCCACACACGGAGAGCCGGTGTGCTGTGACCGCCACACACGGAGAGCCGGTGTGCTGTGACCGCCACACACGGAGAGCCGGTGTGCTGTGACCGCCACACACGGAGAGCCGGTGTGCTGTGACCGCCACACACGGAGAGCCGGTGTGCTGTGACCGCCACACACGGAGAGCCGGTGTGCTGTGACCGCCACACACGGAGAGCCGGTGTGCTGTGACCGCCACACACGGAGAGCCGGTGTGCTGTGACCGCCACACACGGAGAGCCGGTGTGCTGTGACCGCCACACACGGAGAGCCGGTGTGCTGTGACCGCCACACACGGAGAGCAGGTGTGCTGTGACCGCCACACACGGAGAGCCGGTGTGCTGTGACCGCCACACACGGAGAGCCGGTGTGCTGTGACCGCCACACACGGAGAGCCGGTGTGCTGTGACCGCCACACACGGAGAGCCGGTGTGCTGTGACCGCCACACACGGAGAGCCGGTGTGCTGTGACCGCCACACACAGGAGAGCCGGTGTGCTGTGACCGCCACACACGGAGAGCCGGTGAGCTGTGACCGCCACACACGGAGAGCCGGTGTGCTGTGACCGCCACACACGGAGAGCCGGTGTGCTGTGACCGCCACACACGGAGAGCCGGTGTGCTGTGACCGCCACACACGGAGAGCCGGTGTGCTGTGACCGCCACACACGGAGAGCCGGTGTGCTGTGACCGCCACACACGGAGAGCCGGTGTGCTGTGACCGCCACACACGGAGAGCCGGTGTGCTGTGACCGCCACACATGGAGAGCCGGTGTGCTGTGACCGGGACACAAGCAGCTGTGGAGCTGAACAGCTGATTATCAGGAACCTCCATGTATCCGGGTTCCCTCTGCAGCTTGTGAACTATGGAGGGAGCCGATCATATTCACTCATCTCTACTCAGAACGTGACGCCGATGAGGAAGGAGGAAAAGGAAGGGTTAATAGGACTCACAGGAGGAACCGGCCCAGAAAGGAGAAGATCCAGGAGCGTCTCCACATATATGGCTGCTCTGTGCACACAGGACCTGTGATGAGGTCACAGGAGGGGAGGAGTCAGGGGTCACATGATCAGGGCCTCAGTGGATGTAACTCTTTTATTATAAAATTATAAACAATACATCATAATAAATAATAAACTGTACAGAAATAAAACATAGCTAAAGTAAGTAATGGAAACAAAAGAAACCAGCATCAAATAAACTAAAAAGTCCAGAGTCTTTAGTCCTTCAAAGCTATTGCAGCTTCCAAAGGAACATTACCCCTAACCAAAATTATATATAAACCATAAAAGAAACATGCACACACACTGACACTCACACACCCAAAAGAAAGGAAAAAGGCCTCACCTGGCCATACATACAACACTCTACTATATACACAATAATACATGCACAAAATTTATTTTTTTTCCTTATTTTTCTTTTTTCCTTATTTTCCCCCCACCACACCACAGGTCCATGAGTTCATGCCCTTTTCACAGCAAGCTTGACGGCTCCATGAAAGTTTATGCCCTTAGAAATTTACAACCCTCGGGTCCATGACAAGTTCCATGCCCTCCCCCCACACAAAAACCCCCACCCAACCTAAACTATACCCCCCAAACATATAACTATTTACACTTATATATAAAACATAACATTAACAGACCTACCACACAAGAACACTACATTACATTACTTTACTTTAACCCCTTAACGACCGCCGATACGCCTTTTAACGGCGGTCATTAAGGGTACTTAAACCACAGCGCCGTTAATTAACGGCGCTATGGAAAAAGTGAATAGCGCCCCCCAGAGGCACATTTTCTCCAGTGTCTTGACCCCAGAGAACATGAATCGGGTCGGTTTTTACCGACCCCATGTTGCGATCACCGTTATTAACCTTATAACGGCGATCGCAACAACAACAAAAAAAATCTGATGTGCCATTTAATATCTCTGCCCTCTGATGTCATCGGACATCAGAGGACAGAGAAAAAGGGTCCCCGACCCCCCCTTGTGGCCCCCAATATGCCCCTTGTGGCCCCCGGGCCCACCTGCCTCCTCCGGTGGGCGCCACCATCTTGAATGGCGGGCGCAGGCTCAGTGCGCCCGCCGCGATCTGCCGGGGGGTGGGCAATTTTCTCTGGGGTGTCGGCTGCCGAGGGTAGCCGAGACCCCAGAGAACATGATCCGGGTCGGTAGTTACCGACCCCGGTGTCGCAATCGCCGTTATACTGAGTATAACGGCGACCGCAAAAAAAAAAAAAATTCTCTCCCCTCTGATGTGATCGCACATCAGAGGGAAGAGAATTAGGGTCCCCAGGTCCCCGATCCTCCCCCCTCTATACCTCCCGGTGTCCCCCGTCCTCCGGCAAACGATCACAGTGATCAAAATAAAAAAAACAGTATATAACCCCCTCCTTTATCACCCCCTTAGTTAGGGACATTTAATAAAATGTAGAAATTGTATTTATTTTCATTTTTCTGTTAGGGTTAGGGTTATAATTAGGGTTAGGGTTATAATTAGGGTTAGGGTTAGCATTAGTGTTAGGGTTATAATTAGGGTTAGGGTTAGGCTGGGTTCATACTGCGTTATGGCAGTCCGTTAGACCGACTGCATTACACCGCGGTATAACGCGGTGTAACGCAGTCCGTTAACACTGCCATTCACCCCCATTTGAGGGCGCATCGCGACGAATGCCGTAAAGCGACATGCGTTCACGATGTGCCATCATTCAGTGACGGAGCCTCAGTCGCGGCCTGCAGCGTCTGGGCTCCGTCACCGCTAGCGCAGATGAATCATCTGCTGATTCCTCTGCGCTAGCGGGTATAGCATAACGCGATCGCGTTATGCTATACCGTTACCAGCCCGCCAAGGCTATGTGTTGAACGGGCTGGTAAAATGCAAAATGAACCCAGCCTTAGGGTAAGGGTTATAATTAGGGTTAGAATTACAATTAGGGTTGGAATTAGGGTTGGGATTAGGGTTAGGATTAGGGTTAGGGGTGTGTTGGGGTTAGGGTTGGAGCTAGAATTGAGGGGTTTCCACTATTTAGGCACATCAGGGGGTCTCCAAACACGACGTGGCGTTCAAAAAGTCAAATGGCGCTCCCTCCCTTCCGAGCCCTGCCGTGCGCCCAAACAGTGGTTTACCCCAACATATGGGGTATCAGCGTACTCAGGACAAATTGCAAACCAATTTTGGGGTTCTAATTTCTCTTGTTACTCTTGGGAAAATAAAAAAAAGCTGGCTAAATAAAACATTTTTGAGGAAAAAAAATTTTTTTATTTTCACGGCTCTGCGTTTATAAATTTCTGTGAAGCACTTTGGGGTTCAAAGTGCTCATCACACATCTAGATAAGTTCCTTAGGGGGTCTAGTTTCCAAAATGGGGTCACTTGTGGGGGTTTTCCCCTGTTTAGGCACATCTGGGGCACTGCAAACGGAACATGACCCCCATCAACGTCTGCATTCCAAAACGTTATTACTTCCTTTCCAAGCCCTGCCGTGCGCCCAAACAGTCCCCCCCCCCACATATTTGGTATCAGCGTACTCAGGACAAATTGGACAACAACTTTTGGGGTCCAAGTTCCTTGTGAAAAATCAAAAATTTGGGACCAAAAAATCATTTTTGTGGAAAATTGTTTTTTGTTTTTTTTTCTCACCCAGGCATTATAAACCTTTGTGAAACACTTGGGGGTTCAACGTGCTCACCACAGATCTAGATAAAATACTTAGGGGTCTAGTTTCCCAAATGGGGTCACTTGTGGGGGTTTTCCACTGTTTAGGCACATCTGGGGCACTGCAAACGGAACATGACCCCCATCAACATCTGCATTCCAAAACGTTATTACTTCCTTTCCAAGCCCTGCCGTGCACCCAAACAGTTCCCCCCCCCCACATATTTGGTATCAGCATACTCAGGACAAATTGGACAACAACTTTAAGGGTCCAATTTCCTTGTGAAAAATAAAAAATTTGGGACTAAAAAATCATTTTTGTGGAAAATTGTTTTTTTTTTTTCACACCCAGGCATTATAAACTTTTGTGAAACACTTGGAGGTTCAAGGTGCTCACCACAGATCTAGATAAGTTACTTAGGGGGTCTAGTTTCCAAATGGGGTCACTTGTGGGGGTTTTCCACTGTTTACGCACATCTGAGGCACTGCAAACGGAACATGACCCCCATCAATGTCTGCATTCCAAAACTTTATTACCGTATATACTCGTGTATAAGCCGAGATTTTCAGCACCTTTTTTCGTGCTGAAAATGCCCCCTCGGCTTATACACGAGTCATTGGGCAGAAACCAGTGGGGGACGGGGTGCCGCTGCAGGAGCCGGTGGCTGGGACATCATACTCACCCCTCCCCGTGCCATCGCTGAACGTCCCTGCAATTCTGCGTTGTACCCGGCTTCCTGCAGCTCTCCTGTGCTGAGCGGTGACGTAATACCGCTCATTAAGGTCATTTAATATGGACGCGACACCACTCCCATAGGCGTGGCGTCCATATTCATGGCCTTAATGAGCGGTATTACGTCACCGCTCAGCACAGGAGAGCTGCAGGAAGCTGGGGAGAACGCAGGATTGCAGGGACGTTCAGCGATGGCACGGGGAGGGTGAGTATGATGGAGGAGGATGGGGGGAGCATGGAGGAGAGGACAAGGAGCACGGAGCAGGACGGGGGGGAGAACGGAGGACGGGGGAAGCATGGAGGAGGACAATGAGCATGGAGCAGGACGGGGGGGAGAACGGAGGACGGGGGAAGCATGGAGGAGGACAATGAGCATGGAGCAGGGGGGGAGAACGGAGGACGGGGGAAGCATGGAGGAGGACAATGAGCACGGAGCAGGACGGGGGGAGGATGAAGGGCACAGAGGAGCACGGAGCAGGACGGGGGAGAGGATGGAGCGCACAGAGGAGCACGGAGCAGGACGGGGGGAGAGGATGGAGGGCACAGAGGAGCACGGAGCAGGACGGGGGGCACAGGAGGACGGAGAAGGAATGGGGGAGCACAGCAGAGGACGGAGCAGGAGGGGGGGAGTACAGAGGAGAATGGGGGAGCAAAGAGCAAGACGGGGCAGCACAGAGCAGGACGGCAGTTTATACACCCGGCTTATACACGAGTCAATAAGTTTTCCCAGTTTTTTATGGCAAAATTAGGGGTCGGCTTATACAAGGGTCGGCTTATACATGAGTATATATGGTACTTTCTTTCCAAGCCCTGCCGTGCACCCAAACAGTTTCCCCCCCTCCCCACATATTTGGTATCAGCGTACTCAGGACAAATTGGACAACAACTTTTAGGGTCCAATTTCCTTGTGAAAAATAAAAAATTTGGGACTAAAAAATCATTTTTGTGGAAAATTGTTTTTTTTTTCACACCCAGGCATTATAAACTTTTGTGAAACACTTGGGGGTTCACAGTGCTCACAACAGATCTAGATAACTTCCATAGGGGGTCTAGTTTCCAAAATGGGGTCACTTGTGGGGGGTTTCCACTGTTTAGGCACATCAGGGGCTCTCCAAACGCGACATGGTGTCCAATCTCAATTCCAGCCAATTTTGGTTTGAAAAAGTCAAACGGCGCTGCTTCCCTTCCAAGCCCTGCCGTGCGCCCAAACAGTGGTTCCCCCCCCCATATATGGGGTATCAGCGTACTCAGGACAAATTGGACAACAACTTTTGTGGTCTAATTTCTCCTGTTATCCTTGGAAAAATAAAAAATTTGGGACTAAACAATCAGGTTTGTGGAAAAAATATGATTTTTTATTTTCTATCATATAGACCCCTCAAAGTGACTTCAAATGTGATGTGGTCCTTAAAAAAAATGGTGTTGTATTAATGAGAAATCGCTGGTCAACTTTTAACCCTTATAACTTCGTAACAAAAGAAAATTTTGTTCCCAAAATTGTGCTGATGTAAAGTAGACATGTGGGAAATGTTATTTATTAAGAAATTTGTGTGACATATCTCTCTGATTTAACGGCATAAAAATTTAAAATTTGAAAATTGCGAAATTTTCAAAATTTTCACCATATTTCCGTTTTTTTCATAAATAAAAGCTCAGTCATATAAAAAATTTTTTACCACTAACGTAAAGTACAATATGTCATGAAAAAACGATCTCAGAATCAGCTGGATTCGTTAAAGCGTTCCAGAGTTATAACCTCATAAAGTGACAGCGGTCAGAATTGTAAAAATTGGCCCGGTCATTAAGCTGCAAAATGGCTCTGTCACTAAGGGGTTAAACACAACATTATAAACATTTATAAATAGTGTTGAGTGATACTTTCCGATATTGGGAAATATCGGATCGGATTGGATCGGTCCGATACTCAAAAAGTATCGGATATCGCCGATTCCGATACCGGAAACCAATGCAAGTCAATGGGACAGAAATATCGGAATTAAAATAACCCCTTTCTTTCCTTGTAGGTTAATTGTACATGAAGGAAAACAACTAAGAATAATGTAAATGTATTGGGGGAGTTGGAGGAGACATTAAAGGCATAGAGGTTTAGCCCAATCCAATGGAATAGCAGGAATATATATATTTTTTTAAGACGTTCGGAGTTACAAAGAAATTGACTATGTTGTTAACCTTTTTTCTATTTTGGCACATATGTTTGTTTCACTACTTCCATGCTCTTCACCTTTTTTACTTCTCCCACACTTTTTCCTTCATGATCCTCAGCAGCAGCATCTTTTTCATCAACTTCTTTTTCACCTTATTTATCTTCTTCTTCTTCACCTTCGTCCTCTTATTCTTTTTTTTTACATTCTTCATATTCTTCTTCTTCAACTATTATTCTTCTTCATATTCTACTTCTTCATCTTCTTCCTATTCATCTTCTTCATCATATTCTTATTTATGACAGGCATTCCTGTAGTTGTAATCTCTAAAAGTTTGAAGATTGCACCTTCCGTTCTTGCTGTCACAAAAGATTTACAACAGGATTTGTCCGCGTTCAGTTTGGCCTGCAGCAGCAGGCATTTTCCTGGGGCACTACGAGGAGGAACCGTTTCCCCCCACATACACTGCTTAGTCTTCTACTTATAATTTAGAGCATATCTTTTGCTCTGATTTTTTGTCTTATGCTTAATGTTCTTCTGCTTTTTGTTCTTCTGCTTTTTGTTCTTCTGCTTCTTGGACTTCTGTCTCTTGTTCTGTATCTTGTTGGGTGTCTTCATGTTCTTTGTCCTCTTGGTCATCTTGTTCTGGGTAATCTTTTTGTTCTTCTTTGTGGTGGTGTTCAGGCTCTTCGTCTTCATAGTCGTCATCCTTGGGGTCGTCGTCTTCTTCGGGGTGATCTTCAGGGTCGTCGTCTTCAGGGTCATCGTCTTCAGGGTCGTCGTCTTCTTTGGGGTGGTCTTCAGGGTCGTCGACTTCAGGGTCGTCGTCAGGGAGATCCAGAGTGATTACCAAAAACCATTTAAAATCTTCAACTTGGAAATGTAGCTGAAGGTACAAGAAGGCTGAGTAACTGCTGAGAACAAGCTGATTGTCCTGGAACCCGGATGGGTAGCAGAAGGAACAAGAGCCAATGGCACAACCGAGGACCAGCTGACGGTACTGGGACAGGGTTTTACTAAGCAGGAGGTACCTGTGCTAGAAAGCACTACCAAGGACCAGCAGACGTTGCTGGAACTCGGATACCGAGATGGAGGCACCTAGGCCAAAGCCACTGCCGAGAACCAGCTGACAGTACTGGAACCTGGATGGGTAGCAGAAGGTACAAGAGCCAATGGAAGTAACGAGGACCAGCTGACTGTGCTGGAACCCGGAGGGGCAGCAGAAGGAACAGAGCCAATGGCACAACCGAGGACCAGCTGACGGTACTGGGACACGGTTACTAAACAGGAGGTACCTGTGCTAGAAAGCACTACCAAGGACCAGCAGACGTTGCTGGAACTCGGATACCGAGATGGAGGCACCTAGGCCAAAGGCACTGCCGAGAACCAGCTGACGGTACTGGAACCCGGATGGGTAGCAGAAGGTACAAGAGCCAATGGAAGTAACGAGGACCAGCTGACTGTGCTGGAACCCAGAGGAGCAGCAGAAGGAACAGAGCCAATGGCACAACCGAGGACCAGCTGACGGTACTGGGACACTGTTATTAAGCAGGAGGTACCTGTCCTAGAAAGCACTACCAAGGACCAGCAGACGTTGCTGGAACTCAGATACCGAGATGGAGGCACCTAGGCCAAAGGCACTGCCGAGAACCAGCTAACGGTACTGGAACCCGGATGGGTAGCAGAAGGTACCCATGAAAAATAAAGTTGCAAGGCCGCGAGCCAGCCGCAGTTACCGAATCCCACAGTCCTACAGGGGGTGCTTGTCCTATTGGCACTATGAAAACAGCCTTTATTTCCATATCCCGCAGCCCACATAGGAAGCACCTAAACTGCAGGCACCATAGAGTCGGCTAACCCGACCGCAACACGACAGGACAACGTATTGGAGGCAAAGTGACGTTGACACTGCCCGGAAACAGCTGGCGTGCTGTAACCTGGCTGGGCAGGAGGGAGTACCCGTGCCAAAGACACTGCCGAGAACCAGCTGACGGTACTGGAACCCGGATGGGTTGCAGAAGGTACCCATGAAAAATAAAGTTGCAAGGCCGCGAGCCGGCCGCAGTTACCGAATCCCACAGTCCTACAGGGGGTGCTTGTCCTATTGGCACTACGGAAACAGCCTTTGTTTCCATATCCCGCAGCCCACATAGGAAGCACCTAAACTGCAGGCACCATAGAGTCGGATAACCCGACTGCAACACGACAGGACAACGTATTGGAGGCAAAGTGACGTTGACACTGCCCGGAAACAGCTGGCGTGCTGTAACCTGGCTGGGCAGGAGGGAGTACCCGTGTCAAATACACTTCTGAGCAGCAACAGGAGCCCAGGGATGAGAGTAGAAACAGAGTGGAGGCAGAGGACAAATTGGAGCAAGTTTAATATCTGGACTTGTGTGAGTGTGGACAGAGCAGGAAACATTGCCAGCTATACAGCTAGGGATCAGCTGACATTACTGAACCCCAATAACACAGGAGCTAGTGTTGACTGTGCAGACGGCACTTCCGAGCAGCAACTGGCGATGTTGGTGCCCAGGGATGAGAGTAGAAACAGAGTGGAGGAAGAGGACAAATTGGAGCAAGTTGAAAATCTGGACTTGTGTGATTGTGGACAGAGCAGGAAACGTTGCCAGCTACACAGCTGGGGATCAGCTGACTTTACTGAATCCCAATAACACAGGAGCATATGTTGACTGTGCAGACTGCACTTCCGAGCAGCAACTGGCAGTGTTGGAGCCCAGTGTCAGTCAGGGTGTAGGCTGAGGCCTAATGTGAGCAACTTTCAAATCTGATGTAACTTGAAATTGGAGGTAGCAGGACTTATTGCCGGACACACAGCAGGGGAACAGCAGGCGTTACTGAACCCCACGAACACAGGAGCGAGTGTTTTTCTCTGTGCTGTGACAGTGTCACTGGTTTTATATGTGAGGGGAGGTATGTGTCACACAGGATGCTCTCCTGTGTGAACTAAAACCTACTTTATTTATCTGCCAGCATGTTATATGCTGGTAGGTTTACTCTGTTAAAGGAGGTGCGGTTTTATGGGAATGTCAAAGAGGGTGGGAGGCATTCCCCCTACCTCCCCTCAGGGTGTGGCTGAGCAATGGATAAAAGCTCAGTCCTGTTTTTTTTTCTCTAGTGTGTGGTCTGGAGAGGCAAGTCTCCAGACAGTATAGTGGAAGCTGCAGAGCTTTCCACAAGGACTTTAGCCGTGCAGTTTATGCTACCGAGAGCGGGTGGAACCCACTCATCTATGGACTGAGTTATTGTTTTGTTTTTTTTTATGTTTTCCCGTTTAACCCAGAAGGGTCATGTTTACTTTTCCTGCGAAACCTGCATGAGTTTATGGCTGATAATAAACCAGCAGGAAGAAAACCCAGAGAACGTGTGTCCTGAGTCTGCCTTCCGGAGAGCCGAGCGAGTCGTCTTGCCACAGTTGGTGTGAGAGTGCATGCAGGATTCCAGGAACACGTGAGCCTGCCACAAAGACCGGTGGATGTCCTGGGTGAAGGCTGCCAGACAGCTAGAGAAGTCCGGCAGCATGGAGGAGCTCGTTAAGCACCTGGTCCAGGCCCAGCAGAGCATACAGCAGCAACACCTACAGAGCCAGCAGAGCATGCAGCAGCAGCACCAGGAGACGACCAAACTGTTGCTTCAGCAGATCCAGTTGCAGCAAAAGTCGCAGCAGCAGCACCAGCAGGAGGCGCAACAACAGATACAGCTTTTGGCGGACGCCATCCAGAGCCGGGCGGCCACCCCAACCCCAGGGCCGACTGATGATTCTCACGTCAGGAAGGCGGTAAGGCGGGCCATGCAGAAGATGACCCCTGGGGATGATGTAGAAGCATTTCTGACTGTTTTTGAGAGGGTGGCTGATCGGGAGAGACTTCCACCAGCACAGTGGGCAGAGGTTCTGGCGCCATATTTATCGGGTGAACCCCAAAAAGCGTATTTTGACTTGGCGCTGCAAGATGCTAAGGAGTATCCCAAACTAAAGACAGAGATCTTAGCACGTCTGGGAGTAAATATGGCAGTAAGAGCCCAGCGAGTTCATCACTGGGCGTATGCTAGCAACAAACCCCCTCGTTCGCAGATGTTTGACCTACTGCATCTTGTTCAGAAGTGGCTACAACCGGACTCCTCCACTCCGGCCCAGATGGTTGAGCGGGTGGTGATTGACAGATTCATGCATTCCCTCCCAAGTCAGTACAGACCTGGGTTGCCCAGGGTGATCCCCAGAACGCAGATGACTTTATCGGCCTGGTAGAGAGGTACCAGGTAGTTGAGAGATCTCTTGGGAAACCGGATGCAGTCATTTCTCCCTACTGGGATACCCAAAAGGGGGTGGGTTCCCCACGGAAGGGGTCTAGAGCCACCACTGGGGGGCGTCCCACTCCTATTGAAGGTGCCTTTAGAACAGTTGGGAAAGATATAGTTTGCTGGTGATGTCACAACCCTGGACATGTAGCCGCCAGGTGTCAAATATCCCCTGAGCCCATGGACTGCAGCCTAGGCCGACGGGTCTCCTATTATGCCTATCCAGCCTGTAGCGTGGACTGTCGACCGGCGAGGGACCGCAGGCGTGTGCAGTATCCATAAATGGAATAAAAGTGCTTGGACTGTTGGACTCCGGGAGTCTGGTGACCTTGATCAGAGCATCCCTTCCCCACCAGTTGATTCCTTCCAAAACCCTGGGTGTTCGGTGCATCCATGGTGACGCCAAGGACTATCCCGTGGCCACAGTAATAGTGGGGACAGACTGTGGTGCCCAGTCCCAGGAAGTCGGGGTGGTAAAGGACCTGATACATCCCGTTATATTGGGCCGTGATTTTCCCTTATTCTGGGACTTGTGGGGGAAGGGAACTGGACTAAGTAGCATGGGGAAAAGGGAGATCCTTGAAGAAGAACCCCCGACAGAGTCTCAGAGAGAGGAGTTCCCACTGTGCGTCCTTGTCGGTGATGAGGGTGAGACGGTGACCGAGCAGGCCGACCTACCTGCGTTAGATATGTCCAGAGAGAACTTTGGGACTGCTCAAGTTCGAGACCTGACTTTAAAAGGGGCGTTCGACCAGGTTACTGTATGTAATGGGGTTGCCCAAGAGCCGGGGGCCGACACCAGATTTCCCCACTTTGCAGTACAGGGGGAGTTGCTATATCGGGTGGCCAAACTGAGGGGTGGTGAGACAGTGGAACAGTTGTTAGTGCCGGGGCCATACAGACGATGGGTGCTAGATATGGCCCATTCACATGTTCTGGGGGGACACCTAGGGGTCGAGAAAACTCAGGAGAGGATACTGAGGAGGTTTTATTGGCCAGGGTGTTATTGAGAAATTCAAAACTTTTGTAGGTCCTGCCCCACCTGCCAAATAACCGCTCCCTCCTCCCACTTCCGTACCCCCTTAGTTCCACTACCTGTGATAGAGGTTCCCTTTGAGAGGATTGCCATGGACCTCGTGGGCCCCATAGTCAAATCAGCTCGGGGACACCAATATATCCTGGTCATCATGGACTATGCGACTCGGTATCCAGAAGCGGTTCCCCTAAGGAACATGTCCAGTAAAAGTATAGCCCGAGAGTTGGTCCATATTTTTGCTCGGACAGGTCTACCAAAAGTGATTCTAACAGACCAAGGAACCCCTTCATGAGCAAGGTGATGAAGGAGCTTTGCAGAATCCTTCAGATAACTCAGCTGCGGACCTGGGTTTATCATCCACAAACGGACGGCCTAGTGGAACGCTTCAACAAGACCTTAAAGGCGATGCTCAAGAAGGTCGTTGAAAAGCTCCTATATGGGCGGCATCCAAGAGGTCTCCTAGACATCGCCAAGGAAACTTGGGAGGCTGAAGTCACGCCACACCGGAGCATCATCAAACATGTCGCCCAGTTACAGAAGAGAATGTCAAAGGTGATGCCCATCGTAAAGGAACATCTCCTCCAGGAAGCCCAGGCGAGGGTCTATAACCGGTCGGCGAGACTAAGACAGTTCCAGCCCGGAGACCGTGTTTTGGTGCTGATCCCTACCGTCGAGAGCAAGTTCCTCGCCAAATGGCAAGGTCCATACGAGGTGGTGGAGAAAGTCAGCGAGGTTAATTATAAAGTACACCAGCCTGGCCGAAGGAAGGCACATCAAATATATCATGTAAACTTGCTCAAGCCGTGGCGGGACCGTGAACCTGTGGAAACTCCTTGCCTGGGAGCCGCACCAGAAGACAAGGAACCTTGGGAGGAGGTCACGATTGCAGAGACTCTATCACCGGCCCAGAAGCAACAGTGTAGAGAATTACTACAGCAGAATCGGGAGCTGTTCTCAGAGTTGCCAGGGCATACACAAGTGGTAGAGCATGACGTGCTGACAGAACCGCATGTACGAGTGAATTTGAAGCCGTATCGGATTCCGGAAGCACGCTGGGAGGTGATCTCGGCTGAGGTGAAGAGGATGTTAGACCTCGGGGTAATAGAGGAGTCAAAGAGTGAGTGGTCGAGCCCAATCGTCCTCGTGCCGAAACCCAATGGAGAGTGGAGGTTTTGTAATGACTACCATCGGCTAAATGAGGTATCCAAGTGTGACGCGTACCCGATGCCCCGCGTCGACGAACTCATCGAGAGGCTTGGACCGGCGAGGTACATCACCACTCTTGACCTGACGAAGGGCTACTGGCAGATCCCCATGTCCCAGATGGCTAAAGAGAAGACGGCTTTCTCAACACCTGATGGCTGTTTTCAATACAAGCGGATGCCGTTCGGACTACAGGGGGCCCCAGCCACTTTCCAGAGGGCTATGGATCGGATCCTAGCCCCACATAAGAAGTATGCCGCAGCCTACCTCGACGACATTGTGGTCATTAGCCCAGACTGAGCTAGTCACCTACCTAAATTACAGGCCGTTTTGGACGCGCTAAGGAAAGCAGGATTTACCATAAATCCGAAGAAGTGTGCCATCGGGAAAGAGGAGGCCAAGTACCTGGGCTATGTTGTTGGGAGAGGCGAAATAAAGCAGCAAATCAAGAAAGTGGAGGCAATTCAAACCTGGCCGCAACCGCTCTCAAAGAAGCAGGTGAAAGCATTCCTGGGAATGGTGGGATACTACCGGCGGTTTATCCCGAATTTCGCCATGATGGCCGCCCCACTAACAGATCTTCTAAAAGGCACCAAATCAACCATGGTGAAATGGACGGAAGAAACGGAGACCGCATTTCAAAAGCTGAAGCTAACACTGTGCAAGCAGCCTGTCCTGGTCGCGCCAGACTTTAAAAAAGAAATTGTGGTCCAGACTGACGCATCAGAGGTTGGTCTAGGGGCCGTACTCTCCCAAGAAATAAATGGGGAAGAACATCCCATTCTCTATCTAAGCCGAAAGCTGTCCTCCTGCGAGAAGAACTACGCCATAGTAGAAAAAGAGTGTTTAGCCATAAAATGGGCCGTAGATACACTGAAATATTACCTACTAGGCCGGAAGTTTAAATTAGTATCGGACCATGCCCCGTTGAGATGGTTGAGGGAAAAGAGGGGAAAAAATGCTAGGGTAACTAGATGGTTCCTAGAGCTTCAAGATTTTAACTTTCACGTGGAGCATAGGCCAGGGAAGTTACATGGGAATGCAGATGCCCTCTCTAGGATTCCCTGTCTGGTGTCAGAAGTTGCCCAAACCCCCGGCTTTGGGCAGAGGGGGGGAATATGTGACAGTGTCACTGGTTTTATATGTGAGGGGAGGTATGTGTCACACAGGATGCTCTCCTGTGTGAACTAAAACCTACTTTATTTATCTGCCAGCATGTTATATGCTGGTAGGTTTACTCTGTTAAAGGAGGTGCGGTTTTATGGGAATGTCAAAGAGGGTGGGAGGCATTCCCCCTACCTCCCCTCAGGGTGTGGCTGAGCAATGGATAAAAGCTCAGTCCTGTTTTTTTTTCTCTAGTGTGTGGTCTGGAGAGGCAAGTCTCCAGACAGTATAGTGGAAGCTGCAGAGCTTTCCACAAGGACTTTAGCCGTGCAGTTTATGCTACCGAGAGCGGGTGGAGCCCACTCATCTATGGACTGAGTTATTGTTTTTTTTTTTTTTATGTTTTCCCGTTTAACCCAGAAGGGTCATGTTTACTTTTCCTGCGAAACCTGCATGAGTTTATGGCTGATAATAAACCAGCAGGAAGAAAACCCAGAGAACGTGTGTCCTGAGTCTGCCTTCCAGAGAGCCGAGCGAGTCGTCTTGCCACAGTGCATACAGCACTTCTGAGCAGCAACTGGCGGTGTTGGAGCCCAGGGTCAAGGAGGGTGTAGGCTGAGGCCTAGTATGAACAAGTTTAATTTCTGCTGTAACTTTAATTTGGAGGTAGCAGGAATTATTGCCAGACACACAGCAGGGGAACAGCAGGCGTTACTGAACCCCACAAACACAGGAGCGAGTGTTTTTCTCTGTGCATACAGCACTTCTGAGCAGCAACTGGTGGTGTTGGAGCCCAGGGTCAAGGAGGGTGTAGGCTGAGGCCTAGTATGAGCAAGTTTAATTTCTGGTGTAACTTTAATTTGGAGGTAGCAGGAATTATTGCCGGACACACAGCAGGGGAACAGCAGGCGTTACTGAACCCCACAAACACAGGAGCTAGTGTTTTTCTCTGTGCATACAGCACTTCTGAGCAGCAACTGGCGGTGTTGAAGCCCAGGGTCAAGGAGGGTGTAGAAATCCCATATAGAGTAGTTGCCTTGTTCCGTGGCACTTCAAAATGTATATACTCCAAACAAGAGAAACGTAAGCTTTACTAACATAAAATGATGATTTTTCTTCAAAAAGATTTGCTATCCATTGGCGTTGTTTCACCTGCACTTGCAGGTATACATTGCTATTTTCACTATGCACGATGCGCTTTTTATAGGTTATGCATGATTATTGCGCCTTATTATCAGGATTAGATGCTGGACCTTTCATATATGGGGTGTGAACTAAGAGTTGTCCTCAGTGTATTTTTTACTGTCACATATATAAGTAATGAATGATGATGATGACTAGTCCTACATCCATCGTCTGCACTATATTACAGGTGTACATACCGTTCCTTAGGCAGCATTAATAGATTATGAAATGTACTTGTATGCATTCATTTGAATCCCTATACCCTATGTAGGCTTTTTTGGTTGCATTAGTAGTCGCTATGTGCATATATGCGCTTATATTTAAAATGTCTATTTTTACATATTTGGGACTACAATTCATCATTTTATGGTTGGAAAACTTCCGTTTTTCTTGTTTGGAGCATATCAATCAGGGTGTAGGCCCAGCCCTATGTGGATCAAGTTTGACATCTGATGTGTGCATGTGGAGGGAGCAGGAGACTTATTGCCGGACACAGAGCAGGGGAACAGCTGGCATTATTGAACCCCACTAACACAGGAGCTTGTGTTTTTCTCTGTGCAGATGGCACTTCTGAGCAGCAACTGGCAGTGTTGGAGCCCAGGGAGTACAGTTCAGGTGGTAGAAACATGAACACAACAGGAGACATGGATACTGTTGCCAACCAATTATTTAATCTGAAACCGGACAGGCAAATTCAGGCGAGATCCATGCCTTGTTCATTTTCAGAAAAGTAAGCCGGTCAACGTTATCGGAGGATAGTCGCATGCGACGGTCTGTTAGTACACCACCTGCGGCACTAAAAACGCGCTCCGATAATACACTAGCAGCAGGGCAAGCCAGCACCTCCAATGCATACTGGCTAAGCTCTGGCCATGTATCCAGCTTAGAGACCCAAAACTTGAAGGGGGAAGAGCCGTCTGGGAGTACACTGAGAGGGCAAGACATGTAGTCTGTCACTATCTGACGGAAACGTTGCCTCCTGCTGACTGGAGCCGTCTGTGATTGTGTAGACATTTGTGGCGGGGACACAAAACTTTGCCACATTTGGAACATACTGGTCTTGCCCTGTGCAGAGGCGCTGCTTCTGCTCCCTCTTGGTGCAGAGCTTCCTCCACTGCCTCGATGCACAGAGCTGCTTTGTAAAGCACTAGCAGCAGTGCTCTCGGCTGGAATGGAAAACATGATGGAATGCACCAGTGTGTCTTGGTACTCCCGCATTTTACGCTCCCGGTTCAACAGTGTTATGAGGCTTTGTAAGTTGTCCCGGTAGCGAGGGTCTAGGAGGGTGTACACCCAACAATCAGGCGTGGTGAGAATGTGGGCGATGCGGCGGTCGTTTCTCAGGCACTACAGCATGAAATCAACCATGTGCTGCAGACTCCCAACTGGCCAAGAAACGCTGTCCCCTGCAAGAGGCGTCATCTCTGCCTGCTCTGCATCACCCCACCCTCGCTCTACATACTGACTACTAGAGCATTGTGTACCTCCCTCCTCTGGAGCGATGTCTTCCTCCTCCATTGACTCCTCCTCATCCTCCTCACAAAGTGTCCCCTGCCTAGGCCTTTGTGAGGAACCACGTTGCGCAGACTGTCCAGAAGCTGATGGAATTTGTGACTCCTCATCCTCCACCTCTTCCAAAACCTCATCCCTTAGTGCTTGCAGTGTTTTTTGAAGCAGGCAGATAAGGGGGACAGTCATGCTGACTAGTGCATCATCTGCACTCGCCATCCGCGTGGAATCATCGAATGCACGCAAAACGTGGCAGATGTCCTTCATAGAGGCCCACTCAGTGGTGGTGAAGTGTGAACGGCATGAATTGCGAGTTGTTTGCGCCTGATGCAGCTGGTACTCCATTACTGCTGCCTGTTGCTCACACAACCGCTCCAACATATGTAACGTGGAATTCCACCTGGTGGGTAGGTCACATATGATGCGATGTTCCGGAAGGCGGAATCGGCGTTGCAGAGCTGCAATGCGCGATCTGGCCATGCTGGAATGCCGCAAGTGAGCGCTCTCTATGCGGACCTCGTGCAGCAGTGCATCAAGATCCGGATAGTCCCTCAAAAAACTCTGCACGACCAAGTTGAGCACATGTGCCAGACATGGTATGTGAGTGAGGTTGCCTAGGCCCAGAGCTGCCACCAGATTTCGGCCATTGTCACACACTACCAAGCCTGGCTGGAGATTCGCTGGCACAAATCACACATCGCTCTCCTGCTTGATGGCATTCCAGAGCTCATGCGCTGTGTGGCTTCGATTCCCCATAGAAATTAATTTCAGGACGGCCTGTTGACGTTTGGCCACGGCTGTGCTCATATCGGTCATAACAGGTAAGCGTTCACGGGTCCATGTGGAGGTAGACTGTGACGGCTCCTGCAGCGATGATTCTGAGGAACTGGAGTAGGAGGAGGAGTCAATGTGTACAGACTGGATTCTTGCAATCCTTGGAGTTGGCAGAACACGTACAGCGCCACTCTCAAGATCTGTACCCGGCTCCACAACATTAACCCAATGGGCAGTGAGGGAAAGGTATCGTCCCTGTCCATGGTTACTGGTCCACACATCAGTGGTCAGGTGGACCTTGCTACTGACGACGTTTAGTAGAGCATGTTTAATTTTTCCCTCCACATGCTTTTTCAGGGCAGGGACGGCTTGCCTGCTGAAATAAAAGAGGCTGGGCACGTTGTATTGTGGGACTGCCAATGCCATGAAGTTACGGAAGGTGTCTGTCTCCTCCAGCCTGAATGACAGCATTTCAAGGGACAGGAGTTTTGCAATGCCAGCATTCAGAGCCTGTGCTCGGGGATGGTTTGCCGAGTATGGCCGCCTTTTCTCCCATGCCTGTGCTACCGATGGCTGTAGAGTGGCCTGGGAGTGTGAGGATGACTGGGAACGTGGTGCTGTGGGTGGAATTACACTGGGTCTCTGTACACCAGTGACAGAGGTTCTTCCAGGGCGATTGTAAGGTTCTATGTATATATTCCTGAAACTCAGTTTGTTCGTCAGCCATTTTACTTTCTGTCTTGCTGCAGCTATCTTGCCCTCAGTCAAAATGGAGTTTCCAGCTTGCATGTTCCCGCCCTGATTCTCTCCTTTGCTTCTTAAGCAGCCACAGCTGAGCAATCAGTGCTTCAGAATCTAGCCTGCAGTGAACCTGTGACTTGACTCCTGTAAGCCTTGGACCTTGTACTCCAGCTATTCCCACTGAGGAACTCTGAAGCACTTGTGGACTCTGAACCCTGCTCTTTGAAAGACCCACGTTTGCATGGACTTACGGTAACAGAGAAGAAGATCCTGAATCTGTATTGGAGAGTGATTGCTGAGCTTGGATTACTCTGGCCTGCTGTGTCTCCTGTTTCTGTGTCTGCAAACTGTGTGACTGTTTCTGCCAACTTGTATGAAGTAATACAGGACTTTTCTATATCAAACCTGTGACTCCTGTGTTTTCATCGCACCCAAGCACAAGACGCTATATGAACTGTACTACATACATTACAAGATTCTGAAGCCAAAACGTTAGTGTCTGCTGGGTCTGGAAGGCTGTGTCTGCTGTACTGTGGATATCAGACGTCCGGTTGTACTTTCTGTGATGACAGTGGTTGTGACTTCTCACAACCATTCCAGGTGAGCAATTCCCTTAAGTTTTTTCTTTTTGCAGTGTTACTGTCACGCTGTATAGCAGATATATATATATGTGATGTCAGTAATTTATATCAAAAGGGCAACATACAATATAACATGCGCATAGATATATGATAACATAGAATTACCTGACAGAAAGTCCAGTGGGTCAATACGGAATCCGTTATACGCTGTCTCCGGCTAGAGGGTGACCGGGGTCTATGCTGACCCTAAACTGGGGTCCTAACTAATCCCTCTACCTGGAGGTACTGTTGAAGGTACAGAGGTCCAGGCCACCAGCGTAAACCCTGTCTCCTATCAATCCCTGCCAACTGTAATCTAGTCCTAAGAAGGACCCTGATTACCACCAAAGGGAATGAACAGGTAACGGTTAATGAACAGAAAGACATACAAGAAAGACAAGAAATAAAGTAAATAAAGTCTTACATACAACACTCACACACAGTAGGAACACCTAAGGTCTCAGAGATAAACTATAAGCTATAAGAGTAAAAACAACTAAGGAGCTCTTAGCTTAAGTATTCTCAGAACCGCTCCAGTCTGCTAGACTACATGAATGCTTTCACCGGCGTCTAACACCCAGACTGGCAGGAATATAAAGGAAACTAATTAGAACATAATCAAAAGCAGCCGGCCGAGGCTGGACCTAGTCTTAGCAAAGAGCTAGGTAAAATTAACTCTCTCATTACCAAACACAAAGAAACAGCAGCTCAGCTGTGAGAAGTCAGAATGTGCAATCGCGACGATCTTCGTGGCGATGCACCCATGACAGTTACCACAGGTAAACACTATTGTTTGTTTTTTTTTCCTTTCTTTTCTCTTTTTTGTCTGCTGTAACTCTGGATATCAGATGTCTGGTTGAAACTTTCTGTGATGATAGTGGTTGTGACTTCTCACAACCATTCCAGGTGAGCAGTTCCCTTAATTTTTTTTTCTCTCTGCAGTGTTGCCACAGGTGAACACTATTGTTTTTTTTTCTCTCCTCTTCTTCCAGTAATCCTGTCTTAAAAGATCTGGAAAATGGAGGCCCGCATAAAGGAACTTTGCGGAGTGACTGATAATATCCTTGCAGATTTGCAGAATATAAAGACCCGTTTTACAAATCTACAGGACCTCAATAATCACAATTTGCAAGTGGTTGGACAGACTACCCAGGATTTGCGAGCCAGGATTGAGGTTCTAGAGGGCGAGTCCAGGCTCCTGCCGTAGCCCCGAGTGCTGGGATTCCCAAGTTGCCCCCTTTTCGTTTTGGTGGTGAACGTGAAAAATTCAGGGGATTTGTTAATCAATGCAATCTTTTTTTTTCTGCACATGCTTCACAATTTCCCACTGAACGATCTAAGGTGCTTACTATAATTATGTTGCTTACCAACAAGGCTTTAATGTGGGCAAACCCTCTGATTGAGACTGAGGATGATTGTTTGAATCACCTTGATGATTTTATTTCAGCCATGGGGCAGGTGTTTGATGACCCCAATCGAGGTGCAACAGCTGAAGCAGCCATGTTAGCTTTGCGCCAAGGTAAGCACTCGGTAGCTGAATATGCCTTGGATTTCAGGAGATGGGCCCTTGATACCACCTGGGACAGTTCCGCCAAAAAATCTATTTTTCGAAAGGGGTTATCTCCACTGATTAAGGATGAACTTGCTCGTGCCGACCCTCCCACTGCGTTAGGTGACTTTATTAACTACTGCATCCGTATTGATACTCGTCTGACTGAACGCAGGCAAGAGAGATGGTTCGAAAGCAATCGTACTAACCTTTTCCTACCTTCCTCTCCAGCTAAGGAACCTTTGAGTAGGATTACACGGGAACCTGAACCTGAACCCATGCAGGTAGACTCTTTACAACGACGGGTTAGTGATGCACGCAAGGAACATCGTTTTAAGGAACATCTATGTTTCTATTGTGGTAAGTCAGGGCACTTCATTATAAACTGCCCCAGCCGTTCTCGTAAGACTACTGCAGCACTCATTCATTGTGAGTGTTGCGAGAGGGGATCTGTCAGGTCCGAGCCTCAGGCTCCAGAGAGATCTGCAGCAACAGATCTTGATTTCTTGGACTTAAACTCCGTTACCTCTGAGGACGTTGACTGTGTAAACGCTGCCATTTTTCAAGTTTCCTCAGCGGTGTCCCAGCTGAGTTGTAAGAAAAACAATTCTCATTGCTTTCTTTCCATCAAACTCTGGGTTGACTCAGCTTGGGTGTCTAGCTCTGCTATGATCGACTCAGGGGCAAGTGGAAATTTTATGGATGTCTCCTTTGCTCTGAAACAGGGAATACGTTCAGTGAAGAAGGCTACTCCAGTACAGATGGAAACTGTGGATGGCTCCCTGCTGACCTCTGGACCAGTGGATCAGGAAACAGAGCCTTTGAGGGTTCTTATGGGTAAAGATCATCAAGAGAAACTGTCCTTTGTGCTTATCTCTTCTCCCCACTTTCCCATTATTCTAGGGCTACCATGGCTGCAGGCTCAGAATCCTACCATTAACTGGGAGACCAAGGAATTACACTTTCCAGAGAAACAGATGAGTCCAAAAGTTTCAGCTTGCTCTGTTCCTAAAGGAATCATGTCAGTCCCTGAACTACCAGCTGTATACCAGGACTATGTGGATTTATGTGACAAGAAGAACGCTGACCAGCTTCCTCCTCACCGTCCATATGATTGTCCAATTGAATTATTGCCTGGAGCAGAGATACCTTTTGGTAAGATCTACCCCCTGGCGGGGCCCGAGCTAAAGGCTTTAAAGGATTACATAGATGAAAATCTAGCCAAGGGCTTCATACGCCCCTCTTCATCTCCTGCAGGTGCACCCATCTTCTTTGTAAAGAAGAAAGATGGATCTCTGAGACCATGCGTAGACTATAGGGAACTCAATAAGGTTACTATTAGAAACCGTTATCCATTGCCTTTAATCCCTGAGTTATTGGAGAGAGTGCGACATGCCAAAATTTTTTCTAAACTAGATCTTCGTGGGGCCTATAACTTAGTCCGTATTAGACCTGGGGATGAATGGAAGACTGCATTCAGGTCACGCTATGGACACTTTGAATATCTAGTTATGCCTTTTGGTCTGAGTACCGCCCCAGCCACTTTCCAACACTTGGTGAATGACATCTTCAGGGATCTCCTAGATACATTCGTGGTAATTTATTTGGATGATATTCTAATTTTTTCTAACTCCACAGAGGAACATCATGGACATGTGAGAATGGTCTTGGAACGTCTAAGACAAAATCATCTTTACATCAAACTTGAAAAGTGTGAATTCCATAGGACCGAAATTCAATTTCTGGGGTATGTACTGTCTACACAAGGAATTAGTATGGATGGAAGCAAAACCCAAGCCATCAAGGATTGGCCAAGTCCTAGAAATGTAAAGGAGGTACAGCGCTTCATCGGGTTTGCCAACTTCTATAGACGTTTCATTAGAAATTTCTCTGAGGTAGTGTCACCTATCACTCAACTTACCCGGAAAGAGTCTAGGTTTTCCTGGACTCCCCAAGCCCAGGAAGCATTTTCCCGTCTAAAAGATAAATTTACCACTGCACCTATCCTAGTACATCCCAACCCCGAGCTTGCCTTCATAATAGAGGTGGATGCTTCAGACTGTACTGTTGGAGCTATACTCTCTCAGAGAACAGGTGAGAAGAATGTCTTGCATCCCTGTGCCTTCTTTTCCCAGCAGTTGTCTTCGGCTGAGAGGAACTACGATGTGGGCAATAGAGAGTTGTTGGCCATTATTGCCGCCTTCAAAGAATGGAGACACCTTCTTCAGGGAGCTGCACAGCAAATAGTCGTCCTGACAGACCATCGTAACCTTGAGTTTATCAGGTCGGCTAAGTGCCTGACTCCTCGCCAGGCTCGCTGGAATCTTTTCTTAAACCAATTTAATTTTATCATCTCTTATAGACCAGGATCGCGCAATGGAAAGGCTGATGCACTCTCTAGGATTTACTCAGCAGAGACACGTCCAATTACTCCTCCTAAGACTATTCTTCCTGACTCTAGATTCCTAGGAGTAATTCATAATCAAGACCTACTTAAGGACATCAAGGAAGCATACCATGCGGATTCCTTTTTGGCACAACCCCCAAGGGACGTAAGTCTTGTCTTTAAGAATGGTGTGTGGATTCAGGGACAACGTCTGTATATTCCTGAAACAGTCAGATTAAGAGTATTGCAACTCATTCACGATTCCAAGATAGCTGGGCATAGAGGAATTCTAAAGACACAGGAATTTCTTTCTCGTTTCTTTTGGTGGCCCACTTGCAGGAAGGATGTTTTGAATTATGTCACTTCATGTGAGGTCTGTGCAAGATGCAAAACACCTCGCTCCTCACCAACTGGTCTGTTACAGCCTCTTCCCACCCCGTCCCGCCCGTGGGGATCCATTTCTATGGACTTCATTGTGGAGTTACCAACCTCTCAGGGGAAGAACACCATTCTAGTGGTGGTTGACCGTCTAACAAAGGCAGCTCATTTTATCCCTTGTGTCGGCTTACCCACTGCAAAACAGACATCAGATTTGATGATTAAAGATGTGTTTCGCTTACATGGAGTACCGGATGAGGTTATTTCGGATCGAGGGGTGCAATTCACTTCTAGGTTTTGGCAAAATTTCTGTGCAGCATTGGACATTAAAGTAAACCTTTCTTCTGCTTTTCATCCCCAGACTAATGGACAGACCGAACGAACCAACAAACCCTGGAGCAGTATCTCCGCTGCTTTATCTGCCACCTACAGGATGATTGGGTGGATCTACTTCCATTAGCTGAGTTCTCGTATAACAACTCTCAGAGTGCCTCCACTAAACAGTCTCCTTTTTACTCTAATCTAGGTTATCATCCTAACATTCTACCACGATTTCCCATAGAAACGCCTTTACCAGCAGTGGCTGAAAGAATCACGTCTTTACAGAAGAATATGGATCTTCTAAAGGAAAATCTGGAATCGGCTCAAGAAAGGTACAAGAAAGCAGCAGATAAATTTCGTAAACCTGCACCAGCTTTCAAAGTAGGAGACTTGGTCTGGCTGTCAAGCAGAAATCTTAAGTTAAGGATTCCATCGTCTAAGTTGGGACATAAGTACATTGGACCCTATAAAATCAGTAAAATTATAAGTGCCGTTGCTTGTCGTCTTCAACTGCCCAGAACTATGAGAATCCACCCTGTCTTTCATGTATCCCTACTAAAGGCTGCGACACCCAATACGTTTCCTGGACGTTCCTCTCCTTGCCCTGACCCAGTGCTAGTCGATGGTCAGGAAGAATTTGTGTGGAAAGGATTTTAGATTCCAGGTTGTATAGAAATCAGTTACAATATCTGATTAAATGGCAGGGCTACCCAGTGGAGGACAACTCATGGGAACCGGTCAATAACATTAATGCTCCTCGCTTGCTCCGTCAGTTTCATCAGAGGTACCCACACAGGCCTGGTCTGAGGTCATCCGGAGGTTGTCCTTAAGGGGGAGTAATGTAAGATTCTATGTATATATTCCTGAAACTCAGTTTGTTCGTCAGCCATTTTACTTTCTGTCTTGCTGCAGCTATCTTGCCCTCAGTCAAAATGGAGTTTCCAGCTTGCATGTTCCCGCCCTGATTCTCTCCTTTGCTTCTTAAGCAGCCACAGCTGAGCAATCAGTGCTTCAGAATCTAGCCTGCAGTGAACCTGTGACTTGACTCCTGTAAGCCTTGGACCTTGTACTCCAGCTATTCCTACTGAGGAACTCTGAAGCACTTGTGGACTCTGAACCCTGCTCTTTGAAAGACCCACGTTTGCATGGACTTACGGTAACAGAGAAGAAGATCCTGAATCTGTATTGGAGAGTGATTGCTGAGCTTGGATTACTCTGGCCTGCTGTGTCTCCTGTTTCTGTGTCTGCAAACTGTGTGACTATTTCTGCCAACTTGTATGAAGTAATACAGGACTTTTCTATATCAAACCTGTGACTCCTGTGTTTTCATCGCACCCAAGCACAAGACGCTATATGAACTGTACTACATACATTACAGCGATCCTGTGAGGAAGCCGAACCAGCTGTGTGTGAGCTGGAGGAAGAAGCTACAACACGAGCTGAAGAGGTAGGTGGTGCTGTAGGTTGGCCTACGTCTTCAGTGTGTCTTTGTAACTCCACCACGTGCTTGGTCCGCACATGTTTACACATATTTGTGGTATTGAGGTTGCTGACACTTTTACCTCTTTTTACTTTTTGATTACACAGCTTGCATTTGACAAAGCAAATGTCATCTGCAACTGTGTCAAAAAAGGACCACGCACTGCAAGTCCTGGGAGCGCCCGTTTTGCCTTTTGGAAGAGAACTGCTCCGAACGGGTGGAAAAGTGGAGGCTACAGGCAACAGAGTCAGAACCCGACCTCTCCCTCCTGTTTGGGCTTCTCCTACCACCTTCCTGTTCCTCACGCCATGATGGGTCAAGGACCTCATCATCTACACAACCCTCTTCAAACACCTGCTAATTCCTGGGTCGTCTGGCCAGCACCATGCGCAACAGAAACTGGCACCTGAGTCTCATCATCATAAGATGCGTTCTGAGGAGTGTTGACCATAGGCACTGGCCCACCCGCCTCTTCAGATTCAGAGAGACAAAGCAGTTGCGCATCACTGCATACTCCCTCTTCTTCACATTCTAGAATGCTGCTTGGCTGGCCCCCTATTTCCAAGCCAGCAGATTCAGAGAACAGAAGTTGAGACTGAGCTGGCTTCTGTACAGAGCTCTCTGACTGCCTGGGTAATTTGGCAGGTGGTGAAGAGACAGATGGTTGCTCTTCAGTGCTCTGGTCCTGAGACGATATGGAAGTAATTGAAGTCGATGCGTTAGCTGCCATCCATCCGACAACGGCTTCAATTTGTTCTTCCCGCAGCAGGGGGGTACGGCGAGCTCCTGCAAAGCTGCGCACAAAGGATCGCTCCCGGGGAAAACTGGGGGATGCTGTGTCACTGGTGCTCGCAGCAGGCACAGAATCCCCACGTCCTCTCCCTGCTGAAACTCCACACCCACGACCACGTGCCTTACTCTGTTATGATTTGGTAGCTGAGGAGAGCAAGCAAAAACGGCAATACACCAGAGAGGTTGGAATCTACTGGATTGCAGTACCCTGACTAACCACCACAACTAAAGGCAGCCGTGGAGCGTACCTACGTTGGTCCTAGACACCTCGTCACAGCCTAAGAGGTTAACTACACCTAAAGATAGAAAGAGGAAATGCTATCTGCCCCGGAGCAGATCCCCAAAGAACATAGGAAGCCCCCAAACATGTAATGGCGGTTAGACAAGAGGAAATACAGACACAGACAGAAAATAGTATGAGCAAACATTGGGGCCAATCTTCCTAGACAGAAAAGGATAGGAAGGAAACTTACTGCAATCCCAAAAACCCTAAAAAGTACCAACTCTACTAATTGCAAAAACATCTGAGATCACACGACCTCTACCACCTAAATTAGTTCTCTGGTGTAACAAAACTAAGCCGCAGCCACTGAAGAAAAACTGGAAAAGGCAAATGAACAAACAACAGTGGCTTAGACAAACTGAGAGGAGCACAAGCCCCCGGAGGGGACCTGGCTGACCTCCACAAAAGTGCAGGAAACAATGCAAAAAGCAAGCACAAAAATAAAAACAGAAAATGTCTTATTTTGCAGGAGAAGAGGCAAGATTCAGCAAGCTTCCAAGTGAACCAGAAACCACAGTTGAGACAAGAACAATTGATCACCGGCAACCCTGATGGGAGGGAACCTCCCTTATATAGGACCAGTCTGTAACTCCTGATTGCCAATCTTCACTAAATGGTTCAGCACTGTCTGCAACCACCAGAGGGAGCTTCTGCTCAGAACTCATTTCTAACACATTCACAACATTACTCCCTGCCTTCTTCATCTTGGTAGATTGATAAAGATAGGCAGAAAAGTACTAAGGCCTTAGTGTGCTTATTCCTGAACAGCTGCTAACAGGTATAAGAAACACTAAGTTTATTAAGTGTGAACTACACTTTAATATGAGCTAATGTGGCCGAACAAGTGTCAAGTGTAGTGTTTGGTGAACTTTATTAACTTTTTTGTGTTTTTCACAAAAAAAAGGTTGTGATTGAGACAAACGATGTACAATCGATAGTATCACAAACTTTTTGTAGCTAGTACAATGCAGGAAGGTAACCTACAATGCAATAGATGAGGCTACAAAAAATAGGGTAATACTATGTAGTACTGTAGTTAGCCTCTCAGGCTGTGACGAGGCGTCTAGGACCAACGTAGGAACGCTCCACGGCTGCCTTTAGTTGTGGTGGTTAGTCAGGGTACTGCAATCCAGTAGATCCCAACCTCTCTGGTGTATTGACTTTTTTTGCCTGCTCTCCTCAGCTACCAAAACATAACAGTATCACCGGCCAAACTGAAACTTATATGGTACTCACAGAAGGGAAAAATAGTGTGGAAAGAAAAAAGTTGTCAGAGTTGTCAGAGATTTTTTTTTTTTCTGTTTGTTGCAATTTTTTTTTTCCCTCTTTTTCTCTGGGTGCTGAAGAGGATTTTTTTTTTCTCTCAATGGAGTTTGCACAGTTGTCTGGCCGTTTGGATCAGCTTGCCACTGAAGTTCGGAGTATTTCTACCTATCTTGCAGGGTTGCCGGTTGTGGAACCTAGGATCCCCATGCCAGATTTGTTTTTGGGGGATCGAGCTAAATTTCTGAATTTCAAAAATAACTGTAAGTTGTTTTTTGCCTTAAAACCTAAGTCCTCAGGGAATGCAGCACAGCAGGTTCAAATTGTCATCTCTCTCCTGCGCGGCGATCCTCAGGATTGGACTTTTTCCCTGACACCTGGGACCCTGTTTTGAGTAATGTTGATGCATTTTTTCTGGCTCTGGGGTTATTGTACGATGAACCTAATGTCACTGATCAAGCTGAAAAAACCTTGTTGGCATTAAATCAGGGGCTTGAGGACGCTGAGTTGTACTGTCAGAAATTCCGAAAGTGGGCAATTCTGACCAAATGGAATGATGATGCTTTGGCAGCCCGTTTTCGGAAGGGTCGGTCAGAGAATGTAAAAGATGTTATGGTGGGTTTCCCTGCTCCCTCTGGTCTCAATGATTCTATGTCATTGGCGATTCAAATTGACAGACGTTTGCGTGAGCGTAGAGGTATGCGTGGAATGGTGCTGCCTTGTGAACCAGCTTCTGAACCCATGCAGTGTGATAGAGTGGCTTCTGGGGCACAGCGTCATGAGTTTTGAAAACGCAATGGGTTATGTTTCTACTGTGGTGATGCCTCTCATGCTATTTCAGTCTGCCCTAAGCGGGGAAGACGTTTTGCACGCTCAGTTGTCTTGGGTAGTGTTCAGACTAAATTTCTGTTGACTGTTACCCTGATTTGCTCCCTGTCCACATTTTCTGCTCAGGCTTTTGTGGATTCGGGAGCAGCTATTAACCTGATGGATTATGATTTTGCTAAACATTGTGGGTTTCCCTTGATACCCTACGGAAGTCTATTCCCCTACTGGGGATTGATTCTACCCCTTTGGCTGAGAATAAACCCCAGTTCTCTACTCAGGTGATAATGAGGGTTGAACCTGATCATCAGGAGAGTTGCAAATTTTTGGTGCTGTATAATCTGCATGACATTATTGTACTAGGTTTCCCTTGGTTGCAGTCTCATAATCCTGTTTTGGATTGGAAATCTGTGTCTGTAACCAGTTGGGGCTGCCAATGTGTTAATGCCAACACTCCTGTTTTTTCTGCCTCTCCCCAGGCTCAAGATGTGCCTGACTTTTTGACTGATTGTTCTGATGTGTTTAGCGAAAGTAAATCTGCATCTTTGCCCCCCCATAGGAGCTGTGACTGCGCTATTGAATTAGTGCCTGGTAGTAAATTCCCTAAAGGTCGCCTTTTTAACTTGTCTGCACCTGAACATGACGCTATGCGGTCTTATATCAAGGAGTCATTGGAGAAGGGTCATATCAGACCATCCTCTTCACCCTTGGGTGCCGGTTTTTTCTTTGTGGCCAAAAAGGATGGTTCATTAAGGCCGTGTATTGATTATCGTCTCTTGAACAATATCACTGTGAAATATCAATATCCGTTACCCTTGATTTCTGACCTGTTTTCCAGGGTGAAAAGTGCTACTTGGTTTACCAAGCTTGACCTCATGGGGGCGTATAACCTTATTCGCATTAAGTACGGGGATGAATGTAAGATGGCGTTTAATACCCCAGAGGGGCATTTTGAGTACCTAGTGATGCCCTTTGGGCTCACTAATGCTCCTTCCGTCTTCCAGTCCTTCATGAATGACATTTTCAGGGATTTTGTGGATAAATTTCTGATTGTTTATTTGGATGATATCTTGATTTTTTCCAATGACTCTGACTCTCATGTGAAACATGTTTGGACTGTGTTCCAGATTTTGAGAGAGAATGCTCTGTATGTGAAGGGATCAAAGTGCCTTTTTGGCGTACAGAGGATCTCATTTCTGGGATTCATTTTGTCTCCGTCTGTTATTGAAATGGACCCGGTCAAGGTTCAGGCCATCTGTGATTGGGTCCAACCTACTTCATTAAAGACTCTTCAGAGATTCTTGGGTTTTGCCAATTTTTATCGTAAATTTATTGGTAATTTCTCTGTTATTGTTAAACCACTGACCGATTTGACCAAAAAGGGTTCTGATGTGGTGAATTGGCCTCCTGAGGCAGTCTCTGCGTTTCAGGAACTTAAACAGAGATTCTCTTCTGCTCCTGTTCTACGGCAGCCTGATGTTTCTCTGCCATTTCAGGTGGAGGTTGATGCCTCTGAAATTGGGGCAGGTGCCGTTTTGTCCCAAAGAGATCATGAGACCTCTAAAAGTAACCCTTGTGCTCTTTTCTCTCGAAAATTTTCTCCAACTGAACGTAATTATGACGTGGGTAATCGGGAGTTATTGGCCATGAAGTGGGCTTTTGAAGAGTGGAAACATTGGCTGGAGGGAGCCAAACATCAGGTGGTGGTCCTCACGGACCATAAGAATCTGGTTTATCTGGAACCAGCCAAGCGACTTAATCCTAGACAGACCAGGTGGGCCTTGTTCTTCACACGTTTTAATTTTGTGGTTTCCTTTCTTCCTGGCACTAAGAATGTTAAGGCGAATGCCCTCTCGAGGAGTTTCCTTGCGGACTCTCTTGAGTTATCTGATCCTGCTGTTATTTGAAAGAGGGTGTAGTTCTTTCCGCCATCTCGCCCAATTTGAGACTGGCTCTGGAGGGGTGTCAGGAGGATAAACCCAAGTGCTGCCCTGTTGGGAAATTGTTTGTCCCAGACCAGTGTAAGAAGAGTGTCATGTCTGAGATTCATTGTTCCGCGTTGGCCGGTCATCCCGGAATTTTTGGTACCAGAGACTTGGTGAGTCGGTCCTTTTGGTGGCCTACTTTGTCTCGTGACGTCAGGGAGTTTGTGCAGTCCTGTGGGACTTGGTCTCGCTCCAAGCCTTGCGCTCGCTCTAGTGGTTTGTTGATGCCATTGCCTATGCCCAAGAGACCATGGACCCATATCTCTATGGATTTTATTTCCAACCTCCCTGTTTCTCAGAGAATGACCATTATCTGGGTGATTTGTGATAGGTTTTCCAAGATGATACATCTTGTGCCATTACCTAAGTTGCCTTCCTCCTCCGAATTGGTGCCTTTGTTCCTTCAGCACGTGGTTCGGTTACACGGCATTCCTGAGAACATTGTGTCTGACAGAGGAGTCCAGTTTGTTTCCAGATTTTGGAGGACTTTTTGTTCTAAACTTGGTGTTCAAATGTCTTTCTCCTCTGCTTTTCATCCTCAGACCAATGGACAAACTGAGAGAACAAACCAGACATTGGAGACTTATCTGAGATGCTTTGTGTCTGCTGATCAAGATGACTGGGTCTCTTTTTTGCCTTTGGCTGAGTTTGCTCTTAATAATAGGGTAAGCTCTGCCACTTTGATGTCTCCATTTTTCTGCAATTTTTGGTTTCACCCTCGATTTTCTTCGGGACAGACAGAGGCTTCTGTCTGTCCGGGTGTTGACTCTGTTGTGGAGCGTATGCAGCAGATTTGGGACCAGGTAGTGGAGAGGTTGTCTCTCTCTCAAGAGAAGGCCCAGCGGTTTGCCAACCGGCATAGGACTGATGGTCCTCGGTTTAAAGTGGGGGACTTGGTCTGGTTGTCCTCAAGAAATATCCCTATGAGAGTTGCATCTCCTAAGTTTAAGCCTAGGTTCATTGGACCTTATAAGATCATGGAGATTCTTAATCCTGTTTCCTTTCGTTTACTTCTTCCAGAGACATTTAAGATCCATAACGTGTTCCACAAGTCCTTATTGAAGAGGTTTGTCGAGCCAGTGGTTCCTATGGCTGCGCCCCCGCCCCCTGACTCTGTTTTGGTTGAGGGCAATCTGGAGTATGTGGTTGAGAAAATATTGGATTCTCGTTTTTCTAGACGGAAACTCCAGTATTTGGTTAAGTGGAGAGGTTATGGTCAGGAGGACAATTCTTGGGTGTTTGCTTCGGACATCCATGCTAGGAGACTGATCCGTGCGTATCACAGAGCTCATACTGACCGACCTGGTTGCACAAATGAGGGTTCGGTGACCCCTCCTCAAGGGGGGGGTACTGTTATGAATGTTTTAGAAATGAATTCTGAGCAGAAGCTCCCTCTGGTGGTTACAAACGGTACTGAACCATTCAATGAGGATTGGCAATCAGGAATCACGGACTGGCTGGATATAAGGGAGGTTCCCCCCATCATGGTTGCCGGTGATCAATTGTTCTTGTCTCAACGTTGTTTCCTGGTTCACTTGGAAGCTTGCTGAGTCTTGCCTCTTCTCCTGCTCTCAGATAAGATATTTTCTGTTTTTGTGCTTGCCATTTGCAATTTTCTCTGCATTTCTGTGAGGTTGGCCAGGTTCCCTTCCTCGGGGGCTTGGGCACCTCTCGGTTCCTCTGGAGCCACTGTTGTTTGTTCATTTGCCTTTTCCAGTTTTTTCTGTGGCTGCGGCTTAGTTTTGTTACACCAGAGAACTAATTTAGGTGGTAGAGGTCGTGTGATCTCAGGTGTTTTTGCAATTAGTAGCGTTGGCTTTTTTTAGGTTTTTTTTGGATTGCAGTAAGTATCCTTCCTATCCTTTTCTGTCCAGGCAGATTGGGCCCCAGCGTTTGCTCATACTATTTTCTGTCTGTATTTCCTCTTGTCTAACCGCCATTACATGTTTGGGGGCTTCCTATGTTTTTTGAGGATCTGCTCCGAGGCAGATAGCTTTCCTCTTTCTATCTTTAGATGTAGTTAGCCTCTCAGGCTGTGACGAGGCGTCTAGGACCAACGTAGGAACGCTCCACAGCTGCCTTTAGTTGTGGTGGTTAGTCAGGGTACTGCAATCCAGTAGATCCCAACCTCTCTGGTGTATTGCCTTTTATTGCCTGCTCTCCTCAGCTACCAAAACATAACAGATGAGGCAGTGACACACGTGCAGCTGACTACAACCAGCAGTGGATGCAGACCAAACTGCAGCGTGACCTGCACTCACAAAGAGACCTAACAGACAGCCGTGAACACTGCAGAGAACTGTGCACTAGCTATGAAAGGCTCTGCTGTCTAGTCCTATAGTGTTTGCAACCAATGTATTAGATACGGATGGAAGCGCGGCACACTAATAGGAGAGAGTTAATTTAAATTGAATTGAGCAGCAACTACAAAAAAAAAAAGGATGAGGCAGTGACACACGTGCAGCTGACTACAACCAGCAGTGGATGCAGACCAAACTGCAGCGTGACCTGCACTCACAAAGAGACCTAACAGACAGCCGTGAACACTGCAGAGAACTGTGCACCAGCTCTGAAAGGCTCCGCTATCTAGTCCTATAGTGTTTGCAACCAATGTATTGGATGCAGATGGAAGCGCGGCACACTAATAGTAGAGAGTTAATTTAAATTGAATTGAGCAGCAATTACAAAAAAAAAAGGATGAGGCAGTGACACACGTGCAGCTGACTACAACCAGCAGTGGATGCAGACCAAACTGCAGCGTGACCTGCACTCACAAAGAGACCTAACAGACAGCCGTGAACACTGCAGAGAACTGTGCACTAGCTATGAAAGGCTCCGCTATCTAGTCCTATAGTGTTTGCAACCAATGTATTGGATACGGATGGAAGCGCGGCACACTAATAGGAGAGAGTTAATTTAAATTGAATTGAGCAGCAATTACAAAAAAAAAAGGATGAGGCAGTGACACACGTGCAGCTGACTACAAAAAGCAGTGGATGCAGACCAAACTGCAGCGTGACCTGCACTCACACACAGACCTTGCAGACAGCTGTGAAAACAGCACTGCAAGGCAAAAGGAAGCTTTACACTGCGGTTGGTAAACTAGCCTGCCTAAAGCACAATACACAAAATCGCAATCTCTAATTGTCCCTCAGAGTCAGAAGAGCAGCGCTCTGTCCCTAACTGAATTCACAGCAGAGTGAAACCAAAATGGCGGAGGCACCTTCTATAGTGCATTCATGACAACATTTCAGCAGCCAATCACAGCCATGCCATTAGTTAACATGACCGCAGCCTTACAGGATGTGCCCACACTTCTTAGGATTCCTCATTGGCTGAATCAAATCACACTGCCTCTCATAGCATTATGGGAACTTCCGATTCCGGTATACAATATGGCAAAAGTATCGGAACTCAGTATCGGAATTCCGATACCGCGAATATCGGCCGATACCCGATACTTGCGGTATTGGAATGCTCAACACTATTTATAAACATTAACACTATACACTGACCACATAACTTGCAAGGCCCAAGTTCAGCGCCTGCAAGCCCAATATCCATTTATTCCTGAATTTACAAAACAAAAAGCTAAGTGTGCCACACACCAGCCCACCACCAGGAAACTGGAGTCCTAAGAGGCCCCATCCCTAACCACCAACACAAGCACCCTGTCCCTCACCAACTAAATCTGTCCCTAAAAGAAAATAACCTGACCCTAACTATCCCTACCTGTCCCTACCTATCCCTACTCTACCTAGCTTATCAAAACTATCTAGCTATCCCTAAACTGGCCCTCCCTGTCCCTATCTGTCCCTACTTTTCTCTCCCTCAACACCCACACCACCTTATCTTACCCTACCAACAATCTCACACAGACTAGCTCTCCCTAGGGCACGCTAAAGGAGAAACCCCTCCAAAGCCAAGAGGCCCTCCTCACACCCAGCCTCTCGAACTCCAAAGAGCGCACCTTCCCCAGGTCACCCAAGATGTTTCTAACCACCTCATCCCGGGGGAGGACTTTCCGCTGCGTGGAAACTAAACTCCGTGCATTCCAAGTGTGGAACCTAATGACTAAACTAACTAGGAATTAAGTGCTCCGTTCTCAGCCACCCAGGGATCTGAATGCCCCATAAGCCCCCTCCAGATAAGAAAGGGACACCAGCCTAGGCCAGCCTATGGAAGCACCCACCCTGTTGTAGACCCCTGTATTAAAGGGACCTTGAAGGAGGAAGTGCTCCATGCTTTCCAACATGTCGCCACACTCCTCACTGGGACAACTGTTATGTTTCGGTAGCTGAGGAGTACAGGACAAAAAGGCAATACACCAGAGCAGTTGGAAACTATGAGATTGCAGTACCCTGACTAACCACCACAACTAGAGGCAGCCGTGGAGCGTTCCTACGTTGGTCCTAGACGCCTCGTCACAGCCTGAGAAACTAACTACACCTAAAGATAGAAAGAGGAAAGCTATCTGCCCCGGAGCAGATCCCCAAAGAACATAGAAAGCCCCCAAACATGCAATGGCGGTTAGACAAGAAGAAATACTGACACAGACAGAAAATAGTATGAGCAAACGTTGGGGCCCAAACTTACTAAATAGAAAAGGATAGGAAGGGCACTTACTACAATCCCAAAAAACCCTGAAAAGCACCAACCTACTAATTTCAAAAACACCTGAGATCACACGACCTCTGCCACCTAAATTAGTTCTCTGGTGTAACCAAAATCAAAACAGCAGCCACTGAAAAAACTGGAAAAAGCAAATGTACAAACATCAGTGGCTGAACAGAACTGAGAGGGCAAAAGCCCCCAGAGGGGACCCAGAAGGCCCCCACAGAAGTGCAGGACAAAATGCAAAAATCAAGCACAAAAACAAAAAGAAGAAAATGTCTTATCTGTAAGCAGGAGATTCAGACACGACACAGCAGGCTGCCAAGGAAACAGGAATCAAGGATTGAGACCAGAACAATTGATCACCGGCAACCCTGATGGGAAGGCGACTCCCTTATATAAGACCAGTCAGTAACACCTGATTCCCAATCCTCACAATCTTCACTGGACAGTCCAGTACCATTTGTAACCACCAGAGGAAGCTTCTGCTCAGAACTCATTTCCAGCCTATTCACAACAGTACCCCCCCCTTGAGGAGGGTCACCGAACCCTCATTTGAGCAACCAGGTCGGTCAGGATGAGTTCTATGATACGCACGGATGAGTCTCCTAGCATGGATGTCCGAAGCAAACACCCAAGAATTGTCTTCCTGACCATAACCTCTCCATTTAACCAAATACTGGAGTTTCCGTCTAGAAAAACGAGAATTCAATATCTTCACAACCACATACTCCAGATTGCCCTCAACCAAAACAGGGTCAGGAGGCACAGTAGTAGGAACCACTGGCTCAACAAACCTCTTCAACAAGGACTTGTGGAACACGTTATGGATCTTAAATGTCCCTGGAAGAAGTAAACGAAAAGAAACAGGATTAAGAATCTCCATGATCTTATAAGGTCCAATGAACCTAGGCTTAAATTTAGGAGATGCCACTCTCATAGGAATATTTCTTGAGGACAACCAAACCAAGTCCCCCACTTTAAACCGAGGACCATCAGTCCTATGCCGGTTAGCAAACCGCTGGGCCCTCTCCTGAGAGAGGGACAACCTCTCCACTACCTGGTCCCAAATCTGCTGCATACGCTCCACAACAGAGTCAACACCTGGACAGACAGAAGCCTCCGTCTGTCCTGAAGAAAATCGAGGGTGAAACCCAGAATTACAGAAAAATGGAGACATCAAAGTGGCAGAGCTAGCCCTATTATTAAGAGCAAACTCAGCCAAAGGCAAAAAGAGACCCAGTCATCCTGATCAGCAGACACAAAGCATCTTAGATAAGTCTCCAATGTCTGGTTTGTTCTCTCAGTTTGACCATTGGTCTGAGGATGAAACGCCGAGGAGAAAGACAATTGAACACCAATTTTAGAACAAAAGGTCCTCCAAAATCTGGAAACAAACTGGACTCCTCTGTCAGACACAATGTTCTAAGGAATGCCGTGTTAACGAACCACGTGCTGAAGGAACAAAGGCTCCAATTCAGAGGAGGAAGGCAACTTAGGTAATGGCACAAGATGTTTCATCTTGGAAAACCTATCGCAAATCACCCAGATGACGGTCATTCTCTGAGAAACAGGGAGGTCGGAAATGAAATCCATAGAGATATGGGTCCATGGTCTCTTGGGCACAGGTAATGGCATCAACAAACCACTAGAACGAGAGCAAGGCTTGGAGCGAGAGCAAGTCCCGCAGGACTGCACAAACTCCCTGACATCACGAGACAAGGTAGGCCACCAAAAGGACCGACTAACCAAGTCTCTGGTACCAAAAATTCCGGGATGACCGGCCAACGCGGAACAATGAATCTCAGACATCACACTCTTCTTCCACTGGTCCGGGACAAACAATTTCCCAACAGGGCAGCGCTCGGGCTTATCCTCCTGACACCCCTCCAGAGCCAGTCTCAAATTGGGCGAGATGGCGGAAAGAACTACACCCTCTTTCAAAATAACAGAAGGATCAGATAACTTAGGAGAGCCCGCCAGGAAACTCCTCGAGAGGGCATCCGCCTTAACATTTTTAGTGCCAGGAAGAAATGAAACCACAAAATTAAAACGTGTGAAAAACAAGGCCCACCTGGCCTGTCTAGGATTAAGTCGCTTGGCAGATTCCAGATAAACTAGATTCTTATGGTCCGTAAGGACCACCACCTGATGTTTGGCTCCCTCCAGCCAATGTCTCCACTCTTCAAAAGCCCACTTCATGGCTAATAACTCCCGATTACCCACGTCATAATTACGTTCAGTGGGAGAAAATTTTCGAGAGAAAAAGGCACAAGGGTTACTGTTAGAGGTCTCTGGATCTCTTTGGGACAAAACGGCACCTGCCCCAATTTCAGAGGCATCAACCTCCACCTGAAATGGTAGAGAAACATCAGGCTGCCGTAGAACAGGAGCAGAAGTGAATCTCTGCTTAACTTCCTGAAATGCAGAGACTGCCTCAGGAGGCCAATTCACCACATCAGAACCCTTCTTGGTCAAATCAGTTAATGGTTTAACAATAACAGAGAAATTACCAATAAATTTACGATAAAAATTGGCAAAACCCAAGAATCTTTGAAGAGCCTTTAATGAAGTAGGTTGGACCCAATCACAGATGGCCTGAACTTTGACCGGATCCATTTCAATAACAGATGGGGACAAAATGAATCCCAGAAATGAGATCCTCTGAACGCCAAAAAGACACTTTGATCCCTTCACATACAGAGCATTCTCTCTCAAAATCTGGAACACAGTCCGAACATGTTTTACATTAGAGTCCCAGTCATTGGAAAAAATCAAGATATCATCCAAATAAACAATCAGAAATTTATCCACAAAATCCCTGAAATGTCATTCATGAAGGACTGGAAGACAGAAGGAGCATTAGTGAGCCCAAAGGGCATCACAAGGTACTCAAAATGCCCTTCAGGGGTATTAAATGCCGTCTTCCATTCATCCCCGTGCTTCATGCGAATAAGGTTATATGCCCCCCTGAGGTCAAGCTTGGTAAACCAAGTAGCGTTTTTCACCCTGGAAAACAGATCAGAGATCAAGGGTAACGGATATTGATATTCACAGTAATATTGTTCAAGAGACGATAATCAATACACGGCCTTAATGAACCATCCTTTTTGGCCACAAAGAAAAAACCGGCACCTAAGGGTGAAGAGGATGGTCTGATATGACCCTTCTCCAATGACTCCTTGATATAAGACCGCATAGCATCATGTTCAGGTACAGACAAGTTAAAAAGGCGACCTTTAGGGAATTTACTACCAGGCACTAATTCAATAGCGCAGTCATAGCTCCTATGGGGAGGCAAGGATGCAGATTTACTTTTGCTAAACACATCAGAAAAATCAATCAAAAAGTCAGGAACATCCTGAGCCTGGGGGGAGGCAGAAAAAACAGGAGTGTTGGTATTAACACATTGGCAGCCCCAACTGGTAACAGACACAGATTTCCAATCCAAAACAGGATTATGAGACTGTAACCAAGGGAAACCCAGTACGATAATATCATGCAGATTATACAGAACCAAAAATTTGCAACTCTCCTGATGATCAGGTTCTACCCTCATTATCACCTGAGTAGAGAACTGAGGTTTATTCTCAGCCAAAGGGGTAGAATCGATCCCCAGTAGGGGAATAGACTTCCGTAGGGGTATCAAGGGAAACCCACAATGTTTAGCAAAATCAAAATCCATCAGGTTAATAGCTGCTCCAGAATCAACAAAAGCCTGAGCAGAAAATGAGGACAGAGAGCATATCAGGGTAACAGTTAATAAAAACTTAGTCTGAACACTACCCAAGACAACTGAGCATGCAAAACGTCTTCCCCGCTTAGGGCAGACTGAAATAGCATGAGAGGCATCACCACAGTAGAAACATAACCCATTGCGCTTTCGAAGTTCATGACGCTGTGCCCCAGAAACCACTCTATCACACTGCATGGATTCAGAAGCAGGTTCACAAGGCAACATTATTCCACGCATACCTTTCACGCAAACGTCTGTCAATTTGAATCGCTAATGACATAGAATCATTGAGACCCGAGGGAACAGGAAATCCCACCATAACATCCTTTACATTATCTGACAGACCCTTCCGAAAAAGAGCTGCCAAAGCGTCGTCATTCCATTTGGTCAGGACTGCCCACCTACGGAATCTCTGACAGTATAAGTCAGCGTCCTCAAGCCCCTGATTTAATGCCAACAAAGTTTTTTCAGCTTGATCAGTGATATTAGGCTCATCGTACAATAACCCCAAAGCCTGAAAAAATGCATCAACATCACTCAAAACAGGATCCCCAGGTGTCAGGGAAAAAGCCCAATCCTGAGGATCGCCGCGCAGGAGAGAGATGACAATTTGAACCTGCTGCGCTGCGTTCCCTGAGGACTTAGATTTTAAGGCAAAAAACAATTTACAGTTATTTTTGAAATTCAGAATCTTAGCTCGATCCCCTAAAAACAAATCTGGCATGGGAATCCTAGGTTCCACAACAGGCAACCCAGCAAGATAGGCAGCAATACTCCGAACCTCAGTGGCAAGCTGATCCACACGGCCAGACAACTGTGCAAACTCCATTGAGAGAAAAGAAAAAATCCTCCCCCAGCACCCAGAGATACAGAGGGAAAAAAAAATATATATCTCTGACAACTTTTTTCTTTAACAATATTTTTTTTTCCCTTCTGTGAGGACAATATAATTTTCAATTTGTTAGGCCGGTGATACTGTTATGTTTCGGTAGCTGAGGAGTACAGGACAAAAAGGCAATACACCAGAGCAGTTGGAAACTATGAGATTGCAGTACCCTGACTAACCACCACAACTAGAGGCAGCCGTGGAGCGTTCCTACGTTGGTCCTAGACGCCTCGTCACAGCCTGAGAAACTAACTACACCTAAAGATAGAAAGAGGAAAGCTATCTGCCCCGGAGCAGATCCCCAAAGAACATAGAAAGCCCCCAAACATGTAATGGCGGTTAGACAAGAAGAAATACTGACACAGACAGAAAATAGTATGAGCAAACGTTGGGGCCCAAACTTACTAAATAGAAAAGGATAGGAAGGGCACTTACTACAATCCCAAAAAACCCTGAAAAGCACCAACTCTACTAATTTCAAAAACACCTGAGATCACACGACCTCTGCCACCTAAATTAGTTCTCTGGTGTAACCAAAATCAAAACAGCAGCCACTGAAAAAACTGGAAAAAGCAAATGTACAAACATCAGTGGCTGAACAGAACTGAGAGGGCAAAAGCCCCCAGAGGGGACCCAGAAGGCCCCCACAGAAGTGCAGGACAAAATGCAAAAATCAAGCACAAAAACAAAAAGAAGAAAATGTCTTATCTGTAAGCAGAGATTCAGACACGACACAGCAGGCTGCCAAGGAAACAGGAATCAAGGATTGAGACCAGAACAATTGATCACCGGCAACCCTGAGGGGAAGGCGACTCCCTTATATAAGACCAGTCAGTAACACCTGATTCCCAATCCTCACAATCTTCACTGGACAGTCCAGTACCGTTTGTAACCACCAGAGGGAGCTTCTGCTCAGAACTCATTTCCAGCCTATTCACAACAGACAACCCCGATCATCGGAGCTCCTGCACTTCAGGCTGTCCCTTACATACAGCCTCCCATGGAAGCAGCGCCAGGCCAAGTCCCAAAACTTCAAGAGGATCTGCTTGGAATTTAATAACCCAAGCCCAACCTCCAGATCCCGACCTGGGCAATCCTTGAGCACAAGGGGCTTCTGGAAATGGGACAACAGAACCCTGCTGTCAAGGAATTTCTTCGACATGGTCCTAATTTCCCACATTCCCAGACCCCACCGGCGGATCACCTTCAGAACCGGGGTAGCATAAGACAGGAGATGTCCGTGTGGTGTGCCCAGGTCCTTCACCTGCCCTCCTGACTCCCATTCCTGGAAGAAAGGCCGAAACCAACCCCTGTAGGAGAATACCCACGGAGGAGCCCTGTCTGAATAGAGGTTGGCAACATTGATCTTAAGAAAGGTGTTTATCAGAAACACCACCGGGTTGACCATACCCAACCCACCTAGTCTCCTCGTGCGGTACGTGACCTCTCTCTTAATTAGGTTAAGCCTGTTCCCCCATAACAGCTGGAAGAACAGGCTATAGACCCGTGTCCAGAGAGGTTCTGGCAAGATGCAGACACTGCCCAGGTATATTAACAAGGGAAGCAGAAAGCCTTTGGCCAAGTTGACCCTTTCCCTCAGGGTTAAAGACCAACCCTTCCACTGGTCCACCTTTTGGACAGCGATCTTAAGTCTGCCCTCCCAATTTTGCTGAGGGTAGTCCCCGGGGCCAAATTCGATGCCTAGGATTTTGGCGGAGGTCTGGGGCCCTGGAAGGGTGTCCAGGAGATCAAAACTAGGATCTCCCCATCCCAGCCAGAGACTTTCGCACTTTTCCCGTTTGATCATGGACCCGGACGCCTCCGAGTAGCGCTCGACCTCAGACAAGACCCAATCCGCCTCCTCTCTCGAGGACACAAAGAGGGAGACGTCGTCAGCGTACGCTACCACCCTCAGAGTGGCCCCCGGCTCCGCCCGATCCATCCCGACTCCCACCAACGGTCCACGATCTACCCTCCTCAAGAAGGGATCGATCGCGAACACATATAAAAGTGGGCTCAGAGGACAACGATGGCGGACCCCGGAACTCACCTCAAAAGGGTGACCAACCCAACCGTTCACGAGTGGAGAAGTCTCAGCCCTCTGGTATAAGGTCTCTAACCAATTTACAAACCTCCCAGGCAGACCGTACCTCAAAAGGACAGACCAGAGGTACTCGTGATTCACCCGGTCAAAGGCCTTCGCTTCATCTAAGGACAGCAAGTACCTCTTCCAGTGACCCGCCCTGCCCTGCTCCACTGCCTCTCGGACACCGAGCACAGCACTAAAAGTACTGCGGCCTGGAACAGAGCAGTGCTGAGCCCCCGAAAGGAGCCGGGGTGCAAACTTCACCAGCCGATTAAACAGCACCTTTGCCAGAACCTTCCGATCCACATTGAGAAGCACTATGGGACGCCTATTCTCAATACAGGACGAGTCCTTACCCTTTGATAGGATAATCAGGGCTGACCTCCTAATTGAGCTGGGAAGAGCGCCCGAGGAAAGGCACTCATTAAACACCTCAGTCAAGAGGGGGACCAAGGAGTCCCTAAAGGTCTTGTAAAACTCGGATGTTAAGCCATCCGGACCTGGCGATTTTTTGGGCCGAAGCCCATCAATGGCCAGTCTCACTTCCTTTTCCCTGATTGCCTCTACCAAAACATCAAGAGATGGGTCATCTCCTGGCTCAGGAATGGTCTCAGCCAGGAAAGCCGACATCCTGTCTCGATCCAGATCCTTCTTTCCCAAGAGGCATGAGTAAAAGGATCTGACCACCTCCAGAATCCCTGATTTGGATCAGTTCAGGGAACCCGTACTGTCAATCAGTCCTGTCACCATCTTACAATTCACTGACATCTTACAGTTTCTGTAAGGGTCGGCGAGCGGTACCTCCCGAAATCCCTCTCAAAAACCAAAGATGTGTGCCTATCATACTGACACCTCTTGAGCAAAGACTTCACCCTGGAGATCTCCTCACGGTCACCCCCAGTCGAGACAAGCAGCTCGAGTTTCCTCCTCAAGTGTTATGTTACGGTAGCTGAGGAGTGCAGGCAAAAAAGGAAATACACCAGAGCAGTTGGAATCTATGAGATTGCAGTACCCTGACTAACCACCGCAACTAGAGGCAGCCGTGGAGCGTTCCTACGTTGGTCCTAGACGCCTCGTCACAGCCTGAGAAACTAACTACACCTAAAGATAGAAATAGGAAAGCTATCTGCCCCGTAGCAGAACCCCAAAGATAATAGAAAGCCCCCAAACATGTAATGGCGGTTAGACAAGAGGAAATACTGACACAGAAAGAAAATAGTATGAGCAAACGCTGGGGCCCAAACTATCTAAATAGAAAAGGACAGGAAGGGTACTTACTGCAATCCCAGAAAAACACCAACTCTACTAATTTCAAAATCACCTGAGATCACACGACCTCTACCACCTAAATTAGTTCTCTGGTGTAACAAAAACAGCAGCCACTGAAAAAACTGGAAAAAGCAAAAGTACAAAACACAGTGGCTGAACTAAACTGAGAGGGCAAAAGCCCCCAAAGGGGACCCAGAAGGCCCCCACAGAAGTGCAGGACCAAATGCAAAAATATAACAAAAACACAAAATAAGAAATTGTCTTATCTGATAGCAGGAGATGCAGACACGACACAGCAGGCTACAAGGGAAACTGGAAAGAAGGATTCAGACCAGAACAATTGATCACCGGCAACCCTGATGGGAAAATGATTCCCTTAAATAAGACCAATCAGTAACACCTGATTCCCAGTCCTCACAATCCTCACTAGTACCGCTTGTAACCACCAGAGGGAGCCTCTGCTCAGAACTCATCTCAAACCCATTCACAACAGTACCCCCCCCTTGAGGAGGGTCACCGAACCCTCATTTGAGCAACCAGGTCGGTCAGGATGAGTTCTATGATACGCACGGATAAGTCTTCTAGCATGGATGTCCGAAGCAAACACCCAAGAATTATCTTCCTGACCATAACCTCTCCATTTAACCAAATACTGGAGTCTTCGTCTAGAAAAAACGAGAATCCAATATTTTCTCAACCACATACTCCAGATTGCCCTCAACCAAAACAGGGTCAGGAGGCACAGCAGCAGGAACCACTGGCTCAACAAACCTCTTCAACAAGGACTTGTGGAACACGTTATGGATCTTAAATGTCCCTGGAAGAAGCAAACGAAAAGAAACAGGATTAATAATCTCCATGATCTTATAAGGTCCAATGAACCTAGGCTTAAATTTAGGAGATGCTACTCTCATAGGAATATTCTTTGAGGACAACCAGACCAAGTCCCCCACTTTAAACCGAGGACCATCAGTCCTATGCCGGTTAGCAAACCGCTGGGCCTTCTCCTGAGAGAGGGACAACCTCTCCACTACCTGGTCCCAAATCTGCTGCATACGCTCAACAACAGAGTCAACACCTGGACAGACAGAAGCCTCCGTCTGTCCTGAAGAAAATCGAGGGTGAAACCCAGAATTACAGAAAAACGGAGACATCAAAGTGGCAGAGCTAGCCCTATTATTAAGAGCAAACTCAGCCAAAGGCAAAAAAGAGACCCAGTCATCCTGATCAGCAGACACAAAGCATCTTAGATAAGTCTCCAATGTCTGGTTTGTTCTCTCAGTTTGACCATTGGTCTGAGGATGAAATGCCGAGGAGAAAGACAATTGAACACCCAGTTTAGAACAAAAAGTCCTCCAAAATCTGGAAACAAACTGGACTCCTCTGTCAGACACAATGTTCTCAGGAATGCCGTGTAAACGAACCACGTGCTGAAGGAACAACGGCACCAATTCAGAGGAGGAAGGCAACTTAGGTAATGGCACAAGATGTATCATTTTGGAAAACCTATCACAAATTACCCAGATGGTGGTCATTCTCTGAGAAACAGGAAGATCGGAAATGAAATCCATAGAGATATGGGTCCATGGTCTCTTGGGCACAGGCAATGGCATCAACAAACCACTAGAGCGAGAGCAAGGCTTGGAGCGAGAGCAAGTCCCGCAGGACTGCACAAATTCCCTGACATCGCGAGACAAGGTAGGCCACCAAAAGGACCGACTAACCAAGTCTCTGGTACCAAAAATTCCGGGATGCCCAGCCAATGCGGAACAATGAATCTCAGACATCACACTCTTTTTCCATTGGTCCGGGACAAACAATTTTCCAACAGGGCAGCGCTCGGGCCTATCCTCCTGACACCCCTCCAGAGCAAGTCTCAAATTGGGTGAGATGGCGGAAAGAACTACACCCTCCTTCAAAATAACAGAGGGATCAGATAGCTCAGGAGAGTCCGCAAGGAAACTCCTCGAGAGGGCATCCGCCTTAACATTCTTAGTGCCAGGAAGAAAGGAAACCACAAAATTAAAACGTGTGAAAAACAAGGCCCACCTGGCCTGTCTAGGATTGAGTCGCTTGGCAGATTCCAGATAGACCAGATTCTTATGGTCCGTAAGGACCACCACCTGATGTTTGGCTCCCTCCAGCCAATGTCTCCACTCTTCAAAAGCCCACTTCATGGCCAATAACTCCCGATTACCCACGTCATAATTACGTTCAGTAGGAGAAAATTTTCGAGAGAAAAAGGCACAAGGGTTACTTTTAGAGGTCTCTGGATCTTTTTGGGACAAAACGGCACCTGCCCCAATTTCAGAGGCATCAACCTCCACCTGAAATGGCAGAGAAACATCAGGCTGCCGTAGAACAGGAGCAGAAGTGAATCTCTGCTTAAGTTCCTGAAACGCAGAGACTGCCTCAGGAGGCCAATTCACCACATCAGAACCCTTTCTGGTCAAATCAGTTAATGGTTTAACAATAACAGAGAAATTACCAATAAATTTACGGTAAAAATTGGCAAAACCCAAAAATCTCTGAAGAGCCTTTAATGAAGTAGGTTGGACCCAATCACAGATGGCCTGAACCTTGACCGGGTCCATTTCAATAACAGATGGGGACAAAATGAATCCCAGAAATGAGATCTTCTGTACGCCAAAAAGACACTTTGATCCCTTCACATACAGAGCATTCTCTCTCAAAATCTGGAATACAGTTCGAACATGTTTCACATGAGAGTCCCAGTCATTAGAAAAAATCAAGATATCATCCAAATAAACAATCAGAAACTTGTCCACAAAATCCCTGAAAATGTCATTCATGAAGGACTGGAAGACGGAAGGAGCATTAGTGAGCCCAAAGGGCATCACAAGGTACTCAAAATGCCCTTCAGGGTATTGAATGCCGTCTTCCATTCATCCCCGTGCTTAATGCGAATAAGGTTATACGCCCCCCTGAGGTCAAGCTTGGTAAACCAAGTAGCGTTTTTCACCCTGGAAAACAGGTCAGAAATCAAGGGTAACGGGTATTGATATTTCACAGTAATATTGTTCAAGAGACGATAATCAATACACGGCCTTAATGAACCATCTTTTTTGGCCACAAAGAAAAAACCGGCACCTAAGGGTGAAGAGGATGGTCTGATATGACCCTTCTCCAATGATTCCTTGATATAAGACCGCATAGCGTCATGTTCAGGTACAGACAAGTTAAAAAGGCGACCCTTAGGGAATTTACTACCTGGCACTAATTCAATAGCGCAGTCATAGCTCCTATGGGGAGGTAAGGATGCAGATTTACTTTCGCTAAACACATCAGAAAAATCAAACAAAAAGTCAGGAACATCCTCAGCCTGGGGGAGGCAGAAAAAACAGGAGTGTTGGCACTAACACATTGGCAGCCCCAACTGGTTACAGACACAGATTTCCAATCCAAAACAGGATTATGAGACTGTAACCAAGGGAAACCCAGCACAATAATGTCATGCAGATTATATAGAACCAAAAATTTGCAGCACTCCTGGTGATCAGGTTCAACCCTCATTATCACCTGAGTAGAAAACTGGGGTTTATTCTCAGCCAAAGGGGTAGAATCGATCCCCAGTAAAGGAATAGACTTCTGTAGGGTATCAAGGAAAACCCACAACGTTTAGCAAAATCATAATCCATCAGGTTAATAGCTGCTCCAGAATCAACGAAAGCCTGAGCAGAAAATGAGGACAGAGAGCATATCAGAGTGACAGTTAATAAAAACTTAGTCTGAACACTACCCAAGACAACTGAGCGTGCAAAATGTCTTCCCCGCTTAGGGCAGACTGAAATAGCATGAGAGGCATCACCACAGTAGAAACATAACCCATTGCGCTTTCGAAACTCATGACGCTGTGCCCCAGACACCACTCCATCACACTGCATGGGCTCAGCAGCTGGCTCACAAGGCAACACCACTCCACGCATACTTCTCCGCTCACGCAAACGTCTGTCAATTTGAATCGCCAATGACATAGAATCATTGAGACCAGAGGGGACAGGGAATCCCACCATAACATCCTTTACATTATCCGACAGACCCTTCCGGAAAAGGGCCGCCAAAGCGTCGTCATTCCATTTGGTCAGGACTGCCCACCTACGGAATCTCTGACAGTATAACTCAGCGTCATCAAGCCCCTGATTTAATGCCAACAAGGCTTTTTCAGCTTGATCAGTGACATTAGGCTCATCGTACAATAACCCCAAAGCCTGAAAAAATGCATCAACATCACTCAAAACAGGATCCCCAGGTATCAGGGAAAAAGCCCAATCCTGAGGATCGCCGCGCAGGAGAGAGATGATAATTTGAACCTGCTGCGCTGCGTTTCCTGAGGACTTAGATTTTAAGGCAAGAAACAATTTACAATTATTTTTGAAATTCTGAAACTTAGCTCGATCCCCTAAAAACAAATCTGGCATGGGGATCCTAGGTTCCACAACAGGCAACCTAGCAAGATATGCAGCAATACTCTGAACCTCAGTGGCAAGCTGATCCACACGGCCAGACAACTGTGCAAACTCCATTGGGAGAAAAGATCCTCCCCAGCACCCAGAGATACAGAGGGAAAAAAAAAAAAAAAAAATGCAACAAACAGAAAAATATCTCTGACAACTTTTCTTCCTTCAAAATATTTTTTCCCTTCTGTGAGTACCATACAATTTTTATGGCCGGTGATACTGTTATGTTACGGTAGCTGAGGAGTGCAGGCAAAAAAGGAAATACACCAGAGCAGTTGGAATCTATGAGATTGCAGTACCCTGACTAACCACCGCAACTAGAGGCAGCCGTGGAGCGTTCCTACGTTGGTCCTAGACGCCTCGTCACAGCCTGAGAAACTAACTACACCTAAAGATAGAAATAGGAAAGCTATCTGCCCCGTAGCAGAACCCCAAAGATAATAGAAAGCCCCCAAACATGTAATGGCGGTTAGACAAGATGAAATACTGACACAGAAAGAAAATAGTATGAGCAAACGCTGGGGCCCAAACTATCTAAATAGAAAAGGACAGGAAGGGTACTTACTGCAATCCCAGAAAAACCCTGAAAAACACCAACTCTACTAATTTCAAAATCACCTGAGATCACACGACCTCTACCACCTAAATTAGTTCTCTGGTGTAACAAAAACAGCAGCCACTGAAAAAACTGGAAAAAGCAAAAGTACAAAACACAGTGGCTGAACTAAACTGAGAGGGCAAAAGCCCCCAGAGGGGACCCAGAAGGCCCCCACAGAAGTGCAGGACCAAATGCAAAAATATAACAAAAACACAAAATAAGAAATTGTCTTATCTGATAGCAGGAGATGCAGACACGACACAGCAGGCTACAAGGGAAACTGGAAAGAAGGATTCAGACCAGAACAATTGATCACCGGCAACCCTGATGGGAAAATGATTCCCTTAAATAAGACCAATCAGTAACACCTGATTCCCAGTCCTCACAATCCTCACTAGTACCGCTTGTAACCACCAGAGGGAGCCTCTGCTCAGAACTCATCTCAAACCCATTCACAACACTCAAGGCCTGATATAAGTGGTACCTGTTCAGACTCCTGAGGTTCGAGAGCTGACGGAAGAACCACGCCACCCTCTCTTTGAAGATCTCCCACCACTCAGACTTACTGCTACAGAGATCCAAAAGCGGTACCTGGCTCTGAAGAAATTCCTCAAAGGACTGTCTCACTTCCGCTTCTTCCAAGAGGGATGAATTCAGCTTCCACAGCCCTCTTCCCATCCGGGTGTCTCTGTAACATTCAGAGAAAAGAAAATTAAACAGTGATCTGAGAATTCCACCTCAACGGCGGACACTGCAGAAAAGATGGCATCCTCCTTCAAAAAAACCTATCTATCCTAGACCTACAGCTACCTCTAAGAAAGGTGAAACCCCCGTCACCTGGGGTGTGCCGGATGTGGACATACACCAGGCGAGCTTCGCTAGCTAAACTATTTAAACTATTTAATTCTGTACTATCATAAGCCAGGTGGCCTCCGGGACTTCCCCATCATAGGATCTCGTAATGGTGTTAAAATCCCCACCGAAGACCACCTGCCGGCTCGTAAAAAGAAAGGGTTTGATCTTCATGAAGAGACATTTACGGTCCCACCTTGATTGTGGACCATAGATGTTTATGAGCCGAAGCTCATGTCCCCTCATGAAAACGTCTAAGACCAGGCACCTCCCCATTTCTATCTCAATAAACCGTCGGCATTCCACCTCCGCGGTCTTAAAAAGGACCGCCACCCCCGCTATACGGCTCGGCCGCAAGAGACCAGTATGAAGGCCCACACCTCCACTCCCTCCTGGCTTTATGGATGGCCCCCATGTCTGTTGGTCTGGTCTCTTGCAAAAACAAAATTTCAGCCACAAATCGGGTGAAAAAATCAAAGTCCGTAAATCTGGCCGCATCTGACTTAATACTGGCGATATTAATGGACGCCAGAGTCAACGGGGTGAGTTCCGCCATCATGGGTGATTAGGTTAGATGGCCTTCTTCTTCCCCACCCCGTCTTCCCCATCTTTCTCCTCCGAAGAGGGGTCTGATCCCTTCCGTTTTAGGAAAGGCGTGGTATCCATCCCCGTGGTCTCCTTGCCTCCGGGCTCAAGGTCTGTCCCCCCCAGAGGAAATGGCGTCCCCTGGGTGACGGACTCCGCCATCCCCTGAAGGCCCCCCAGATGCCGCCCCCGGCACCTCGCCCCCGACCTCCATCTCAGCAGGGTCGTCGAGGGCTTGGTACCGGTTGGAGAGGGCGATCAGAGGGGAGCCGGTGAGCCCTTCCGTTGGCATACTTACGGTCGGGAAGGAGGTTTGGAAGGCTTAACAACCTTCTTCTTCCTCCTTCCGGTACGCTTTTTATCACCCCTCTCTACTGTAGGCTGATCCGTGACATCCTCATCCACACTTTCATATTGGGAGGAGTTGTCGGAGTCAGTCAGGTTTCCCTCCCTCTCCATCCTCCTGATCTCCTCGCATACCTCTTACTCCCCCGGGGCCTCAGAGACACCGGCGACCGGCCTAGAGGGGGGGGCGGGCATCACCCCAGTTGCCTGAGGCCTCTCCCCGCCCCTCACCCCGTGGCGCTTTTCCTGTCTCCTCTGGTAACAGGGACCTCTATTGGCCTTGTCCTTCCTCACTGGCACCTTAGCCCCTCTCCTGCCACCACCACCTGCCACAGCAGAGGTCGCGCCACCAGGGGTTGCCCCCTCACGGTCTCCCCCCACCGGGCCTGAAGCGGCATTGGTAAAGGAGTGAGGGCAGCGGCTATACGGGTGACCTAGGTCACCACACAGGTGGCACCGAATGTCCTTGCAAGATGCGGCGAGTTGACCTACCCCACCACACAAGGCACATTTCTGCACCTTGCAGCTTGCGCTGAAGTGGCGGGGATCACCGCACTTGTGGTAGACCTTCGGCTGCCCCTGGTAGAAGACCAGGATCCTGTCCCTCCCTAGGAACGCAGAGGAAGGGATGTGGGTGACGGTACCCCCTGAGACCTTCAACTTCATCATGAAGGTCCAGCCCCCCGACCAGATACCAAACTCGTCCCGATTTTTTGTGGGGACGTCCGTGACTTCCCCATAACGGGAAAGCCACGTCATGATGTCAAAGCCGGAGAGTGACTCGTTACAAGTCACCACGGTCACTCTCTTAACGGCATTTTGGCGAGACAACGCCTGTGTGGCGAAGTCTCGCCATCCGGGCTCCCCCTTCACCAGCTCGTAATTCGACCAGAAGAGCTCTAGCCCCTCCGGCCGGACGAAACTGATGTCGAAGAATAGGGTGGCCGAGGGATGGATCAGGGCAAAGATGTCCATCGCCCTGAAGCCCATCTTCAGGAGGAGCTCCACCACCCTACTCCTGGGTGGGCAAGCTTCACCGCCCCTCCAACGAAGACGGACCACATTCCTCCTGGCCGGCCCTTGCCCGGCTGTCGGGAGGGACCAAATGGTTTCCCCCTCCCTTCTATCTTGGAAGGCGGCCAGGCCATGTCTCTCCAACCAGAAAGACAGGTCCACCTCTCTTCCCTCTACATTGACCGACCGCTCTCCTTTTTTAAGGGCCTCCAGAAAACGGCGGTGAAAAACGCCGTCCCCAGAGTCCGGAGGCAAGGAGACCCCCCGAGAACCCCCCGGAGCCCCAGCCGCGACCCCCGCAAAAGTACGGTGTCTCACAGCTGGGGGGCCAGATGGGCCAGCCCCTCCCTCACCGCCCGTGCTTCCACTTACACCAACACTCACTCCCTCCGCATTCACTCCCACATCTACTCCCACATCCCTGTCACTCATGTCACTCACCTCACTCATAACATTCACCTCAGCCAATTCTTCAAAAATATCTATGTTATTTTTTTTGCAGATTCGCTGGGGGCCCTGGCTGATAGGTGCTCTGCCCCGCATTGTTTTTGCCCAGGAGTGCTGCCGCCCCTTTAAGAGCCGCAGAACAGAGCCCACTTAGTAAGCTCTGCCTGGGCTCAGGAGCAGCAACACTTCCTGGGCTTTCTGGCTCCATTTTTTTTTGTTGTCATACTTGGGGCAGGGCTGGGCTCTGCCTCCACACCCTGCCCCCCACTGGAGACCTGAGCTGGCCTCTCTTGGGGCACCGAAGCTCCCGCACCACCAGATGGAGGTAAGTGGGCTGGGGACCCCGGCAACCTCTTGCCAGTTTTTTTGGACATTATTTTTTGGGTGGGACATGCCGAGGCCACGCCCCCCCGCTGGTCACGGCCATGGCGGATAGAGCAAAGGCCTGAAAGGCCATGCCCCCCCGCCAGCCACGAGCACAGCGAGCAGAGCTGCGGCTGCAGAGGCCACGCCCCCCACCAGACGCGACAGTAGCAGGCGGGACAGCGGCCGAGGAGGACACACCCCCCTCGCAGGCCACCACCGCCTTCTTGTACCCACCACTCGCTTTTAGCAAGATCGGCCACTCCCCCTCGGCATCCAGCGGCGGCGGGGCCCTCAGCGCGGATCTCTTATTGGATCTACGCGCAGAAGACCCCGACCCTGCCTCGGACACCGCCAGGGGAGCGACCAACAACTTGCATTTTTTTACTTGCTGCCTTACGGCAGACTCCGCCCCCTTTCTAGGTCCCTGGACCCCCAAAAGTGATCCAGTCTTAGCGGATCTGCATGTGGGGGCCCAGAGACCCCAGCACTCGCCGCCGGAGATGCGGCCCCGGCTGTATAGACTACAGGTGCCGGGCCAGCCCTCCCTGCCACAGAGGACTGGGCCCGAGCACCACCACCATCAATAATACCGGCACCGACACCCTCCATATCGCTGCCCGAGTCCGAGCTGCCACCACTAGGAATGGCACCCAGACCTTGGCAGACTCTCCTCTCCCCGCTCCCTTGATGCGGACCCACCACAGGGCCCGAGCCAGGGTGGGTAGCGGGTTCAACATAACGGGACAGGGGGGCCCCAGGAAGGGGAGCATAGACGAATTTGTCTATGGTGGTGACCTTGGCTTTTTTTTTTTTTTCTTCCCCTTCTCGGTTGCCCCATCCTCGCAGATCTCATCCCCAAACAACAGCTCGCCAAACCGTGCTGGGGACTCGATCTGCCGCACTTGTTGCAGGATGAGGCAGCCCCCCTCACTGCTGCTACCACTCCCTCCATCCGCCCCCTCGCTCCCACTTTCCTCTGAATTACTGGAGTCCGGTGGGAGGGCCACTTGCTCGGGGCCTATCCCGCTGCATGATACCTGGGCGTTTACACTCACGAGGTCTTCAGGTGGGACTGGTGCAGATGCCTCACAGCGGCCATCTTCCTCCTTTTCCTCCTCCTCCACCTAGCTGGGGCCTCCTGACCCCCCAGGAGACAAACGGGTCAGGGCCCTGAACCGGTCGTCGTTTTTTAGTTTCTCCTCAAAGGGGCCGCTTCCCGCCAGGATCTCTGCCCTCCGCTGTTCCAGAGCTTTACTGGACCCCTTCAGCCTCTCCACCGTGGCGGAGACCTCTGCTCTCCTTGAGGCAGGGAGCTTGTTCTTTGTGATCATGCGTGCTCCCTTCAACTCCTCCCGGAGTCTCCTCAGCAGTTTGGCGACCTCCTCGTATTCGCAGAGGTGCGCGTGGATGCGGGAGCCATAGGTGGTGACAGGCTCCCCCGCCGCCTTGGAGCCCCAGATGTTGGGGGGCTCCAGTGCTGCACCTCCGCTGGCCGCCTCTCCTCCTCCTCCGGGAGGAGGTACCGCCACGGTCCCGGCCTCAGAGGTCTTAATCTCTGGGGTCTTTCGGCCCCCCGAGGGCTTTTTCCTCACCATCCTCCCTAGGACTGGCTAGATGGTATGGCCTCCTGATGGTAGGTGAGGCCTCCCACCCCCAGCCAGCTTGCCAGGGATAAGTGTCTCTCTCTGGGAAGGGGTCAGGCAGGTAGTCCACAGAAAAAAAACCTCCCTTTGCAAGGAGCTCTCCCCATGCAGCTACAGACACGAGCTGCAACTCTTTTATTATGACAATATAAACAAAACATACTATAATAAATAAACTGTACAGAAATAAAACATAGCTAAAATAAGTAACAGAAACAAAAGAAGCCAGCTTCAATAAACCAAATAGTCCACAGTCCTTAGTACTTTCAAAGCTATTGCAGCTCCATTTCAAAGGACCCCCAGCAGGAACATTACCCTTAAACAAAATTAAAAATAAAACATAAAAGAAACATGTACACACACTGACACACACTCACGCACCCCAAAAAAAACAAAAACAAAGGAAAAAGGCCTCACCTGGCCATATATACAATTTCAACCTATATATTACACACTACTATATACACTACTATATACACAATAAGACATGCACAAAAAAAATTTTTTTTTTCTTTTTTTTTTCCTTTTCTTTTTTCCCCCCACCACACCACAGGTCCATGAGTTCATGCCCTTTTCACCGCAAGCTTGACGGGTCCATGAAAGTTTATGCCCTTAGAATTTTTTTTTTTTTTTATCAACCCTCGGGTCCATGGCAAGTTCCATGCCCTACCCCACCACACAAAAACCCCCACCCAACCTAAACTATAACCCCAAATAAATAACTATTTACACTTATATACAAAATATAACATTAACAGACCTACCACACAAGAACACTACATTACATTACTTTACTTTAAACACAACACTATAAACATTTATAAACATTAACTCTATACACTGACCACATAACTTGCAAGGCCCAAGTTCAGCGCCTGCAAGCCCAATATCCATTATTTCCTGAATTTACAAAACAAAAAGCTAAGTGTGCCACACACTAGCCCACCACCGGGAAACTGGAGTCCTAAGAGGCCCCATCCCTAACCACCAACACACGCACCCTGTCCCTCACCAACTAAATCTGTCCCTAAAAGAAAAGAAACTGACCCTAACTATCCCTACCTGTCCCTACCTATCCCTACTCTACCTAGCTTATCAAAACTAACTATCTAGCTATCCCTAAACTGGCCATACCTGTCCCTACTTTTCTCTCCCTCCCTCTCCACACCAACTTATCTTACACTACCAACAATCTCACACAGACCAGCTCTCCCTAGGGCACGTTAAAGGAGAAACCCCTCCAAAGCCAAGAGGCCCTCCTCGCACCCAACCTCTCAAACTCCAAAGAGCGCACCTTCCCCAGGTCACCCAAGATGTTTCTAACCACCTCATCCTGGGGGAGGACTTTCCGCTGCGTGGAAACTAAACTCCGTTCACTCCAAGTGTGGAACCTAATGACTACATTAACTAGGAATAAAGTGCTCCGTTTTCAGCCACCCATGAATCTGAATGCCACATAAACCCTCTCCGGATAAGAAAGGGACGCCAGCCTAGGCCAGCCTATGGAAGCACCCACCCTGTTGTAGACCCCTGTGTTGTGAATACGTTGGAGGCGACTTCGGAGCTGGGGCTCCCTCTGGTCGTTGCTGAGGGTAATGAATTAATTGCAGAATGACTTTCAGCTGGATCCGAATGGTCTGATATAAGTGATCTGAACTCCAGCAGCCTTGCCGGTAATCAATTGTTCTTCAGGTCTTGCTTGGAGCTCAGCTTGTATTCCTGCTTTCATTCAGATAAGTGATTTGCTGTTTTTTGTCCTCTGGTTGGATTTGCCTTGTTGGTTTGCTGCCTTGCAGTAGACTTCAGCCTGGTCCCCTTTTGGGGCCTGGTGCTGCATTTGTGCTCAGTTGTGTTTGCACTTTTGCTCTGTTTCAGTGACACTTTTTATTTGCTGAATTGCTGTGTGTTACACCAGAGATCTGATTTAGGTGGTAGAGGTCGTGTGATCTCAGGTTTTTTTGTTAATCAGAAGTGTTGGTATTTTTATCAGGGTTTTTTGGGTTGCAGTCAGAATTCTTTCCTATACTTTTCTATCTAGACAGTATTGGGCCCCAGCGTTTGCTCATTCTATTTTCTGTCTGTGTTTGTATTTTCCTCTTGTCTAACCGCCATTACATGTTTGGGGGCTTCCTATTTCTTTGGGGGTTCTGCTACGGGGCAGTTAGCTTTCATCTTTCTGCCTTTAGTTGTAGCTATCTCTCTGGCTGTGACGAAGCGTCTAGGATCACTGTAGGTACGCTCCACGGCTACTTCTAGTGTTGCGGTTAGTTCTGGGCCCTGTAACCCAATAGTTTCCAGCCTCTCTGGTGTATTGCTACTTTGGCTATTTTTGCTATTTCTCCTCAGTTACCGAAACATAACAAGAGGTTTGTAGAGCCAGTGGTTCATATGGCTGTGCCTCCTGATCCTGTTTTGGTGGAGGGCAATTTGGAGTATGTGGTTGAGAAGATATTGGATTCTCGTTTGGCTAGGCGGAGACTCCAGTACCTGGTGAAGTGGAAAGGCTATGGTCAGGAGGACAATTTTTGGGTGTTTGCTTCTGACATTCATGCTGAGAGAATGCTCCGTGCCTATCACCGAGCTCATCCTGATCGGCCTGGTGGTGCACGTGAGGGTTCGGTGACCCCTCCTCAAGGGGGTGTACTGTTGTGAACATGTTGGAGACGACTTCAGAGCTGAAGCTCCCTCTGGTGGTTGCTGAGGGTATTAAACCTATGTTGAACAGCAAAAGCCCAACACCTGCTATTGACAAATGGTTGTCAGGTGATACAGACTGGACTGATATAAGTGAGCTGACCTCCCATGATCCTCGCCGGTGATCAATTGTTCTTCCTGGTCTAGGTTGGAATTCAGTTTGCTTTTCTGCTGTCTCCTGCTTGCATTCAGATGTCACTTTCAGTTTTTTTTTTACTGTGGTTTGATTTTCCTTGCTTTTTGCTGCATTGTTTTTTGTGTTCGGCCGGGTCCCCTTTGGGGGGCTTGGGCTGGTCTCCGTTCTCTTTTGTATTTGTTTATTTGCTCAGTTCTTGTGATATTTTACTGCTGGGTTGCTACGTGTCCACACCAGAGATCTCATATAGGTGGTCGAGACCGTGTGGTCTCAGTGTTTTTTGGATTCAGAAGTGTTGGAGTTTTTCCTAGGGTTTTTCTGGGTTGCAGACAGTATTCTCTCCTGTGCTGTCCTATCTAGACAGTTTTGGGCCCCAGCGTTTGCTCAATCTATTTTCTGTCTGTGTTCGTGTTTTCATCTTGTCTAACTGCCATTATATGTTTGGGGGCTTCCTATTCTTTTGGGGTCTACTCCGGGGCAGTTAGCTTTCCGCTTTCCATCTTCAGGGATAGCTATCTCTCCGGCTGTGACGAGGCATCTGGGGCACCGTAGGAACATCCCACGGCTGCTTCTAGTTGTGCGGTTATTTTAGGGGTCTGCAACCTATTAGTTTCCAACCTCTCTGGTGTTAGGCTGCCTATGTAGTTTTTTGCTCCTGCCTCCTCAGCTACCAAAACATAACAGTGTGTTGACCCCCTGAGTGTGTTTGTGCTGTGTTCTTGTTTGCCTGATACTTTGGTTTTGACTCGGTCTGATCTCTGGATATTGCTTGTTAGATTCTGTTTCTGTACCTTCTCCATCTGTTTGGTTTTGACCTCTGCCTGGCCCCGACGATGCGTTCTGTCTTTTCCTTTGGTACTGTACTGATATCTCGTGCTTTGACCCCGGCCTGTTCTGATTTATGTCTCTGTCTTTGCCCCGAGTAACTTTGTCCTCGAGTTACCTTTATAGGAGTTTTCCTTCAGCTTCTAGCTTTCCTGATCTTAAGCCACACCCCCAACCGTCAGGTGATTCAGGTCCTAAAGGAATCTCTCTTCTGCCCTGCTCACCCAGCGTTCCTAGGAGCCAGAAGCATTCTTCTATACCCGTCTTCCGGGAGATTGCACTGGTGAGTTCTCTTGCAATCCTTCCCATGACAAGTACATTAATGAGAAAAAAAATGAACTTTTTGAATTTACCAAATGGCTGCAATAAAACAAAGAGTGAAAAATGTAAAGGGGTCTGAATACTTTCTGTACCCACTGTATATGTGTAGGTGGGCACCACAAAAATGTATATATGACAGATCAACCTAATGCATACTAAATAGAACGAACAAGAAACAAGAGAAAAAGAGGTATGCAAAACTTAGGGATCACCTTTAAATGTTTATTAATTATACCAATACATAAATGCAAACCACAATGCACAATAAAAAATTATATCGTGGGGTACCTTGTTAGCCGCCAGAAAAATTGATGTGAATACTTTTCTACCCAACGATGACAAAAGTATTCTCGGAGTGATACCGTTATTGGCTTACCAGAAAATAATATATGTTTGCAGCTTTCAGAGCACAGGGGCTCCTTCTTCAGGCTGGATAACAAATGAATTAATAAGAAAAAGGCACAACATTTAAGAGATATTACAGCAGGAAATTTGTTCATGAGGTGGGAGAAGTGATGCCTTCTAAAGATAAGTCAAGGAAAGGTTGATGGATATTGGCCCCTTCCCAGATTAAAAATACCAGCCCATAGCAGCCCCAAAATTGGCGCATCACATTAGATGCACCAATTCTGTCATTTTGCCTGGCTCTTCCCGATTGCCTGGGTGCAAGGGCAATCTGGGTAATATTTTGGGGTTGATCTCAGCTTTGTAGTGTCAGCTTCAACGTAATCCACGGCATTCCCACGACGTCCACCAATTCTGTAGAACAGCCTATGTAGCATCGTTCTGAGAAGGAAGCTTCATAGGTCAGGCTGTGCTATTCGAGACTCAGCAGTGATGACATCAGTAATGTTACTGACATCACTACTCTCGTGGAGCACAGCCTGACTGGGAGTGACCTTTAAAGATGGATTGGAGATGTCCTTATGTTGACCACCACACACCGTGACAACAGCTCCTTTGTGACTGTTCGTGGTACCACATCACAAGTCCCAAAGCCAGATTGTAACTTGGATTACAAGCGGTACATGAGGTGTAGATCTCTCAGATCAGATCCTCAAACCATACAGTGCTTTGGGAAAAGCTAAAGTATGGTACAAAAATTGGCCATGCACATTGTACAGATGGCACTGTATAATGCTTTTGTGCTGTTCCGATCTGCAGGCAATACGGCGACCTTCTTTCAGTTTCAGGAGATAGTCATCAAGGCCCTTATGTTTGGTCCTCATGAAGGTGAGGGTCCCAGTAGTTCTGAAACTGATAGTGCCCATATTGTAACAGGTAAACATTTTCCAGGACCGGTTCCTCAACAGCTAAGAAAGTAATATCACAAAAACAATGCAGAGTATGCTCCAAGAGGGGAATCCAAAAGCACACAACTTACCATTGTGAAACCTGCCCTGAGAAACCTGGCCTTTGCATTAAAGATTGCTTCAAAGTGTACCACACATCCACAAATTAAAAAAAATAGTTTTTACCCTATTGACACAACACGCATTTATAACATGATGTACTCCACACATCTTACACATAACACCACATTATAAATTCATACACCAGTAAAACCAAAAGCATTATAGTCATTACTATAAAATTATGCCTCTAGATAAATTCCTTGAGGGGTGTAGTTTCCAAAATTGGGTCACTTGAGGAAGATTTCCTCTGTTTAGGCACATCAGGGTCTCTGCAATTGCGACATGACACCTGCAGACCATTCCATCAAAGTCTGCATTCCAAAACGTCACTCCTTTACTTCCAAGCCCTGACGTGCACCTAACAGTGGTTCTCTTCCACATGTTTTATACCAGCGTACTCAAGAGAAATGCACAACAACTTTTAGGGTCCATGTTCTCCTGTTACCCTTGTGAAAATAAAAAAAATTGGGGATAAAAGATCATTTTTGTGGAAAAAATATGATATTTTATTTTCACGACTCTACGTGATAAACTTCTGTGAAGCACCTGGGGGCTCAAAGAGCTCACCACACATCTACATAAGTTCCTTGAGGTGTCTAGTTTCCAAAATGGTGTCAATTGTGGGTGGTTTCCACTGTTTAGGCACATCAGGGGCTCTTCAAACGCAAAATGACTTTCGCTCGCAATTCCAGCCAAGCTTGTGTTCTAAAAGTCAAATGTGCTCCTACCCGTCTGAGCCCTACTGTGCACCCAAACAGTGGTTTTCCCCCAGACATGGGGTACCAAAGCACTCAGGAGAAATTGCACAACAACTTTTGTGGTCCATTTTCTCCTGTTACCTTTGTGAAAATAAAAAAAATTGGGGCATTAAGATAATTTTTGTGACTAAAAATTTAAATGTTAATTTTTTCTTACATGTTGCTTTGGTTCCTGTAAAGCACGTGAAAGGTTCATAAACTTCTTGAATATGGTTTTGAGCACCTTGAGGGATGCAGGTTTTAGAGTGATGTCACATTTGGGTATTTTCTGTCATATAGGCCCCCAAAGTCCCTTCAAATGTGATGTGGTTCCTAAAAAATGGTTTTGCAAATTTGTTGTAAAAATAAGTCACTGGTCAACTTTTACCCCTTATAACGTTCGAACAAAAAAAATTTTTTTAAAAATTGTGCTGATGTAAAGTAGACATGTGGGAAATGTTATTTATTAACTATTTTCTGTGATATATCTCTCTAATTTAAGGGCACGAGAATTCAAACTTTGAAAATTGCAAAGTTTTCAAACTTTTTTAGAAATCTCCAATTTTTTCACAAACGTCATATCAAAGAAATGTTATCACTATCATGAAGTACAATACAATATGTCATGAAGAAAATAATCTCAGAATCACCGGGATCTATTGAAGCATCCAAAGTTATTCATAAAGTGACAGTGGTCAGAAATGAAAAAATTGGCCTGATCAGGAAGGTGAAAACAGGCTTTGGTATGAAGGGGTTAAATACACCCTAAAGAGCCACATGAAAGACACTAAAGGATACAACTTTATGATATCTAGGGGGATAACAATTATCTAAGCGCTCCCTTCTATAACAACTCTCCCTGAGGACGGTGTGCCAAGCATCGGGTCACTGGGTCTTCTATAAACCCGATGTGATGCGGCCGGACAGTCACAGTGGCTGGGAACTCGAGCATGGAGCTCCATCACCTGAGATACTCGAGTAATAAGCTTGTCCGAGCTCCCGATGCCTGATCGAGTAGTGGAGAGCGGCTCACTCATCACTAGTATCTACATTATTGTGCTGGAGCCGAACTAGGAGAGAAATAATCACATTGTGTGAGAACTTCTCTGGGCTTCTGTCCTCTCATCCTGCAGGTGTCTGAATGGATCTAATGTGGAGCTGGGAACCAGCTAAGCCACATTCTGTACACAGCTGTTACTTCACTGTTCACACCACACAGAGACCCCAAAAGAGTCCCCGTGCTGAAGGGGTTAATTGTTATGTTTTGGTAGCTGAGGAGAGTAAGCAAAAACGGCAATACAACAGAGAGGCTGGAACCTATTGGATTGCAGTAACCTGAAATAACCACACAACTAGAGATAGCCGTGGAGCGTTCCTACGTTGATCCTAGACGCCTCATCACAGATGGCTTGAACCTTAACCGGGTCCATTTCAATAACAGACGGAGACAAAATGAATCCCAGAAATGAGACCTTCTGTACGCCAAAAAGACACTTTGATCCCTTCACATACAGTTAGGTCCATATATATTTGGACAGAGACAACATTTATCTAATTTTGGTTCTAGACATTACCACAATGAATTTGAAACAAAACAATTCAGATGCAGTTGAAGTCCAGACTTTCAGCTTTCATTTGAGGGTATCCACATTAAAATTGGATGAAGGGTTTAGGAGTTTCAGCTCCTTAACATGTGCCACCCTGTTTTTAAAGGGACCAAAAGTAATTGGACAAATGACTCCAAGGCTATTTCATGGACAGGTGTGGGCAATCCCTTTGTTATGTCATTCTCAATTAAGCAGATGAAAGGGCCGGAGTTGATTTGAGGTGTGGTGTTTGCATTTGGAAGGTTTTGCTGTGAAGGAAACATGCGGTCACAGGAGCTCTCCATGCAGGTGAAACAAGCCATCCTTAAGCTGCAAGAACAGAAAAAAACCCATCCAAGAAATTGCTACAACATTAGAAGTGGCAAAATCTACAATTTGGTACATCCTGAGAAAGAAAGAAAGCACTGGTGAACTCATCAATCCAAAAAGACCTGGGAGCCCACGGAAGACAACAGTGGTGGATGATCGCCGCATACTTTCTTTGGTGAAGAAGAACCCATTCACAACATCAACTGAAGTCCAGAACACTCTCAGTGAAGTAGGTGTATCTGTCTCTAAGTCAACAGTAAAGAGAAGACTCCATGAAAGTAAATACAGAGGGTTCACATCTAGATGCAAACCATTCATCAATTCCAAAAATAGACAGGCCAGAGTTAAATTTGCTGAAAAACACCTCCAGAAGCCAGCTCAGTTCTGGAAAAGTATTCTATGGACAGATGAGACAAAGATCAACCTGTACCAGAATGATGGGAAGCCAAAAGTTTGGCGAAGAAAGGGAACGGCACATGATCCAAGGCACACCACATCCTCTGTAAAACATGGTGGAGGCAACGTGATGGCATGGGCATGCATGGCTTTCAATGTGTCACGCGGTCTTATGATATGTGTACGATGTCAGTAAACTATTCTTAAAAGAACAACACTCTATACAACATATAGATTAGCAACATCAGCATGTAAATATAGAATAGATTTACCTGACACGATATCCGTTGAACTCAGGGTTAATCTTGAGGACTTGATACACTGTCACAGGAAAGAGGAGGACCGGGGTCTAACCTGACCCTAAACTGGGGTCCTAACTAATCCCTCACCTTGGAGGTACTGATAATGGTTCAGAGGTCCAAGTCTCCAGCCTAACCCTGTCTCCTATCAGTCCCTGAACCCTGTAATCAGTCCTAAGAAGGATTCTGATTACCACCAAAGGGATATGGGCTGATCTCTGCTAAATACACAGATTAGACATATAAGACAGACTGGAGAAAACACAGACTTGCATACACACTCAAACACAGAAGGAACATAAATGATCTGGGATATTAAACTCTAAGCAAGGTGAGCTTAAAACAACTAAGGAGCTCTTTAACTTAAGTCTATACAGATACAATCCTATCTGTGGTCTGCATGAAGAATTTCACTGGCAACTCCCAACACAGACAACCAGAGATTTAAAGGAAACCAATCAACAAATAATTAATTGCAGCCGGAAGAAACTGCACCCAGTCCCAGAACTGAGCACAGACAGAATTAACTCCCTAACTGCCAAACACAAAGAAACAGCAACTCAGCTGTGAGAAGTCAGAATGTGCAACCGCGACGATCTTCGTGGCGATGCACACATGACAGTACCCCCCCTTCTACGAGGGGCCTCCGGACCCTCAGGGCCAGGTTTGCCCGGGTGAGTTCTGTGGAAAGTCCGCACCAAACGATCTGCGTTAATGTCAGACGCAGGAACCCACGTCCTCTCCTCTGGACCATACCCCTTCCAATGCACCAAGTACTGAAGGGACCGGCGATTCAGACGTGAGTCAATGATCTTTGACACTTGAAACTCCAAGTTACCATTGACCACCACTGGAGGAGGAGGTAGAGATGATGGTATGACTGGTGCCACGTACCTCTTAAGTAATGACTTTTGGAACACATTATGAATTTTAAACGTAGGAGGGAGGTCCAGACGAAATGCCACAGGATTAATTATGGAACTGATCCTGTACGGCCCGATGAATCTGGGCCCAGCTTCCAGGAGGGAACTTTAAGTTTTATATTCCTGGTAGACAACCATACCAGATCGTTCACATTAAGATCTGGACCAGAAACTCTCCTCCTATCAGCCATACGTTTATAACGGTTCCCCATAGCACTCAGATTATTCAATACACCTCTCCACACTGAAGCAAGTGACGACGAGAAACGCTCCTCCTCAGGAACCCCAGAAGGGCCCCCCCCATTGAATGTACAAAACTGGGATGAAAACCATATGCCCCAAAAAACGGGGACTTACCAGTGGACTCGCTCCGCCTGTTGTTAAGAGCGAACTCTGCCAGAGGCAAGAAAGAAGACCAGTCCTCCTGGTTCTCTGAGACAAAACACCGAAGATAAGTCTCTAGGCTTTGATTCAGACGCTCTGTCTGACCATTGGTCTGCGGATGAAAAGCCGAGGAAAATGACAATTGCATCCCCCGACGTAAACAAAATGCCCTCCAAAACTTGGACACAAACTGAGACCCCCTATCTGACACCACATCAGAAGGCAACCCATGAAGTCTCACAATCTCCCCAATGAACACCTGCGCCAGAGTTTTAGCATTAGGGAGGGCAGGAAGAGCAATGAAATGTGCCATCTTACTGAACCTGTCAACAACCACCAGTATGACAGTCTTCCCTGACGACTGAGGAAGGTCCGTGATGAAGTCCATAGACAAATGAGTCCATGGACGCTCCGGAAGTTTCAAGGGTAAGAGGGTCCCAGACGGACGGGTATGAGGGGTCTTAGAGTGAGCACAAACCCCACAGGACGCGACAAAAGTTAAAACATCTTTATTAACGTTAGGCCACCAAAACCGGCGAGAAAGGAGATCTAAAGTAGCCTTACTCCCTGGATGTCCTGCTAAAGCAGAATTATGATGTGCCTCAATAACCTTTTGTCTCAACTGATTTGGGACAAACAGTCTCCCTGGAGGTCCTGCAGGGGCGTCCCCCTGAGCCTCTAACACCTCCTCCTCAAGCTCAGAACATACAGCCGACACTACCACCCCCTCCTGAAGGATAGGAATCGGGTCATCCATTTTCCCGGCCCCTGGGAAACTGCGAGACAAGGCATCCGCCTTAACATTCTTAGATCCAGGGCGATAAGTGACAACAAAATTAAACCTGGTAAAAAACAACGACCATCGAGCTTGTCTGGAATTCAGACGCTTAGCAGATTCCAAATACAGCAGGTTCTTGTGATCAGTAATGACGGTGACCGGGTGGACTGACCCCTCCAAAAAGTGACGCCATTCTTCAAAAGCCAGCTTAATGGCCAAAAGTTCCCTATTGCCGATATCATAATTCCTTTCGGCGGACGACAATTTTTTAGAAAAGAAAGCGCACGGATGCCATTTACCAGGGGACGGACCCTGGGACAATATTGCACCCACCCCTACGTCAGACGCGTCCACCTCCACAACGAACGCTGTGATGCATCTGGTTGGATGAGAACGGGTGCTGAAGCAAAACATTTTTTCAAAGAGGAAAAAGCTTGGCAAGCTTTGTCCGACCATTTAGAAAAATCCGTCCCTTTTCTTGTCATGTCAGTGAGAGGTTTGACAACAGATGAGAAATTACAAATAAATTTCCGGTAGTAGTTAGCAAACCCCAGAAAACGCTGCAGAGCCTTAAGATCCTCTGGCTGATCCCATTCAAGCACTGCTCTCACCTTTTCAGGGTCCATACGGAAACCGGAGGCTGACACCAAGAAACCCAAAAACTGAAGTTCCTGTACGGCGAATACACACTTTTCCAGTTTGGCGTATAGTTTATTGTCTCGCAAGATCTGCAACACCTGTCTCACATGCTCCTGGTGAGACACAAGATCTGGTGAGTAAATTAAAATGTCATCCAAATATACGACCACAAACAGCCCCACCAGATGACGAAAAATGTCATTAACAAAATGTTGGAATACTGCTGGTGCAGTAGTCAGACCAAAAGGCATGACAAGGTTCTCATAATGTCCCTCCGGCGTGTTAAACGCCGTTTTCCACTCATCCCCCTCTTTTATCCTAATCAGATTATACGCCCCCCTGAGATCCAATTTAGAGAACCATTTGGCGCCAACAATTTGATTGAAGAGATCAGGAATCAGAGGGAGTGGATACGGATCTCGAACAGTAATCCGATTAAGTTCGCGGAAATCCAAGCAAGGGCGTAGGCCTCCATCTTTTTTCTTCACAAAGAAGAACCCCGCGGCCACTGGGGAAGATGAAGGTCTAATATGCCCTTTGGCCAGACTTTCAGAAATATAATCTTTCATAGCCTGCCTCTCAGGACCAGAAAGGTTATATAACCTAGCTTTAGGTAACTTAGCATCAGGAAGTAAATTAATAGAGCAGTCATACACGCGATGAGGAGGCAACTCCTGACACCCCTCCTCAGAGAACACATCCCCAAAGTCCTCCAAAAAAGGAGGCAAAGTACTAGGCACGACCGCACTGATGACTGTGTTCATGCAGTTACTTTTGCAAAACTCCCCCATTGGCTTATATCTCTGGACTGCCAATTAATCACAGGGTTATGTTTAACCAACCAAGGAAGTCCCAACACAATAGGAGTAGGTAGACCCTCCAACACATAACAAGATAATAGTTCCCTATGTATTGCCCCTACCCGAAGGTCAATGTTATGAACCTCATGAACAAAGCTACCTTGGCCGAGAGGCCTGGCTTCAATGGAGAATATAGGGATCGGTTTGACCAATACACTCAGATGCATACCTTGAGCCTGAGCAAACTGAGCGTCAACCAGATTAGCCCCGGACCCACTATCAAGAAGAACAGAAAATCTCTCCACTCTCGTACCAACCACCACCTCCACTGGTACAAGGAACTGAGAAGAACTAGCGGACGAAATACATACTCCCAGGTTGTCGTCCACCACACAACCTGGGATTAACAGTTTTCTGGCGACTTTTTGCTCAACAAGGCACGGGATGGACATCCCCCAACAAAATGTCCCTCTTTCCCGCAGAAGAAACACCTTCTAGTCCTGCGGCGTACCGCCAATCCCCTCCTACGAAATGATGTCCCTCCCAACTGCATAGGCTCCTCCGAACAGACAAGGGGAACCTCAACATAAGGGACTTTAGTAGTAGGTGGAGTAACAACAGGGGGCGGAGTTACCTCGCACCTCTCCCGGAGCCGTCTATCAGTACGGATAGCTAGGGCCATAGCAGCCTCCAGTGATGGAGGAGAATCATACTGAGCCAAAACGTCCTTTAATTTGTCAGAAAGCCCATGACAAAACTGGCTCCTAAGAGCTGGGTCATTCCACTGAGTATCTGTGGCCCATCTACGGAACTCAGAAGCAAATTCCTCCGCCGGACGATCTCCCTGCTGTATCTTACGTAATTTTGTCTCAGCAAGAGAGACCCGATCTGGGTCATCATATACCAAACCCAGGGCAGTAAAAAATCGATCTACTGACTGTAGAGCCGGGGATCCCGGAGGAAGGGAGAAAGCCCAGGATTGAGGGTCCCCTTGTAGGAGCGAGATAACAATTCCCACTCTCTACTCTTCACTCCCTGATGATCGAGGCCGAAGCCGAAAATACAATTTACATGCTTCCCTGAAGGTAAAAAATTTGTCTCGCCCACCAGTGAACCTGTCCGGGAGAGCTACTTTAGGTTCAAATCTGGTTTGCTCCGAGGGAGACAAAACTTTGGACTTAATGTCCGTCAGCTCCATGGATAATCCCTGCAACTGCAGAGCCAGCTGGGCTACTGGATCCATGGCAACTGGGAATAATTTTATTGGCCAGTGAAAATGTCACGCGGTCTTATGATATGTGTACGATGTCAGTAAACTATTCTTAAAAGAACAACACTCTATACAACATATAGATTAGCAACATCAGCATGTAAATATAGAATAGATTTACCTGACACGATATCCGTTGAACTCAGGGTTAATCTTGAGGACTTGATACACTGTCACAGGAAAGAGGAGGACCGGGGGTCTAACCTGACCCTAAACTGGGGTCCTAACTAATCCCTCACCTTGGAGGTACTGATAATGGTTCAGAGGTCCAAGTCTCCAGCCTAACCCTGTCTCCTATCAGTCCCTGAACCCTGTAATCAGTCCTAAGAAGGATTCTTATTACCACCAAAGGGATATGGGCTGATCTCTGCTAAATACACAGATTAGACATATAAGACAGACTGGAGAAAACACAGACTTACATACACACTCAAACACAGAAGGAACATAAATGATCTGGATATTAAACTCTAAGCAAGGTGAGCTTAAAACAACTAAGGAGCTCTTTAACTTAAGTCTATACAGATACAATCCTATCTGTGGTCTGCATGAAGAATTTCACTGGCAACTCCCAACACAGACAACCAGAGATTTAAAGGAAACCAATCAACAAATAATTAATTGCAGCCGGAAGAAACTGCACCCAGTCCCAGAACTGAGCACAGACAGAATTAACTCCCTAACTGCCAAACACAAAGAAACAGCAACTCAGCTGTGAGAAGTCAGAATGTGCAACCGCGACGATCTTCGTGGCGATGCACACATGACACAATGGCACTGGGTCACTTGTGTTTATTGATGACATAACAGCAGACAAGAGTAGCCGGATGAATTCTGAAGTGTACCGGGATATACTTTCAGCCCAGATTCAGCCAAATGCTGCAAATTTGATTGGACGGCGCTTCATAGTACAGATGGATAATGACCCCAAGCATACAGCCAAAGCTACACAGGAGTTCATGAGTGCAAAAAAGTGGAACATTCTTCAATGGCCAAGTCAATCACCAGATCTTAACCCAATTGAGCATGCATTTCACTTGCTGAAGTCCAGACTTAAGAGGGAAAGACCCACAAACAAGCAAGACCTGAAGGCTGCGGCTGTAAAGGCCTGGCAAAGCATTAAGAAGGAGGAAACCCAGCGTTTGGTGATGTCCATGGGTTCCAGACTTAAGGCAGTGATTGCCTCCAAAGGATTCGCCACAAAATATTGAAAATAAAAATATTTTGTTTGGGTTATGTTTATTTGTCCAATTACTTTTGACCTCCTAAAATGTGGAGTGTTTGTAAAGAAATGTGTACAATTCCTACATTTTCTAACACATATTTTTGTTCAACCCTTCAAATTAAACGTTACAATCTGCACTTGAATTCTGTTGTAGAGGTTTCATTTCAAATCCAATGTGGTGGCATGCAGTAAGTACCCTTCCTATCCTTTTCTATTTAGTTAGTTTGGGCCCCAACGTTTGCTCATACTATTGTCACGCGGTCTTATGATATGTGTACGATGTCAGTAAACTATTCTTAAAAGAACAACACTCTATACAACATATAGATTAGCAACATCAGCATGTAAATATAGAATAGATTTACCTGACACGATATCCGTTGAACTCAGGATTAATCTTGAGGACTTGATACACTGTCACAGGAAAGAAGAGGACCGGGGGTCTAACCTGACCCTAAACTGGGGTCCTAACTAATCCCTCACCTTGGAGGTACTGATAATGGTTCAGAGGTCCAAGTCTCCAGCCTAACCCTGTCTCCTATCAGTCCCTGAACCCTGTAATCAGTCCTAAGAAGGATTCTGATTACCACCAAAGGGATATGGGCTGATCTCTGCTAAATACACAGATTAGACATATAAGACAGACTGGAGAAAACACAGACTTGCATACACACTCAAACACAGAAGGAACATAAATGATCTGGGATATTAAACTCTAAGCAAGGTGAGCTTAGAACAACTAAGGAGCTCTTTAACTTAAGTCTATACAGATACAATCCTATCTGTGGTCTGCATGAAGAATTTCACTGGCAACTCCCAAACAGACAACCAGAGATTTAAAGGAAACCAATCAACAAATAATTAATTGCAGCCGGGAGAAACTGCACCCAGTCCCAGAACTGAGCACAGACAGAATTAACTCCCTAACTGCCAAACACAAAGAAACAGCAACTCAGCTGTGAGAAGTCAGAATGTGCAACCGCGACGATCTTCGTGGCGATGCACACATGACAGTACCCCCCCTTCTACGAGGGGCCTCCAGACCCTCAGGGCCAGGTTTGCCCGGGTGAGTTCTGTGGAAGGTCCGCACCAAACGATCTGCGTTAATGTCAGACGCAGGAACCCACGTCCTCTCCTCTGGACCATACCCCTTCCAATGCACCAAGTACTGAAGGGACCGGCGATTCAGACGTGAGTCAATGATCTTTGACACTTGAAACTCCAAGTTACCATTGACCACCACTGGAGGAGGAGGTAGAGGTGATGGTATGACTGGTGCCACGTACCTCTTAAGTAATGACTTGTGGAACACATTATGAATTTTAAACGTAGGAGGGAGGTCCAGACGAAATGCCACAGGATTAATTATGGAACTGATCCTGTACGGCCCGATGAATCTGGGGCCCAGCTTCCAGGAGGGAACTTTAAGTTTTATATTCCTGGTAGACAACCATACCAGATCGTTCACATTAAGATCTGGACCAGAAACTCTCCTCCTATCAGCCATACGTTTATAACGGTTCCCCATAGCACTCAGATTATTCAATACACCTCTCCACACTGAAGCAAGTGACGACGAGAAACGCTCCTCCTCAGGAACCCCAGAAGGGCCCCCCCCATTGAAAGTACAAAACTGGGGATGAAAACCATATGCCCCAAAAAACGGGGATTTACCAGTGGACTCGCTCCGCCTGTTGTTAAGAGCGAACTCTGCCAGAGGCAAGAAAGAAGACCAGTCCTCCTGGTTCTCTGAGACAAAACACCGAAGATAAGTCTCTAGGCTTTGATTCAGACGCTCTGTCTGACCATTGGTCTGCGGATGAAAAGCCGAGGAAAATGACAATTGCATCCCCCGACGTAAACAAAATGCCCTCCAAAACTTGGACACAAACTGAGACCCCCTATCTGACACCACATCAGAAGGCAACCCATGAAGTCTCACAATCTCCCCAATGAACACCTGCGCCAGAGTTTTAGCATTAGGGAGGGCAGGAAGAGCAATGAAATGTGACATCTTACTGAACCTGTCAACAACCACCAGTATGACAGTCTTCCCTGACGACTGAGGAAGGTCCGTGATGAAGTCCATAGACAAATGAGTCCATGGACGCTCCGGAAGTTTCAAGGGTAAGAGGGCCACCAAAACCGGCGAGAAAGGAGATCTAAAGTAGCCTTACTCCCTGGATGTCCTGCTAAAGCAGAATTATGATGTGCCTCAATAACCTTTTGTCTCAACTGATTTGGGACAAACAGTCTCCCTGGAGGTCCTGCAGGGGCGTCCCCCTGAACCTCTAATACCTCCTCCTCAAGCTCGGAACATACAGCCGACACTACCACCCCCTCCTGAAGGATAGGAATCGGGTCATCCATTTTCCCGGCCCCTGGGAAACTGCGAGACAAGGCATCCGCCTTAACATTCTTAGATCCAGGGCGATAAGTGACAACAAAATTAAACCTGGTAAAAAACAACGACCATCGAGCTTGTCTGGAATTCAGACGCTTAGCAGATTCCAAATACAGCAGGTTCTTGTGATCAGTAATGACGGTGACCGGGTGGACTGCCCCCTCCAAAAAGTGACGCCATTCTTCAAAAGCCAACTTAATGGCCAAAAGTTCCCTATTGCCGATATCATAATTCCTTTCGGCGGACGACAATTTCTTAGAAAAGAAAGCGCACGGATGCCATTTACCAGGGGACGGACCCTGGACAATATTGCACCCACCCCTACGTCAGACGCGTCCACCTCCACAACGAACGGCTGTGATGCATCTGGTTGGATGAGAACGAGTGCCGAAGCAAAACATTTTTTCAAAGAGGAAAAAGCTTGGCAAGCTTTGTCCGACCATTTAGAAAAATCCGTCCCTTTTCTTGTCATGTCAGTGAGAGGTTTGACAACAGATGAGAAATTACAAATAAATTTCCGGTAGTAGTTAGCAAACCCCAGAAAACGCTGCAGAGCCTTAAGATCCTCTGGCTGATCCCATTCAAGCACTGCTCTCACCTTTTCAGGGTCCATACGGAAACCGGAGGCTGACACCAAGAAACCCAAAAACTGAAGTTCCTGTACGGCGAATACACACTTTTCCAGTTTGGCGTATAGTTTATTGTCTCGCAAGATCTGCAACACCTGTCTCACATGCTCCTGGTGAGACACAAGATCTGACGAGTAAATTAAAATGTCATCCAAATATACGACCACAAACAGCCCCACCAGATGACGAAAAATGTCATTAACAAAATGTTGGAATACTGCTGGTGCAGTAGTCAGACCAAAAGGCATGACAAGGTTCTCATAATGTCCCTCCGGCGTGTTAAACGCCGTTTTCCACTCATCCCCCTCTTTTATCCTAATCAGATTATACGCCCCCCTGAGATCCAATTTAGAGAACCATTTGGCGCCAACAATTTGATTGAAGAGATCAGGAATCAGAGGGAGTGGATACGGATCTCGAACAGTAATCCGATTAAGTTCGCGGAAATCCAAGCAAGGGCGTAGGCCTCCATCTTTTTTCTTCACAAAGAAGAACCCCGCGGCCACTGGGGAAGATGAAGGTCTAATATGCCCTTTGGCCAGACTTTCCGAAATATAATCTTTCATAGCCTGCCTCTCAGGACCAGAAAGGTTATATAACCTAGCTTTAGGTAACTTAGCATCAGGAAGTAAATTAATAGAGCAGTCATACACGCGATGAGGAAGCAACTCCTGACACCCCTCCTCAGAGAACACATCCCCAAAGTCCTCCAAAAAAGGAGGCAAAGTATTAGGCACGACCGCACTGATGACTGTGTTCATGCAGTTACTTTTGCAAAACTCACCCCATTGGCTTATCTCTCTGGACTGCCAATTAATCACAGGGTTATGTTTAACCAACCAAGGAAGTCCCAACACAATAGGAGTAGGTAGACCCTCCAACACATAACAAGATAATAGTTCCCTATGTATTGCCCCTACCCGAAGGTCAATGTTATGAACCTCATGAACAAAGCTACCTTGGCCGAGAGGCCTGGTGTCAATGGAGAATATAGGGATCGGTTTGACCAATACACTCAGATGCATACCTTGAGCCTGAGCAAACTGAGCGTCAACCAGATTAGCCCCGGACCCACTATCAAGAAGAACAGAAAATCTCTCCACTCTCGTACCAACCACCACCTCCACTGGTACAAGGAACTGAGAAGAACTAGCGGACGAAATACATACTCCCAGGTTGTCGTCCACCACACAACCTGGGATTAACAGTTTTCCGGCGACTTCTTGTTCAACAAGGCACGGGACGGACATCCCCCAACAAAATGTCCCTCTTTCCCGCAGAAGAAACACCTTCTAGTCCTGCGGCGTACCGCCAATCCCCTCCTACGAAATGATGTCCCTCCCAACTGCATAGGCTCCTCCGAACAGACAAGGGGAACCTCAACATAAGGGACTTTAGTAGTAGGTGGAGTAACAACAGGGGGCGGAGTTACCTCGCACCTCTCCCGGAGCCGTCTATCAGTACGGATAGCCAGGGCCATAGCAGCCTCCAGTGATGGAGGAGAATCATACTGAGCCAAAACGTCCTTTAATTTGTCAGAAAGCCCATGACAAAACTGGCTCCTAAGAGCTGGGTCATTCCACTGAGTATCTGTGGCCCATCTACGGAACTCAGAAGCAAATTCCTCCGCCGGACGATCTCCCTGCTGTATCTTACGTAATTTTGTCTCAGCAAGAGAGACCCGATCTGGGTCATCATATACCAAACCCAGGGCAGTAAAAAATCGATCTACTGACTGTAGAGCCGGGGATCCCGGAGGAAGGGAAAATGCCCAGGATTGAGGGTCCCCTTGTAGGAGAGAGATAACAATTCCCACTCTCTGCTCTTCACTCCCTGATGATCGAGGCCGAAGCCGAAAATACAATTTACATGCTTCCCTGAAGGTAAAAAATTTGTCTCGCCCACCAGTGAACCTGTCCGGGAGAGCTACTTTAGGTTCAAATCTGGTTTTCTCCGAGGGAGACAAAACTTTGGACTTAATGTCCGTCAGCTCCATGGATAATCCCTGCAACTGCAGAGCCAGCTGGGCTACTGGATCCATGGCAACTGGGAATAATTTTATTGGCCAGTGAAAATGTCACGCGGTCTTATGATATGTGTACGATGTCAGTAAACTATTCTTAAAAGAACAACACTCTATACAACATATAGATTAGCAACATCAGCATGTAAATATAGAATAGATTTACCTGACACGATATCCGTTGAACTCAGGATTAATCTTGAGGACTTGATACACTGTCACAGGAAAGAGGACCGGGGGTCTAACCTGACCCTAAACTGGGGTCCTAACTAATCCCTCACCTTGGAGGTACTGATAATGGTTCAGAGGTCCAAGTCTCCAGCCTAACCCTGTCTCCTATCAGTCCCTGAACCCTGTAATCAGTCCTAAGAAGGATTCTGATTACCACCAAAGGGATATGGGCTGATCTCTGCTAAATACACAGATTAGAAATATAAGACAGACTGGAGAAAACACAGACTTGCATACACACTCAAACACAGAAGGAACATAAATGATCTGGGATATTAAACTCTAAGCAAGGTGAGCTTAGAACAACTAAGGAGCTCTTTAACTTATGTCTATACAGATACAATCCTATCTGTGGTCTGCATGAAGAATTTCACTGGCAACTCCCAAACAGACAACCAGAGATTTAAAGGAAACCAATCAACAAATAATTAATTGCAGCCGGGAGAAACTGCACCCAGTCCCAGAACTGAGCACAGACAGAATTAACTCCCTAACTGCCAAACACAAAGAAACAGCAACTCAGCTGTGAGAAGTCAGAATGTGCAACCGCGACGATCTTCGTGGCGATGCACACATGACAACTATTTTCTGTCTGTGTCAGTATTTCGTCTTGTCTAACCGCCATTACATGTTTGGGGGCTTGCTATTATCTTTGGGGTTCTGCTCCGGGGCAGATAGCTTTCCTATTTCTATCTTTAGGTGTAGTTAGTTTCTCAGGCTGTGACCAGGCATCTAGGACCAACGTAGGAACGCTCCACGGCTGCCTCTAGTTGTGGTGGTTAGTCAGGGTACTGCAATCTCATAGATTCCAACTGCTCTGGTGTATTGCCTTTTTGCCTGCACTCCTCAGCTACCGAATCATAACAGTATCACCGCCCCAAAAAATTGAAAATTGTATGGTACTCACAGAAGGGAAAAAATATTGTGAAAGAAAAAAAAAAAAGGTTGTCAGAGTTGTCAGAGATATTTTTCTGTTTGTTGCATTTTTTTTTTTTTTCCCTCTGTATCTCGGTGCTGGGGAGGATTTTTTTTTTCTCTCAATGGAGTTTGTACAGTTGTCTGGCCGTGTGGATCAGCTTGCCACTGAGGTTCGGAGTATTGCTACCTATCTTGCTAGGTTGCCTGTTGTGGAACTTAGGATTCCCATTCCAGATTTGTTTTTAGGGGATCGAGCTAAGTTTCAGAATTTCAAAAATAATTGTAAATTGTTTTTTGCCTTAAAATCTAAGTCCTCAGGAAACGCAGCGCAGCAGGTTCAAATTGTCATCTCTCTCCTGCGCGGCGATCCTCAGGATTGGGCTTTTTCCCTGACACCTGGGGATCCTGTTTTGAGTGATGTTGATGCATTTTTTCAGGCTTTGGGGTTATTGTACGATTAGCCTAATGTCACTGATCAAGCTGAAAAAGCCTTGTTGGCATTAAATCAGGGGCTTGATGACGCTGAGTTATACTGTCAGAAATTCCGTAGGTGGGCAGTCCTGACCAAGTGGAATGACGACGCTTTGGCGGCCCTTTTTCGGAAGGGGCTGTCAGATAATGTAAAGTATGTTATGGTGGGATTCCCTTTCCCCTCTGGTCTCGATGATTCTATGTCATTAGCGATTCAAATTGACAGACGTTTGCGTGAGCGGAGAAGTATGCGTGGAATAGTGTTGCCTTGTGAACCTGCTTCTGAATCCATGCAGTGTGATAGAGTGGTGTCTGGGGCACAGCGTCATGAGTTTCGAAAGCGCAATGGGTTATGTTTCTACTGTGGTGATGCCTCTCATGCTATTTCAGTCTGCCCTAAGCGGGGAGGACGTTTTGCACGCTCAGTTGTCTTGGGTAGTGTTCAGACTAAGTTTTTGCTGACTGTCACTCTGATGTGCTCTCTGTCCTCATTTTCTGCTCAGGCTTTCGTTGATTCTGGAGCAGCTATTAACCTGATGGATTATGATTTTGCTAAACGTTGTGGGTTTCCCTTGATACCCCTACAGAAGTCTATTCCCCTTCTGGGGATCGATTCTACCCCTTTGGCTGAGAATAAACCTCAGTTCTCTACTCAGGTTATAATGAGGGTTGAACCTGATCATCAAGAGTGCTGCAAATTTTTGGTTCTGTATAATCTGCATGATATTATCGTACTGGGTTTCCCTTGGTTACAGTCTCATAATCCTGTTTTGGATTGGAAATCTGTGTCTGTAACCAGTTGGGGCTGCCAATGTGTTAATACCAACACTCCTGTTTTTTCTGCCTTCCCCCAGGCTCAGGATGTTCCTGACTTTTTGATTGATTTTTCTGATGTGTTTAGCGAAAGTAAATCTGCATCCTTGCCTCCCCATAGGAGCTATGACTGCGCTATTGAATTAGTGCCTGGTAGTAAATTCCCTAAAGGTCGCCTTTTTAACTTGTCTGTACCTGAACATGACGCTATGCGGTCTTATATCAAGGAGTCATTGGAGAAAGGTCATATCAGACCATCCTCTTCACCCTTAGGTGCCGTTTTTTTCTTTGTGGCCAAAAAGGATGGTTCATTAAGGCCGTGTATTGATTATCGTCTTTTGAACAATATTACTGTGAAATATCAATACCCGTTACCCTTGATTTCTGACCTGTTTTCCAGGGTGAAAAACGCTACTTGGTTTACCAAGCTTGACCTCAGGGGGGCATATAACCTTATTCACATTAAGCACGGGGATGAATGGAAGACGGCATTCAATACCCCGGAGGGGCATTTTGAGTACCTTGTGATGCCCTTTGGGCTCACTAATGCTCCTTCTGTCTTCCAGTCCTTCATGAATGACATTTTCAGAGATTTTGTGGATAAATTTCTGATTGTTTATTTGGATGATATCTTGATTTTTTCCAATGACTGGGACTCTCATGTGAAACATGTTCGAACTGTATTCCAGATTTTGAGAGAGAATGCTCTGTATGTGAAGGGATCAAAGTGTCTTTTTGGCGTACAGAGGATCTCATTTCTGGGATTCATTTTGTCCCCATCTGTTATTGAAATGGACCCGGTCAAGGTTCAGGCCATCTGTGATTGGGTCCAACCTACTTCATTAAAGGCTCTTCAAAGATTTTTGGGTTTTGCCAATTTTTATCGTAAATTTATTGGTAATTTCTCGGTTATTGTTAAACCATTAACTGATTTGACCAAAAAGGGTTCTGATGTGGTGAATTGGCCTCCTGAGGCAGTCTCTGCATTTCAGGAACTTAAGCAGAGATTCACTTCTGCTCCTGTTCTACGGCAGCCTGATGTTTCTCTGCCATTTCAGGTGGAGGTTGATGCCTCTGAAATTGGGGCAGGTGCCGTTTTGTCCCAAAAAGATCCAGAGACCTCTAAAAGTAACCCTTGTGCCTTTTTCTCTCGAAAATTTTCTCCTACTGAACGTAATTATGACGTGGGTAATCGGGAGTTATTGGCCATGAAGTGGGCTTTTGAAGAGTGGAGACATTGGCTGGAGGGAGCCAAACATCGGGTGGTGGTCCTTACGGACCATAAGAATCTGGTTTATCTGGAATCTGCCAAGCGACTCAATCCTAGACAGGCCTGGTGGGCCTTGTTTTTCACACGTTTTAATTTTGTGGTTTCCTTTCTTCCTGGCACTAAGAATGTTAAGGCGGATGCTCTCTCGAGGAGTTTCCTTGCGGACTCTCCTGAGTTATCTGATCCTTCTGTTATTTTGAAAGAGGGTGTAGTTCTTTCCGCCACCTCACCCAATTTGAGACTTGCTCTGGAGGGGTGTCAGGAGGATAGGCCCGAGCGCTGCCCTGTTGGAAAATTGTTTGTCCTGGACCAGTGGAAAAAGAGTGTGATGTCTGAGATTCATTGTTCCGCGTTGGCTGGGCATCCCGGAATTTTTGGTACCAGAGACTTGGTTAGTCGGTCCTTTTGGTGGCCTACCTTGTCTCGTGATGTCAGGGAATTTGTGCAGTCCTGCGGGACTTGCTCTCGCTCCAAGCCTTGCTCTCGCTCTGGTGGTTTGTTGATGCCATTGCCTGTGCCCAAGAGACCATGGACCCATATCTCTATGGATTTCATTTCCGACCTTCCTGTTTCTCAGAGAATGACCGCCATCTGGGTGATTTGTGATAGGTTTTCCAAGATGATACATCTTGTGCCATTGCCTAAGTTGCCTTCCTCCTCTGAATTGGTGCCTTTGTTCCTTCAGCACGTGGTTCGTTTACACGGCATTCCTGAGAACATTGTGTCTGACAGAGGAGTCCAGTTTGTTTCCAGATTTTGGAGGACCTTTTGTTCTAAACTTGGTGTTCAATTGTCTTTCTCCTCGGCGTTTCATCCTCAGACCAATGGTCAAACTGAGAGAACAAACCAGACATTGGAGACTTATCTAAGATGCTTTGTGTCTGCTGATCAGGATGACTGGGTTTCTTTTTTGCCTTTGGCTGAGTTTGCTCTTAATAATAGGGCTAGCTCTGCCACTTTGATGTCTCCATTTTTCTGTAATTCTGGGTTTCACCCTCGATTTTCTTCGGGACAGACGGAGGCTTCTGTCTGTCCGGGTGTTGACTCTGTTGTGGAGCGTATGCAACAGATTTGGGACCAGGTAGTGGAGAGGTTGTCCCTCTCTCAAGAGAGGGCCCAGCGGTTTGCTAACCGGCATAGGACTGATGGTCCTCGGTTTAAAGTAGGGGACTTGGTCTGGTTGTCCTCAAAAAATATTCCTATGAGAGTAGCATCTCCTAAATTTAAGCCTAGGTTCATTGGACCTTATAAGATCATGGAGATTCTTAATCCTGTTTCTTTTCGTTTGCTTCTTCCAGGGACATTTAAGATCCATAACGTGTTCCACAAGTTCTTGTTGAAGAGGTTTGTTGAGCCAGTGGTTCCTGCTGCTGTGCCTCCTGACCCTGTTTTGGTTGAGGGCAATCTGGAGTATGTGGTTGAGAAAATATTAGATTCTCGTTTTTCTAGACGGAAACTCCAGTATTTGGTTAAGTGGAGAGGTTATGGTCAGGAAGACAATTCTTGGGTGTTTGCTTCGGACATCCATGCTAGGAGACTCATCCGTGCGTATCATAGAACTCATCCTGACCGACCTGGTTGCTCAAATGAGGGTTCGGTGACCCCTCCTCAGGGGGGGGTACTGTTGTGAATGGGTTTGAGATGAGTTCTGAGCAGAGGCTCCCTCTGGTGGTTACAAGCGGTACTGGTCTGTTCAGTGAAGATTGTGAGGACTGGGAATCAGGTGTTACTGACTGGTCTTATATAAGGGAGTCACCTTCCCATCAGGGTTGCCGGTGATCAATTGTTCTGGTCTGAATCCTTGATTCCAGTTTCCCTTGTAGCCTGCTGTGTCGTGTCTGCATCTCCTTCTAACAGATAAGACATTTTCTTCTTTTTGTTTCTGTGCTTGATTTTTGCATTTTGTCCTACACTTCTGTGGGGGCCTTCTGGGTCCCCTCAGGGGGCTTTTGCCCTCTCAGTTTAGTTCAGCCACTGTTGTTTGTACTTTTGCTTTTTCCAGTTTTTTCAGTGGCTGCTGTTTTGATTTTGTTACACCAGAGAACTAATTTAGGTGGTAGAGGTCGTGTGATCTCAGGTGATTTTGAAATTAGTACAGTTGGTGCTTTTCAGGGTTTTCTGGGATTGCAGTAAGTACCCTTCCTATCCTTTTCTATTTAGTTAGTTTGGGCCCCAACGTTTGCTAATACTATTTTCTGTCTGTGTCAGTATTTCGTCTTGTCTAACCGCCATTACATGTTTGGGGCTTGCTATTATCTTTGGGGTTCTGCTCCGGGGCAGATAGCTTTCCTATTTCTATCTTTAGGTGTAGTTAGTTTCTCAGGCTGTGACGAGGCGTCTAGGACCAACGTAGGAACGCTCCACGGCTGCCTCTAGTTGTGGTGGTTAGTCAGGGTACTGCAATCTCATAGATTCCAACTGCTCTGGTGTATTGCCTTTTTGCCTGCACTCCTCAGCTACCGAATCATAACACAGTGCATTCTCTCTCAAAATCTGGAACACAGTCCGAACATGTTTCACATGAGAGTCCAAGTCATTGGAAAAAAATCAAGATATCATCCAAATAAACAATCAGAAATTTATCCACAAAATCCCTGAAAATATCATTCATGAAGGATTGAAAAAAACGGAAGGAGCATTAGTGAACCCAAAGGGCATCACTAGGTACTCAAAATGCCCTCTGGGGTATTAAACGCCGTCTTCCATTCATCCCCGTGCTTAATGCGAATAAGGTTATACGCCCCCCTGAGGTCAAGCTTGGTAAACCAACTAGCACTTTTCACCCTGGAAAACAGGTCAGAAATCAAGGGTAACGGATATTGATACTTCACAGTGATCTTATTCAAGAGACGATAATCAAAACACGGCCTCAATGAACCATCCTTTTTGGCCACAAAGAAAAAACCGGCACCCAAGGGTGAAGAGGATGGTCTGATATGACCCTTCTCCAATGACTCCTTGATATAAGATCGCATAGCATCGTGTTCAGGTACAGACAAGTTAAAAAGGCGACCTTTAGGAAATTTACCACCAGAATGTCAGTATTCCGGGTTTTCTAGGTAACTTTGTCAATGATTTTGCCCTTTGTTAAAATGGAGTTTGCTGTTTTGTGTGCCCTACTTCCTGTTCGTTTGTTTAAAACCCGGCTCAGGTGCTGGCTTCACTGCTGGAATATTCTGCTTCCGTTTCCCTGCAACCCAGCTGCTTTGTTCCTCACAGATCTTTTGTGTATTTACCAGGAAAGTGCATAACCTTATCTTCAGGTGTTTCTCAGCCACAGCAGTTTCTACCCATGGCTCTGGACATTCTCTGCATACGTAAGTTGCACATACTGTGTTATCACTAAACTGTTGACTTGGGAATTTAACCCTTGGTTCACTCCATCTGATAAGAACTGTGTTTCTGAACTGTTGCTGTTTAACCCTTCGTGCATTACCTCTGGTGAGAGCTGTTGGAACTGTTACTGGAACCTTACTGACATATGAACTTGTTGTTGGACTTCACTGAATTAAGCCACAACTGAGATTAACTTGTTCCTGGACCTCCCTGTGTTTTCTGCATACCTGGATCTGACTCTTCACACACCAGCAGTGTGTAAATCCAGCCACGTTACCTGTGCATCAGACTTACCTTGTGGTCACATTTGTGTGAGGACTCCGTCGTAAGAACTTTACCACCCTCGCTATAGAGGTTCAAGGACTTATATATCCGGATTCATATAACTGGACTTGTGTATATATATATGGACTCATTGCATGTCACTACGGGTTGTTTGAATATTGTTTTTGGGTGTTTTGCTGTTTCACAAATACATTATTTGCATTCAAAGAAACCCGTCTCTGATTGTTCATTGCCCCACGCTATCAGAATCCTCGAGTTCCTACAATAGTATTACAGGATATTCCAGCCTAAAAAAGAGGATTCTGCTGGGCAATGACGGAGACACGGGCAGACAAATTGTTCACCATAGTTAACTCCTTGCAGCAGGAGGTGGCGGCTGCACACAATCAGATTAGAGACTTGGAGTCTCGGGTTAACCACAATGCACAGGGGTTTGGTCAGGCTCTCCAAGATCTACGTTCTAGGTTAGGAGTCCTGGAGGCCTTACCTACTGAGCCTACCTCATCCACCAGTATGCCCAAATTGCCTCCATTCCGTTTTAATGGTGACCGAAGTCAATTCCGTGGGTTTGTTAATCAATGTATATTATTTTTTGATGTACATGCCTCCTACTACCGGTCTGATAGATCTAAGGTTCTATGTATTATTATGTTGTTGACATCACGTGCATTGGCTTGGGCAAATCCTATGGTTGAAAGTCATGATACCCGTCTAAATAATTTGGACAATTTTCTGGCAGCCATGGCGCAAATGTTCGACGATCCCAACCGCCGTGCTACCGCTGAATCTGCCTTGCTTTCCTTACGCCAGGGGAAACGGTCAGTCATAGAATATGTTACTGAATTTAAAAGGTTAGTGGTGGACACCCAGTGGGAAAACAATGCTTTATTACCAATCTTTAGAAAAGGTTTGTCAAATGCAATCAAGGATGAGCTAGCTCGTTCAGAGTCTCCACAGGAGTTTGAATTGTTTATACAGCACTGTGTACGTATTGATATCCGTTTAACTGAACGCAGACAAGAAAAATGGGCCGCTGTAAATCGCATTACTAATTACTCTCTTCCGTCCAGGGAAACCACAGGCAAAAACCCGCGAGAGGCTGAGGAGGTGCCTATGCAGGTGGACTCACTGCAGAGACGTGAGAATAATGAACGCCGCGAACACCGTCTCCGTGAGCGCTTATGTTTCTATTGTGGTCAATCGGACCATTTCCTCATCAATTGTCCTAAATGTCCTAGGCGACCCAACAAGGTGTTGGCGGTAGTAGGGGATTATGATAACACAGACGCTGAGTCTGAAGTTTCGGAAACCAGTCTACATCTAGATGCGGTTTTTCCCCAATACTGATGCCGACTTCCCCTAAAGATCAAGGGAGAAATATTCACATTGTTCTCTTCCTATACAGATTCAGTGGGAGGAACAGTGGATATCAAGTTCTGCCATGATAGACTCTGGAGCAGGTGGGAATTTCATGGATTTTTGCAAAGGAACATGGTATAAAGACACAACTAAGAGCTTCACCAATCACTATGGAAACGGTGGATGGTTCCCCATTAGTTTCTGGACCAGTAGATCGGGAGACAGTGCCTCTGGAGTGTAAGATGGAACCAGACCATCAAGAAACACTTTCATTCATGTTAATATCTTCTCCTCATTTTCCTGTAATTTTAGGAATTCCCTGGTTACGGTCACAAAATCCAATCATCAATTGGGAAACCAAGGAGATAACCTTTCTCCCGAAGTGCAGTTCTACCATCAGTCCAACTGTGGCGGCTCCAGTTACCCAGAACTTGGAAGAGGTGATACAGGTACCTACTCTCCCTCTGATTTATCAGGAATTCTCAGACATTTGTGATAAAAGGAAGGCAGATCAACTTCCCCCACATAGACCGTATGACTGCCCCATAGAATTGCTTCCTGGAGCAGCGATTCCTTTCGGCCATGTTTACCCGTTGGCGGCTCCGGAATTAAAATCTTTACGAGAGTATATAGATGAGAATTTAGCCAAGGGGTTTATCCGACCATCTTCTTCACCAGCGGGAGCTCCAATATTCTTTGTAAAGAAGAAGGATGGTACTCTAAGACCCTGCATTGACTACCGGGAGTTAAATAAGGTAACCATTCGTAACAGGTACCCGTTGCCCCTAATTCCAGAATTGTTGGAAAGAGTTCGCCAGTCCAAAGTATTTACCAAATTAGATCTTCGTGGGTCATATAATTTACTCCGTATACGGCCCGGAGACGAATGGAAGACAGCTTTTAGATGCCGGTATGGACATTTTGAATATTTGGTGATGCCATTCGGACTCTGTAACGCTCCTGCTGCTTTTCAACATTTAGCCAACAACATTTTCAGGGATTTATTGGACCAATATGTGGTAATTTACCTTGATGACATCTTAATCTTTTCTGACTCCTTACAGGAACATCAGGAACATGTCAAGACCGTACTTAGACGTTTGAGAGATAATCATTTGTACATCAAACTCGAAAAGTGTGAGTTCCATTGTTCTGAAATTCAATTTTTAGGCTATGTTATCTCGCCTCAGGGATTGAATATGGAGTCCAGCAAGATCCAGGCAATCTTGGACTGGCCGGTACCAGGAAACATTAAGGAGGTACAACGATTCATTGGCTTTGCTAACTTTTATAGACGGTTTATCCGAAATTTTTCAGAAATTGTCCGTCCCATCACTCTCCTCACCAAGAAGGGGAAGAAGTTTGAATGGTCTTCGCAAGCTCAGGAAGCCTTTGATCGCCTGAAGGGTTGTTTTACCACGGCTCCAATATTGATGCATCCGGATCCTGCACAGCCTTTTATCGTGGAGGTGGACGCGTCTGACTGTGCATTGGGAGCTATCCTCTCACAACGTACCGGAGACAAAGGTTTGCTGCACCCGTGTGCCTTCTTCTCTCGTAGGTTATCTTCTGCAGAACTGAACTATGATGTGGCAGATAAGGAACTTTTGGCAATTATTTCTGCCTTTAAGGAATGGAGACACCATTTGCAGGGGCAACTCAGCAGGTAGTAGTACTCACGGATCATCGCAATTTGGAATTCCTTAAGTCTGCCAGGTGTCTTTCTCCTTGACAAGCTAGGTGGAGTTTGTTCTTGAACCAGTTTAATTTTATTATTTCGTACCGCCCAGGTTCACGTAATGGGAAAGCTGACGCATTATCCCGAATCCATACCGTGGATTCCGTGCCTGGGACCCCGTCGAAGACCATCTTGTCGGAGGCCAATTTCGTTGGAGTGCTCCGGAACCGGGACTTGTGGCAGGAGATCAAGCTGGCCTATGACGGTGACGTATTTCTTGCAGCTCCACCTGACAATGTGAATCTTGTCCTTCGGAATGGTGTGTGGCTTAGAGATCGATGTATTTATGTCCCAGAGGCTGTAAGACTTCGAGTTCTCAAATTGGTCCACGACTCTAAATTGGCTGGTCATAGGGGGGTACAGAAGACGCAGGAATTGTTAACTCGTTTTTTTGGTGGCCTACCTGCTTGAAGGATGTGAATGACTATGTCCGCTCTTGTGAAGTTTGTGCCCGGTACAAGGTTCCTCGCGTTTCACCTACTGGTCTTCTTAAACCGCTACCTGTACCGTCTCGCCCTTGGGGGTCTATTTCGATGGACTTTATTGTGGAGTTACCCACCTCTGGTGGTAAAAATACTATTTTGGTGGTAGTAGATCGTTTAACGAAAGCTGCTCATTTCATTCCGTGTGCTGGTCTTCCCTCAGCTACAGAGACAGTAGATCTAGTTATCCAGAACATTTTCCGGCTGCATGGGGTACCAGATGACATCATTTCTGACTGGGGAATACAATTTACCTCTAGATTTTGGAAAGGATTTGTTCTGCGCTCCACATTAATGTTTGCTTGTCTTCTGCATACCATCCTCAGACCAACGGGCAGACCGAACGGACAAATCAAACCTTGGAGCAATATCTACGCTGTTACGTCAGTCATTTGCAGGACGATTGGCTGAAGCTACTTCCTCTAGCGGAATTTTCGTACAACAACTCCCAAAGCAGTTCCACGAAGGTAACGCCTTTTTTTGCCAACCTGGGTTATCATCCAAGTATTTTGCCTAGGTCTCCGGTTACGATTTCGGTACCAGCGGTTGAAGACAGAGTGACGGCGTTGCAACGTAATCTTGAAGTTTTGAAGGACTCCCTGACCACAGCACAGGAGCGTTACAAGAAGTCGGCCGATAGATTCCGGAAACCAGCACCTATGTATAAGGTAGGAGACTCAGTTTGGTTGTCCACCAAGAATCTAAAATTGGGTGTTCCTTCGCAGAAACTGGGACAGAAATTCATCGGTCCATTCAAGATCACTGGGATTGTGAGCTCTGTTGCCTGTCGGTTGAAGCTACCACGGACTTTAAAGGTAACACCCAGTATTTCATGTTTCCTTATTAAAACCAGTCTCTCCTAACACGTTTCAGGGACGTATCGTACCTCCCC
>JARQOD010000003.1:9393535-9473319 GCA_033576555.1 Oophaga sylvatica | reverse complement strand
GCAAAAGCTCACAGTTGCAACTGAGCAGGAAGAAGAGATGGCGATGCAAGACGCTTCAGACATAACGACTGACTCCTCTCCTCCAGCCCTCAGAAGCAAAAACCACGTACGGAGGCTCCTGTGGGTGAGTCACAATCAGAACTTAATGCTGCATTCTCTGCTCCAGCTTCTAATCAACCTGCCTCAGAAGCGTATATAAAGGAGCTAATCATAGCCTTGAGCGGTTCAATACAAGGTAAACTGGATAAACTACAGGCCGCAGTGGAAGCATCTGTGGACAATGTGTCATACAGGGTTAACACAGTAGAACATAAAATGGAGGAGGTAATAGGATCGCACAACGCCCTCATAGACTCCCACTATGCATTATATGACGAAGTGCAATATCTAAAATCCAAGATGGCAGATATCGAAGATAGACATCGCAGAAATAATATTAAAATAAGAGGAGTGCCAGAGTCGGTTCTCTCATCAGACCTTCAGGACTATGTGGTAGATTTGTTCCGCATTTTTGTCCCAGAAGCAACCGACCGCGATCTTATTATCGATCGAATACATAGGCTTCCTAGAGCCAAATTTTTGCCGCCAAATGTGCCGAGGGATGTATTGCTCAAAGTACATTTTTTCCATATTAAAGAACGAATATTACTTGCAGCCAGGAAAATGAAGGAATTCCCTACGCCATACTTGGGATTACAGCTATATACTGATTTATCTCAAGCCACCTTGCAAGCACGAAGAAACCTCCAGCCCTGACCTCCGCTCTCAGAGCAGCTTCTATACAGTACAAATGGGGTTTTCCACTGAAACTCTTGGTGCGCCATGAAGATACCCTACATATCATTCACTCACTGAAGGAAGGATGCGACTTGGCAAAAAGTTGGGGTGTGAAGATTGACCTGCAACTACAGACTGCGATCCAGAAACCTTCTAAACCGACGCAAGATTGGCAAACCCAGAGCTCCCCACGTTGATCCGGTCGAGCTAAAAATCGACGTAGTTCTCTCTACAGCGGCTAGCTACTTGGGACCGTTCCGTTAATACGGGCTAGCCTACTAGTTTTTGAGGCCTTATTAGAAGGCCATTTGAACTCCTTCCCCCTGGAGATTTTCGGTCGAGGAGCATATTTGAGTATCGATATGTACCTTCGATTGATCCTTTATGATCCAACTCAGTTACACTGCTTTTGTTATGCCTTTACTCGTTGTGTCCCCCTCCTTATGTTTCTATCCCTAGTATTACCCAAAGATCTACTTCACATCCCAAACCCTTCTTGCGCTGCCGAAATGGAATTACCCAGCATACTCCGCCTTGAGACCGCAATATCCAAATTTCATCTACTCCAAGGTTCGGCCTTGCGGTGCGGTAAGCAAATTATGATATCTCAATATGTCGCTTAATTTGGTATCCCTCAACGTTAGGGGACTGAATTCCCCTTATAAGCGCTCTTATCTATGGAGAGAGGCAGGTAGACTTAAAGCAGATATACTTTTTCTGCAGGAAACTCACTTTTCTCGTACTAAAATGCCCCTCTTTAGCAGCGTTAAATACACGCAGATTTTCCTAGCCTCTCAGGAGAAGAAAAGGGCAGGCGTTGCTATTTTGTTCTCCACTGACGTGTCATTTCAATGCGAATCTTCCTACATTGACCCTGCAGGTTGTTTTATAATACTGGTGGGACTGCTACAGAACAAAATGGTCACTGTGGTTAATATATATGCACCGAATTTACGACAAATTCGTTTCCTAAACAGGGTAATGCGTAAAGTCCGAGTAATGGCGAAGGGAAGTCTGCTTATGGGAGGGGACTTCAACATGATAGCTGATGGGTCGTTAGATTCTTCTAATCCTAGATCCCGGCATGTCCCATGTCTCCAACAATGGTTAAGATCACACTCCCTATACGATACATACAGATGCCTTAATTCTAGCTCTAGGGCTTACTCCTTCTACTCAGCTCGACATCGCACCTTTTCACGCATTGACATGTTTGTCGTGGATCGTTGGGCATTGCCAGATGCTAAATCTGCTACGGTAGGGACGGCCGCGTGGTCGGACCATGCGCCGGTAACGTTGGAGTGGTCTCCGCGAGCCAATGCATCAACGACGAGGCAATGGCGAAATAACCTGGCACTGTACACCGATTCTTCATATGCGACACGTATACGACAGCATATAGCAGACTACTTTAGTGTTAATGCTACTCCTGACGTTACTCCCTCGATAATATGGTTAGCTCACAAGGCTGTCATGCGGGGACACCTCATCCAAATGGGAGCTCAGAGGAAAAAAGCACTGACGAGTCAGCTGGATAGTTTATTGCTGAAAGTCCAATTAGCTGAGAATGAAGTCACTTCACAACCAACTTTGAATAATCATCGAAGTCTGATGACCCATCGACATAATTTACAGCTTCACCTGTTTAGCCAACACGATAAATATATACGCACCATGCGTGCAACCCACTACGGGTCAATTAATAAAACTTCTCGATACATGGCATCCAAACTGAAACAAAGGCGAATCCGTAGTACGGTGTTCTCACTAAAAAACTCCCAATGCCCTCACTCGTCAATCACACACCCTATGGAAATAGCGGAGTCGTTTCGTAAATATTACGAACAGTTATATAATCTCAAAGATTCCCCGGGAGTTACACAACCTACAGACCTAGCCATTAACTCTTTTTTATCTCAAATTGACCTCCCGAAACTATCCCCTTCATCGGCCTCTATGCTAAATGCCCCAATCTCGGTGACTGAAACCTTGCAATCCGTCAATATGTCTAAACTGGGCAAATCACCTGGCCCTGACGGGTACTCGAATGAATATCTCCGAACCTTCTCTGAATTACTTGCGCCGCATTTGACTAACATGCTAAACTCAGCTCGTGAATGCGCTTCTTTCCCGCCTGAGTTCTTAGAAGCGACAGTAACTGCGATTCCTAAGCCTGGGAAATCCCTAACGAACCTGGAAACTTTAGACCCATATCGCTACTGAATTCAGATACTAAGATATACGCTAAAATACTGGCCATCAGGCTATCTAACATTTTACCACTGCTGATTCATACTGATCAGACAGGATTCGTGGCGGGACGCCAAACATCTGACGCAACACGACGTGTCCTCAACCTGCTTCAATTTGCTTCGAGAGGTTGGGCGCCTTCTTTGCTTCTATCGTTGGATGCGGAGAAGGCGTTCGACCGAATTCATTGGGGATTTATGTTCCACACTTTGCGCAGGTTTGGTTTCGAGAACTACTTTTTACACTACATCGAAGCTTTATATTCCTGCCCATCCGCTAGGGTGCTTATTAATGGCACTTTATCGCAACCATTCTACATAACGAACGGCACCCGTCAGGGTTGTCCCCTGTCTCCCCTCCTCTTTGTTCTCATCATGGAACCATTGGCGGAGAGAGTCAGATTGGATCAGACTATTAGAGGTATCCCAATTTCTGGTAGACAACACAAGATAAGTCTGTATGCAGATGATATTGTCCTCCTATTAACCGACCCGTTAACCTCCCTACGATCAGCCTGTAATACCCTAGACGAATTTGGGCGGATATCTCACTACAAACTCAACTACACCAAATCACACCTCATGGGAGTACACATTGATCCCCAACTTAAGGCTGCGATGCTTGCTGAGTTCCCCTTCAAATGGCAGGATACTACGATAACGTACCTAGGCATTAAGCTTACCTTACCATTTCACAAGACAGTGTTACAAAATATGAACGGCCTAATACAGGATATTCAGGAGACTCTAGACACATTCTCAAAAACAGACATATCATGGATGGGTCGGATCGTATCCTATAAGATGATGATCTTACCTAAAATCCTATATATATATAGAACGCTTAATCTCCCGATACCAAGGAAATATATAACAAGGCTCTCATCACAAATGTTGGGGTTTATTTGGGCTGGGAAGAAACCCAGGGTGGCCTCCTCAGTCTTGAGAATGTCTTGTTACCATGGAGGGGCGGGCGTCCCCAACCTACACGCATATTACCACGCTACGATTATACGTCAAACTAGACACTGGTGGATGCAATCTACACACTCCTCTTGGCCGACCATAGAATTAGTCTTAAATCATTCAAGACCATTACACTTGCATTTGTTAGTTTACATTGTAGATAAAACTCTTCCTCCACCGGCTTCACATGTAGTGAAAGCGTCTCTACGTAGTTGGGTCTTATTAACATCCAAGTTGAGATATGATACACAGGTCTCTGCGACAGCATTACCGATCGCACTTCTCCATCAGTGTATTCCAGACTTAGACACCCGGAACTGGGGGGAACTTGGCCTGCAAACTTGGGGAGATGTAGCCACAATGCAATTTACAAGCCACATTCCACATCTAACCGCATTCCATATTCGAAGGGCTAGATCCTATATCCTCTCTGGTAATAAGCTTGATACGCGGGTTCCTCTGACCCTTTGAAACCTTATCTTGGGCACTAACCCCCAACCTCACTTTGCTACAACTAAGCACTTATATGCAATATTTAACGACTCCATTCACTTTACTAAACGAGCCCACATCCTCAGTTGGGAAATTGACCTAGGAAGACTGTATTCTGAGACTCAGTGGGAACTTGCGTTTAAATGGGCTAAAAAAGCGTCGCTCTCCATGACGCTTCAAGAGTCGCATATGAAGTGCATGTCACGCTGGTATTACACTCCTGAGAGGCTGGCCAGGTTGTTTCCCGGAACCTCTGATTGTTGTTGGAGGAACTGTGGAGAGACGGGCTCCTTATTCCACATATTTTGGAGCTGCCCTGGGGTTTTGTGCTTCTGGGGAGAGGTTTTCAACTTACTAGATTTGGTGACATCTTTGAGAATACAGCGTTCTCCTCACATAGCATTATGCCTGCTGGAGATTGACACGGTACCTCTAGAATTCCGCAGGTTTGTAGCACATACTCTAATGGTAGCTAAAGTAATGTTAGCCCAACGCTGGAAAACTGCTTCCATACCATCGATGCTTGAGCTGACCTCTCGACTTAAAGAACATCACGCACTGGAATTTTTATATGCTATCCGCAATAATTGCGTAACACTATGCAACCGCACTTGGGCCCCATGGTCCAAATATTGCAAAGACTCATTACATTCTGTCTCAACAGGTCACCCTTAAGTGATCTCTAAACGAAACGCAAGAAATGGTCCTTCTCACCGATATTACCTCCCTTCCTTCCTATTACCAAATCCTTTCCTTATGTTTATTGTTTGTATACCTAGTTAGTCCATGTCTTGTCTTGTTTATTTTTACTGTTTTACAACGTATGGTCTCCTGTAGGCCCAATTATATGCTTTCTTGTACATGCAATAACCAAAAATTTTCAATAAAAAACTATTGAACATGAAAAGAACAACACTCTATACAACATATAGATTAGCAACATCAGCATGTAAATATAGAATAGATTTACCTGACACGATATCCGTTGAACTCAGGGTTAATCTTGAGGACTTGATACACTGTCACAGGAAAGAGGAGGACCGGGGGTCTAACCTGACCCTAAACTGGGGTCCTAACTAATCCCTCACCTTGGAGGTACTGATAATGGTTCAGAGGTCCAAGTCTCCAGCCTAACCCTGTCTCCTATCAGTCCCTGAACCCTGTAATCAGTCCTAAGAAGGATTCCGATTACCACCAAAGGGATACGGGCTGATCTCTGTCAAATACACAGATTAGACATACAAGACAGACTGGAGAAAACACAGACTTGCATACACACTCAAACACAGAAGGAACACAAATGATCTGGGATATTAAACTCTAAGCAAGGTGAGCTTAAAACAACTAAGGAGCTCTTTAACTTAAGTCTATACAGATAGGATTGTATCTGTGGTCTGCATGAAGAATTTCACTGGCAACTCCCAACACAGACAACCAGAGATTTAAAGGAAACCAATCAACAAATAATTAATTGCAGCCGGAAGAAACTGCACCCAGTCCCAGAACTGAGCACAGACAGAATTAACTCCCTAACTGCCAAACACAAAGAAACAGCAACTCAGCTGTGAGAAGTCAGAATGTGCAACCGCGACGATCTTCGTGGCGATGCACACATGACACTGGTGCAGTGAGTTGGCAGCATCAGGTCTAGTTTGATTTTGATAATGTTTGACTTTTGCCTTTTTTTAACAATCTTTTTATAATAAAAAATTTTTATTTTAAAAATGCATTCGTGTTTTTTTTCAATTATGTTACCTATATGGGAGAAGGGCTAATGATGGGTGAGATGTGGGGAGGGAGTAATGGGGATGGCAAAGAGACATGTTACCAGCAGCTGCAGTTTTTAAAATCTTTTCAAAGGCTTTTTTGTTGTCTATTTTTTGTTTTACATTGTATCTACTTGTCACACACGGGGTCATGGGAGTACCATCAGTCATAGGAGTTAATTGTTACAAAAATAAAGAAAAAAGTTTCAAATATTTACAATTATTTTAAGGGCTGTGGCAAGACGACTCGCTCGGCTCTCCAGGAAGTAGACTCAGGACACACGTTCTCAGGTTTTCCTTCTGCTGGTTTATTATCAGCCATAAACTCATGCAGGTTTCGCAGGAAAAGTAAACATGACCCTTCTGGGTTAAATGGGAAAAACATAAAAAAACAAACAATGACTCAGTCCATAGATGAGTGGGTTCCACCCGCTCTCGGTAGCATAAATTGCACTGCTAAAGTCCTTGTGGTAAGCTCTGCAGCTTCCACTATACTGTCTGGAGACTTTCTTCTCCAGACCACACTTCAGAGAAAAAAAAACAGGACTGAGCTTTTATACATTGCTCAGCCAGTCCAGTACCGCTTGTAACCACCAGAGGGAGCCTCTGCTCAGAACTCATTTCAAGTCCATTCACAACAGTACCCCCCCTTGAGGAGGGGTCACCGAACCCTCACTTGAGCAACCAGGTCGGTCAGGATGAGTTCTATGATACGCACGGATGAGTCTCCTAGCATGGATGTCCGAAGCAAACACCCAAGAATTGTCTTCCTGACCATAACCTCTCCACTTAACCAAATACTGGAGTTTCCGTCTAGAAAAACGAGAATTCAAAATTTTCTCAACCTCAAACTCCATATTGCCCTCAACCAGAACAGGGTCAGGAGGCAAAGCAGTAGGAACCACTGGCTCAACAAACCTCTTCAACAAGGACTTGTGGAACACATTATGGATCTTAAATGTCCCTGGAAGAAGCAAACGAAAAGAAACAGGATTAAGAATCTCCATGATCTTATAAGGTCCAATGAACCTAGGCTTAAATTTAGGAGATGCCACTCTCATAGGAATATTTTTTGAGGACAACCAGACCAAGTCCCCCACTTTAAACCGAGGACCATCAGTCCTATGCCGGTTAGCAAACCGCTGGGCCTCTCCTGAGAGAGGGACAACCTCTGCACTACCTGGTCCCAAATCTGTTGCATACGCTCCACAACAGAGTCAACACCTGGACAGACAGAAGCCTCCGTCTGTCCTGAAGAAAATCGAGGGTGAAACCCAGAATTACAGAAAAATGGAGACCTCAAAGTGGCAGAGCTAGCCCTATTATTAAGAGCAAACTCAGCCAAAGGCAAAAAAGAGACCCAGTCATCCTGATCAGCAGACACAAAGCATCTTAGATAAGTCTCCAATGTCTGATTTGTTCTCTCAGTTTGACCATTGGTCTGAGGATGAAACGCCGAGGAGAAAGACAATTGAACACCAAGTTTAGAACAAAAGGTCCTCCAAAATCTGGAAACAAACTGGACTCCTCTGTCAGACACAATGTTCTCAGGAATGCCGTGTAAACGAACCACGTGCTGAAGGAACAAAGGTACCAATTCAGAGGAGGAAGGCAACTTAGGTAATGGCACAAGATGTATCATCTTGGAAAACCTATCACAAATCACCCAGATGACGGTCATTCTCTGAGAAACAGGGAGGTCAGAAATGAAATCCATAGAGATATGGGTCCATGGTCTCTTGGGCACAGGCAATGGCATCAACAAACCACTAGAGCGAGAGCAAGGCTTGGAGCGAGAGCAAGTCCCGCAGGACTGCACAAATTCCCTGACATCACGAGACAAGGTAGGCCACCAAAAGGACCGACTAACCAAGTCTCTGGTACCAAAAATTCCGGGATGACCGGCCAACGCGGAACAATGAATCTCAGACATCACACTCTTTTTCCACTGGTCCGGGACAAACAATTTCCCAACAGGGCAGCGCTCGGGCCTATCCTCCTGACACCCCTCCAGAGCCAGTCTCAAATTGGGCGAGATGGCGGAAAGAACTACACCTTCTTTCAAAATAACAGAAGGATCAGATAACTCAGGAGAGTCCGCAAGGAAACTCCTTGAAAGGGCATCCGCCTTAACATTCTTAGTGCCAGGAAGAAAGGAAACCACAAAATTAAAACGTGTGAAAAACAAGGCCCACCTGGCCTGTCTAGGATTAAGTCGCTTGGCAGATTCCAGTTAAACCAGATTCTTATGGTCAGTAAGGACCACCACCTGATGTTTGGCTCCCTCCAGCCAATGTCTCCACTCTTCAAAAGCCCACTTCATGGCCAATAACTCCCGATTACCCACGTCATAATTACGTTCAGTAGGAGAAAATTTTCGAGAGAAAAAGGCACAAGGGTTACTTTTAGAGGTCTCTGGATCTCTTTGGGACAAAACGGCACGTGCCCCAATTTCAGAGGCATCAACCTCCACCTGAAATGGCAGAGAAACATCAGGCTGCCGTAGAACAGGAGCAGAAATGAATCTCTGCTTAAGTTTCTGAAATGCAGAGACTGCCTCAGGAGGCCAATTCACCACATCAGAACCCTTTTTGGTCAAATCAGTTAATGGTTTAACAATAACCGAGAAATTACCAATAAATTTACGATAAAAATTGGCAAAACCCAAAAATCTTTGAAGAGCCTTTAATGAAGTAGGTTGGACCCAATCACAGATGGCCTGAACCTTGACCGGGTCCATTTCAATAACAGATGGGGACAAAATGAATCCCAAAAATGAGATCCTCTGTACACCAAAAAGACACTTTGATCCCTTCACATACAGAGCATTCTCTCTCAAAATCTGGAATACAGTTCGAACATGTTTCACATGAGAGTCCCAGTCATTAGAAAAAATCAAGATATCATCCAAATAAACAATCAGAAATTTATCCACAAAATCCCTGAAAATGTCATTCATGAAGGACTGGAAGACAGAAGGAGCATTAGTGAGCCCAAAGGGCATCACAAGGTACTCAAAATGCCCCTCAGGGGTGTTAAATGCCGTCTTCCATTCATCCCCGTGCTTAATGCGAATAAGGTTATATGCCCCCCTGAGGTCAAGCTTGGTAAACCAAGTAGCGTTTTTCACCCTGGAAAACAGGTCAGAAATCAAGGGTAACGGGTATTGATATTTCACAGTAATATTGTTTAAAAGACGATAATCAATACACGGCCTTAATGAACCATCCTTTTTGGCCACAAAGAAAAAACCGGCACCTAAGGGTGAAGAGGATGGTCTGATATGACCTTTCTCCAATGACTCCTTGATATAAAACCGCATAGCGTCATGTTCAGGTACAGACAAGTTAAAAAGGCGACCTTTAGGGAATTTACTACCAGGCACTAATTCAATAGCGCAATCATAGCTCCTATGGGGAGGCAAGGATGCAGATTTACTTTCGCTAAACACATCAGAAAAATCAATCAAAAAGTCAGGAACATCCTGAGCCTGGGGGAGGCAGAAAAAACAGGAGTGTTGGTATTAACACATTGGCAGCCCCAACTGGTTACAGACACAGATTTCCAATCCAAAACAGGATTATGAGACTGTAACCAAGGGAAACCCAGCACGATAATGTCATGCAGATTATACAGAACCAAAAATTTGCAGCTCTCATGATGATCAGGTTCAACCCTCATTATCACCTGAGTAGAGAACTGAGGTTTATTCTCAGCCAAAGGGGTAGAATCGATTCCCAGTAGGGGTATCAAGGGAAATCCACAACGTTTAGCAAAATCAAAATCCATCAGGTTAATAGCTGCTCCCGAATCAACGAAAGCCTGAGCAGAAAATGAGGACAGAGAGCATATCAGAGTAACAGTTAATAAAAACTTAGTCTGAACACTACCCAAGACAACTGAGCGTGCAAAACGTCTTCCCCGCTTAGGGCAGACTGAAATAGCATGAGAGGCATCACCACAGTAGAAACATAACCCATTGCACTTTCGAAACTCATGACGCTGTGTCCCAGAAACCACTCTATCACACTGCATGGATTCAGAAGCAGGTTCACAAGGCAACACTATTCCACGCATACTTCTCCGCTCACGCAAACGTCTGTCAATTTGAATCGCTAATGACATAGAATCATTGAGACCAGAGGGGACAGGGAATCCCACCATAACATCCTTTACATTATCTGACAGACCCTTCCGAAAAAGGGCTGCCAAAGCGTCGTCATTCCATTTGGTCAGGACTGCCCACCTACGGAATCTCTGACAGTATAACTCAGCGTCATCAAGCCCCTGATTTAATGCCAACAAGGCTTTTTCAGCTTGATCAGTGACATTAGGCTCATCGTACAATAACCCCAAGGCCTGAAAAAATGCATCAACATCACTCAAAACAGGATCCCCAGGTGTCAGGGAAAAAGCCCAATCCTGATGATCGCCGCGCAGGAGAGAGATGACAATTTGAACCTGCTGCGCTGCGTTCCCTGAGGACTTAGATTTTAAGGCAAAAAACAATTTACAATTATTTTTGAAATTCAGAAACTTGGCTCGATCCCCCAAAAACAAATCTGGCATGGGAATCCTAGGTTCCACAACAGGCAACCTAGCAAGATAGGTAGCAATACTCCGAACCTCAGTGGCAAGCTGATCCACACGGCCAGACAACTGTGCAAACTCCATTGAGAGAAAAAATCCTCCCCAGCACCCAGAGATACAGAGGGAAAAAAAAAAAAAATGCAACAAACAGAAAAATATCTCTGACAACTCTGGCAACCTTTTTTTTTCTTTCACAATATTTTTCCCTTCTGTGAGTACCATTCAATTTTTTGGGCCGGTGATACTGTTATGTTTCGGTAGCTGAGGAGTGCAGGTAAAAAAGGAAATACACCAGAGCAGTTGGAATCTATGAGATTGCAGTACCCTGACTAACCACCACAACTAGAGGCAGCCGTGGAGCGTTCCTACGTTGGTCCTAGACGCCTCGTCACAGCCTGAGAAACTAACTACACCTAAAGATAGAAAGAGGAAAGCTATCTGCCCCGGAGCAGATCCCCAAAGAACATAGAAAGCCCCCAAACATGTAATGGCGGTTAGACAAGAAGAAATACTGACACAGACAGAAAATAGTATGAGCAAACGTTGGGGCCCAAACTACCTAAATAGAAAAGGATAGGAAGGGCACTTACTGCAATCCCAAAAAACCCTAAAAAGCACCAACTCTACTAATTTCAAAAACACCTGAGATCACACGACCTCTACCACCTAAATTAGTTCTCTGGTGTAACAAAATCAAAACAGCAGCCACTGAAAAAAATGGAAAAAGCAAATGTACAAACATCAGTGGCTGAACTAAACTGAGAGGGCAAAAGCCCCGGAGGGGACCCTGAAGGCCCCCACAGAAGTGCAGGACAAAATGCAAAAATCAAGCACAAAAACAAAAAGAAGAAAATGTCCTATCTGTTAGCAGGAGATGCAGACACGACACAGCAGGCTACAAAGGAAACAGGAATCAAGGATTGAGACCAGAACAATTGATCACCGGCAACCCTGATGGGAATGCGAGTCCCTTATATAAGACCAGTCAGTAACACTGGATTCCCAATCCTCACAATCTTCACTGGACATTCCAGTACCGCTTGTAACCACCAGAGGGAGCCTCTGCTCAGAACTCATTTCAAGTCCATTCACAACAGAAACCAGGATGGATGAACACAGAACTTAAACACATGCTAAAAAGGAAGAAAGAAATGTTTATCAAATGGAAAGAGGGAGGCATATCTAAAGAAGAATTTTAATGCCATCTGCAGAACCTGCAGGGCACAAATTAGATTATCTAAAGCTGACAATGAATTAAGGCTTGCAAGAGATGTCAATAGCAACAAAAAAGGATTTTGGGGATACGTCAAAAGTAAAAAAAAAAGTAAAAGATGCTATAGGATTTTTACAGGATGAAAATGATGAAATGGTAAGAAAGGACGTTGAGAAGGCTGAACTTTTAAATTCCTATTTTGCATCTGTTTTCTCTCAGAAAGGAAATGTAACATCAACTGATCTTCACTGTCCTATTAAAGGAATAGAAGAATCCAGGATATCTATAAACAGAAAGACAGTGAGGAAACACTTAGCTAACCTAAATGAATTCAAGTCTCCAGGTCCAGACGAATTACACCCCAGAATACTGAAGGAGATAGCAGAAGAAATACTTGAACCACTGTCCATAATCTTTGAAAATTCTTGGAGAACAGGAGATGTCCCAGAAGACTGGAGAAGAGCAAATGTTGTTCCTATCTTCAAAAAGGGGAAGAAGGTGGACCCAGAGAACTACAGGCCGGTGAGTCTGACTTCTATACCAGGAAAGATCTTTGAACAAATTATTAAAGAACATGTATGTAAGTACCTGCATAAGAATGAAGTGATTAAACAGAGTCAGCATGGGTTTGTAACTAATAAGTCATGTCAGACTAACTTAATTTCCTTCTATGACAGAATCACTGACTGGGTGGATCAGGGAAATGCTGTAGATATAGTATATCTTGACTTCAGCAAAGCCTTTGACAAAGTATCTCACACAATCCTTATTGAAAAAATGACTAAGGTAGGAATGGACAAGGCAACTGTTAGGTGGATTCATAACTGGCTTAGTGATCGGACTCAAAGAGTGGTCGTATATGGCTGCACATCCAGTTGGAAGAATGTCTCAAGTGGGGTACCACAAGGCTCTGTTTTGGGCCCTGTATTGTTCAACATCTTTATCAATGATTTAGATGAAGGAATTGAGGGTAAACTGATCAAATTTGCTGATGACACAAAGCTAGGAGGGGTAGCTAATACTAGAGAAGAGAGAGAGAGGATTCAAAAAGATATAAATAAACTGGAGCAGTGGGCAGCAACTAACAGAATGGTTTTTAACAGGGAAAAATGCAAAGTACTACATCTGGGCAATAAAAATGAAAAAAGCATATACAAAATGGGAGGAATAGGGCTAAGTAACAGCACATGTGAAAAAGACTTGGGTATACTAATTGATCACAGACTGAACATGAGTCAACAGTGTGATGCAGCAGCAAGAAAGGCAAATACAATTCTAGGATGTATCAACAGAAGCATACAGTCTAGATCATGTGAGGTCATTATTGCCCTCTACTCCTCTTTGGTCAGACCTCATCTGGAATACTGTGTCCAGTTTTGGGCACCACATTTTAAAAAAGACATCAACAAACTGGAGCAAGTTCAAAGAAGAGCCACCAGAATGTTGACCGGTCTGCAAACCATGTCCTATGAGGAACGGTTGCAGGATTTGGGAATGTTTAGCTTGCAAAAAAGAAGACTGAGAGGAGACTTAATAGCTGTCTACAAATATCTCAAGGGTTGTCACATTGTAGAAGGATCATCTTTATTCTCATTTGCACAAGGAAAGACTAGAAGCAATGGGATGAAACTGAATGGGAGGAGACACAGATTAGATATTAGAAAAAACTTTTTGACAGTTAGGGTGATCAAGGAGTGGAACAGGCTGCCACGTGAGGTGGTAAGTTCTCCTTCAATGGAAGTCTTCAAACAGAGGCTGGACAGACATCTGTCCGGGATGATTTAGAGAATCCTGCTTTAAGCAGGGGGTTGGACCAGATGGCCCAGGCGGTCCCTTCCAACTCTACCATTCTATGATTCTATTATTCTATTTGTACCATATAAATGAGATTATGTATATACTATTCATACTATGGGCAATTATAGGCATTTTGCAATCAGGTCAGATTAACCCCTTCATGACCCAGCCTATTTTGACCTTAAAGACCTTGCCATTTTTTGCAATTCTGACCAGTGTCCCTTTATGAGGTAAGAACTCAGGAACGCTTCAACGAATCCTAGCGATTCTGAGATTGTTTTTTCATGACATGTTGGGCTTCATGTTAATGGTAAATTTAGGTCGATAATTTTTGCGTTTATTTGTGAAAAAAATGGAAATTTTGCGAAAAGTTCGAAAATTTCACAATTTTTAAATTTTGAATTTTTATTCTGTTAAACCAGAGTTATGTGACACAAAATAGTTAATAAATAACATTTCCCACATGTCTAATTTACATCAGCACAATTTTGGAAACAAAAATTTTTTGTTAGGAAGTTAAGAGTTAAAAGTTGACCAGCAATTTCTCATTTTTACAACAAAACTTACAAAACCATTTTTTTAGGGACCACCTCACATTTGAAGTCACTTTGAGGGGTCTTTATTGCAGGGGTCTTTAATTTTTTCAACAAAAATTTTCTTTTAGCATCAATTTTTTCATTTTTACATGGGCATCTGGATAAAATGGATCCTAAAATTTGTTGGGCAATTTCTCCTGAGTACACAGATACCTCATATGTGTTCATAAACCACTGTTTGGGCGCACGGCAGGGCTCAGAAGGGAAGGAGCGCCATTTGACTTTTTGAATGGAAAATATGCTGGAACATTTTACGGTTGCAATGTCGCATTTGGAGAGTCCCTGTGTGCCTAAACATTGGAGCTCCCCCACAAGTGACCCCATTTTGGAAACTAGACCCCCCAAGGAACTTATCTAGATGCATAGTGAGCACTTTGAACCCCAGGTGCTTCACAAATTGATCTGTAAAAAAAGAAAGTACTTTTTTTTCACACAAAAAAATTTTTAGCCTCAGTTTTTTCATTTTCACATGAGCAACAGGATAAAATGAATCCTATAATTTGTTGTGCAATTTATCCTGAGTACACAGATACTTCATATGTGGTCAAAAACCACTGTTTGGGCACACGGCAGGGCCCAGAAGGGATGGAGCGCCATTTGACTTTTTGAATGGAAAATTAGCTCCAATCGTTAGCGGACACCATGACGCGTTTGGACAGCCCCTGTGTGCCTAAACAGTGAAAAAAACCCACTAGTGACACCATTTTGGAAACTAGACCCCTTATGGAACTTATCTAGATGTGTTGTGAGCACTCTGAACCCCCAAGTGCTTCACAGAAGTTTATAACGCAGAGCAGTGAAAATAAAAAAAATAATTTTTTTCCTCAAAAATGATTTTTTAGCCTGCTTTTTTTTTATTTTCACAAGGGTAACAGGAGAAATTGGACCCCAAAAGTTGTTGTGCAATTTGTCCTGAGTACACCAATACCCCATATGTGGAGGGGAACCACTGTTTTGGCGCATGGGAGAGCCCAGAAAGGAAGGAGCGCCATTTTGGAAAGCAGACTTGATGGAATGTTCTGCGGGCGTCATGTTGCGTATGCAGAGCCCCTGATGTGCCTAAACAGTAGAAATCCCCCACAAGTGACCCCATTTTGGAAACTAGACCCCGCAAGGAGCTTATCTAGATGTGTAGTGAGCACTTTGAACAGCCAAGTGCTTCACAGAAGTTTATAAACACAGAGCAGTGAAAATCATTTTTTAGCCCGCTATTTTTTATTTTCCCAAGGGTAACAGGATAAATTGGACCCGAAAAGTTGTCAAATTTTTCCTGAGTACGCTGGTGCCCCATATATGGGGGGAACCTCTATTTGGGCGCACGGCAGGGCTCAGAAGGGAAGGAGCACCATTTGACTTTTTGAATGGAAAATTAGCTCCAATCGTTAGCGGACACCATGTCGTGTTTGGAGAGCCCCTGTGAGCCCCTGATTTTTTAGCCCAATATTTTTTTATTTTCACAATGGTTACAGGAGAAATTGGACCCCAAAAGTTGTTTTCCAGTTTGTCCCGAGTACGCTGGTACCCCATATGTGGGGGGAACCACTGTTTGGGTACACGTCAGGGCTCGGAAGGGATGTAGTGACGCTTTGAAATGCCGACTTGATGGAATGGTCTGCGGGCATCTTGTTATGTTTGCAGAGCCCCTGATGTGCTTAAATAGTAGAAACCCTCCACAAGTGACCCCATTTTGGAAACTAGACCCCCCAAGGAACTTATCCAGATGTGTGGTGAGCACCTTGAACCCCCACGTGCTTCACAGAAGTTTATAATGCAGAGCCGTGAAAACAAAAAAATCATATTTTTTCCACAAACATGATCTTGTAGTCCCCAATTTTTTTATTTTCCCAAGGGTAACAGGAGAAATTAGACCCCAAAAGTTGTTGTCCAATTTGTCCTGAGTACCCTGATGTCCCATATGTGGGAGAAAACTACTGTATGGGTACACGTCGGGGCTCGGAAGGGAATTAATAACGTTTTGAAATGCCGACTTGATGGAATGGTCTGCAGGCGTCATGTTACGTTTTCAGAGCCCATGATGTGCCTAAACAGTAGAAACCCTCCCAAGTGACCCCATTTTGGAAATTACATCCCTCAAGGAACTCCTCTAGATGTGTGGTGAGCACTTTGAATCTCCAAGTTCTTCACAGAAGTTTATAACGCAGAGCCGTGAAAATAAAAAATAATTTTTTTTCCACAAAAATAATTTTTTTAGTCCCAGTTTTTTTTCCCAAGGGTAACAGGAGAAATTAGACCCCCAAAGTTGTTGTGCAATTTTTCCTGAGTACGCTGATACCTTATAATGGGGGGGTAAACCACAGTTTGGGCACATGTCTGGGCTCGGAATAAAGGGAGCACTGTTTGACTTTTTGAATGCAAAATTTGCAGGAATCAATGGTGGTGCCATGTCGCGTATGGAGACCCCCTGATGTGCCTAAATAGTGGAAACCCCTCAATTCTAACTCCAACCCTAACCTGTATGCACACCTAACCCTAATCCAAACCCTAACCATAACCCTAACCACAAGCCTAACCCTAATCCCAACTCTGACCATAACCCTAACCACAAGCCTAACCCTAATCCCAACCCTAACCCCAAAACACCGCTAACACTTATCTTAACTCTAACCACAAACCTAACACTAATTCCAACCCTAACCCAAATTCCAACCCTAACCCAAATTCCAACCCTAACCCAAATTCCAACCCTAACCCAAATTCTAACCCTAACCCAAATTCTAACCCTAAGGCTAACCCTAACCCTAGTTGTAACCCTAACCCTAGTTCTAACCCTAAGGCTGGGTTCATATTGCGTTTTACCAGCCCGTTCAACACAGCGTTGACGGGCTGGTAACGGTATAGCATAACGCGTTATGCTATACCCGCTAGCACAGATGAATCAGCAGATGATTCATCTGTGCTAGCGGTGACGGAGCCCAGACGCTGCAGCCCGCGTCCGAGGCTCCGTCACTGAATGACGGCACGTCGCGAACGCATGCCGCTTTACGGCATGCGTCGCGATGCGCCCACAAATAGGGGTGAATGGCAGCGTTAATGGACTGCGTTATACCGCGGTGTAACACAGTCTGTCTAACGGACTGCCACAGTGCAATATGAACCCAGCCTAATTCTAACCCTAATTGAAAAATATGTATATATATATATTTTCTTTATTTTATTATTTGTCCCTACCTATGGGGGTGATAAAGGGGGCGTTTATTTACTTTTTTTTATTTTGATCACTGTGAGAGTATCACAGTGATCAAAAATAATGTATGGAATCTGCCGGCCGGCGGGCGCCCAGGGACATCGGAGGACCGGGAGAGGTGAGGGTGGGATCGGAAGGTGAGGGGGGGGGGCGATCGGAAGGTGGGGGGAGCTGAGGCAAGGAGGAGGGGAGCAGATAGTGACGGCGGCGACCGATCGCCGCCATCAATCGGTGTGGGGGGGGGTCGGAACTCGGTGTCCAGCCATGGCAGATGCTATTGCTGCATCGGCCATGGCTGGATTGTAATATTTCACCAAATTTCATTGGCGAAATATTACAAATCGCTCTGATTGGCTGTTTCACTTTTAATAGCCAATCAGAGCGATCGTAGCCACGCGGGAGTTAAGCCCACCCCCCCCCCGTGGTGATGCACACAGGGTCTTGTGCCTGTGGGTCAGGTGACCTTTCACCCAACCCGCAGGAGCGCGATTTATACCATGACGCCTACGTGGGCGTCATGGGTCGGGATGGCACCGACTTTCATGACGCCGACGTAGGCGTCATGGGTCGGGAAGGAGTTAATATTGAGGATCTGAGAGGCCAGTAGTACCTTTTTAAAAAAACCACCTTTTCTGTTCGTCGGTTATAGGGCACTTCCTTCACTGTGGTACCCTTTGTTTTTGTTTGACTAATTTGGCTTTTTACAGTTTTACCTAATAAAGGTTAAGTTTTAATATCCACCTTGCTACACAGATAATCCCTTAATTAGCCTCTATGGTAATAATATCCCCCATCCTGGCCCCTGAGTGTCAAATTCCTGGCACCAGCCATATGTTCTCCCATCCTGCCCTCATGAGTATCCATTCTGCTCCATATGATCGCCCTATCTGTCCCATGATCCTGCCCCATCTGTCTCCATCGTATCCATCCTGTCCCATGATCCTGCCCCATCTGTCTACATCGTATCCATCCTGCCCCATCTGTCTCCAATCCTGCCCCATGATCCTGCCCCATATGTCTCCAATCCTGCCCCATATGTCTCCAATCCTGCCCCATCTCTCTCCAATCCTGCCCCATCTGTCTCCAATCCTGCCCCATCTGTCGCCATCCTGCCCCATCTGTCCCCATCCTGCCCATCTGTCTCCATCCTGCCCCATCTGTTTTCATCCTGCCCCATCTGTCTCCAATCCTGCCCCATGATCCTGCTCCATCCTGCCCCATCTGCTCCATCCTGCCCCATCTGTTTTCATCCTGCCCCATCTGTCTCCAATCCTGCCCCATGATCCTGCTCCATCTGTCTCCATCCTGCCCCATCTGTCTCCAATCCTGCCCCATGATCCTGCTCCATCCTGCCCCATCTGCTCCATCCTGCCCATCTGTCTCCAATCCTGCCCCATCTGTCTCCAATCCTGCCCCATCTGTCTCCAATCCTGCCACATCTGTCTCCAATCCTGCCACATCTGTCTCCAGTCCTTCCCCATCTGTCTCCAGTCCTTCCCCATCTGTCTCCAATCCTGCCCCATCTGTCTCCATCCTGTCCCATCTGTCTCCATCCTGCCCCATCTGTCTCCAATCCTACCCCATCTGTCTCCATCCTTCCCCATCTGTCTCCATCCTTCCCCATCTGTCTCCATCCTTCCCCATCTGTCTCCATCCTTCCCCATCTGTCTCCATCCTTCCCCATCTGTCTCCATCCTTCCCCATCTGTCTCCATCCTTCCCCATCTGTCTCCATCCTTCCCCATCTGTCTCCATCCTTCCCCATCTGTCTCCATCCTTCCCCATCTGTCTCCATCCTTCCCCATCTGTCTCCATCCTTCCCCATCTGTCTCCATCCTTCCCCATCTGTCTCCATCCTTCCCCATCTGTCTCCATCCTTCCCCATCTGTCTCCATCCTGCCCCCAATCCTGCCCCATGTTGCCCCATCTGTCTCCATCCTGCCCCATCTGTCTCCATCCTTCCCCATCTGTCCCATGATTCTGCCCCATCTATCTCCATCGTATCCATCCTGTCTCATGATCCTGCCCCATCTGTCTCCATCGTATCCATCCTGTCTCATGATCCTGCCCCATCTGTCAGATGAACATAGAGAAAGAAAGAAAGAACAGAGAGAGAGAAAGAAAGAGGAGAAAGAAAGAACAGAGAGATAGAGAAAGATACAGAGAGAGAAAGAAAGATTCTATAAAGATACTATAGCAGCCCGGCTCCCATTGTAGTGCCCACCTGAGCCTCCTGGTGCAGGACATATCATGATCCGCTCACATGGCCGGCATCCTCGATTCCAAGACGATCCCGCTGTCCGCGTTATCGGAGGAGGACACTGTGATGAATCTGAAGCATTCTCTGAAGTGCCTCCATGGTTCCGTCACAATCTCCTCCCGAAATTACCTTATTTCCGGTCAGCTTCCAGCACGTCACTTTCGGTGGAACGTCACGTGCAAGTTTTGAAGTGCTCCTCGGGGCTCCGCCGTGTACTCCTGTATCCGCGGGAAAAGTAAGCTCCCGGCCTGTGCAGCGGGGCAGACTCTCTCAAAATCGGGACTGTCCCGCTAGATCTGGGACAGTCGGGAGGTATGAATGCTCCCCACCATACACCTTGTACACGCACTGCTACGCATGCCTCATACACATACGGTTCTGCTTTGTATGCCTCGTACACACACGGCTCCACTCCGTACACCTCACGCATACATGGCTCCACTCAGTACACACATGGCTCCACTCCGTAAACCTCGTACACATGCGGCTCTGCTCCGTACACCTTGTACACGCAGCCACGCTCCGTACACCTCGTACACACATGGCTCCACTCAATAAACCTTATAAAAATATGGCTACGCTCCATACACCTCGTTCACACGCTGCTCCGCTCCGTACACCTTGTACACACACGGCTCCGTTCCATACGCCTCGTACACACGCGGCTCCACTCTGTAAGCCTCGTACACACACGCCTCTGTTCTGTATGCCTCGTACACACACGCCTCTGCTCTGTACGCCTCATACAATAACGACTCAGCTTTGCATGCTCGTACAGACACGGCTCCACTCTGTACACCTCGTACACATGCGGCTCTGCTCCATACACCTCGTACACACACGGCTTTGCTCTGCTCCGTACACATACTGCTCAGCTCCGTACACACGTGGCTCCACTCCGTACTCCTCGTACCACAGGGCTCTGTTCCGTACACATCGTACACACATGGCTCGGCTCCTTACACCTTGTACACACACGGCTCCGCTCCGTACACCTCGTACACACGTGGCTCTGCTCCATACACATCGAACACACACAGCTCTGCTACTTCCACCCCGTAAACCCCTCCTGACCCCACACATAAACTTCCCCTCATCCAGCACCATGACAACCAGCACAGCAGAGTCCTGCATACACTGAGGCCACTGATCATGTAACCCCTAACTCCTCCCCTCCTGTGACCTCATCACAGGTCCTGTACGCACAGAACAGCAATATATGTGATGTGCGGCTCTGCAGGCTGCGGTGGATCTCTTTGGGAGGGCAAGGATGGGGGGGTGTGCGGCTTATCAGTGCAGTGCAGGAAAAGTAGCTCCCAGCAGGGATAGCCCAGGCCCGCAAGGCAATAGAGTAGTAACTGAACCTGCGTCTCCAACGCAAGTTCAGTTAATACACCGGAATCAGCCGCCCCCTATCTTCAAGGACGCAACGCCACCTGAGGCAAAGTGCTCAACTTTCCTCATGGTAGGTGCACCCCTGTGTGTTCCATGCTGCTACAGCCAGTGTCGAATTCCTAACAAGGGTGGGTGGTTATGCTGGGCGTAAAATACTTGCTATAGAAAAGGTTGAGGTGTAACCCACATGGGAAATTCCAAGTCTAGGAGACCCGCTCCTTTAAATTGGGCCTATTTTTTTAATCAGGCCTTTCTCCACATATCATCCACCGCCCCTAGATCACCAGCGTCACCGTGTTCTGTGCTGCTACAGCCAGTGTCGAAATCCTAACAAGGGTGGGTGGTTATGCTGTGCGTAAAATACTTGTTCTGAAAATGGTTGAGGTGTACCCCACACGGGAAATTCCATGTCTAGGAGACCCGCTCCTTTAAATTGGGCCTATTTTTTAATCAGGCCTTCCTCCAAGTCTCATCATCCACCGCCACTAGATCAAAAGAATTTACGTGTTCCGTGCTGCTACAGCCAGTGTCGCATTATTAACAAGGGTGGGTGGTTATGCTGGGCGTAAAATACTTGTTCTGAAAACAGTTGAGGTGTAACCCACAGGGGATAATGTTTGCCAGCCCATACACTAAGTGTATGGGCATTCCAAGTCTAGGAGACCTGCTCCTTTAAATTGGGCCTAGTTTTGAATCAGACCTTCCTCCACGTTTCATCACTCGCTGCCAGTAGATCACCAGGGTTAACGTGTTCCGTGCTGCTACAGCCAGTGTCGAATTCCTAACAAGGGTGGGGGTTTTTGCTGGGAGTTAAATACTTGTTATGAAAAAGGTTGAGATGTACCCTACAGGGGAAAATGTTTGCCAGCCCATACACTTAATGTATGGCCATTACAAGTCTAGGAGACCCGCTCCTTTTTAATGGGACATTTTTTGTTAGGAGGCCCTTCTACATGTTTTTTTCCAAGGGGGGATTGGGGTTATTGGGGTGCATATGACTTGGTAGCAGGGCAGGCCTTACAGTCAATGCACAAGAAAACAGAATGGGAGTACAAAATGAATAATGTGAAGTGGATTTTCCTGGCCCCATCTAGTATGTGGGTTCAAAGGCTTATTGGGGTGCATATGACTTGGTAGAAGAGCAGGCCTTGCAGTCAATGCATAAAAAAACAGAATGGGAGTACAAAATGAATAATGTGAAGTGGATTTTCCTGTGCCCATCCAGTATGTGGGTTCAAAGGCTTATTGGGGTGCATATGACTTGGTAGAAGAGCAGGGCTTGCAGTCAATGCATAAAAAAACAGAATGGGAGTACAAAATGAATAATGTGAAGTGGATTTTCCGGTGCATGTAACTTTGGGGCAAGCCAGGCCTTGCATTCAATGCAACATTTTTTATGGAAGCCCTCCTGTACCTCTCGTGAAAGGGGTATTTTGGTGCATCGTAATTCTTGACTGCCCATCCACTCACTGCATAGGCAATAACAGTTTAGGAGACCCACTGTTTAATAATGGCCCTTTAAGAAGATTAATGCTGCCTGATGCCCCGGTAAAATAGACTGTGACTTTGAGTCCCTCACTCATAAATTAAACAAGATGTGTCTGCTTATGTGTCACACACCACATGGCCAGCTAGGGTTGATAAATGTTACAATGATATTTCCAAGTAAATACATTTGTATTGGTTGAAAGCAATGTTAAAGTTGAAAAACGCTTCAAAAACGCTGCATCTGAACATAGCCCAAGTGGGGGAGGAACATTTTGGTCTGGGGTTAATTATTTTGCCTTATATACAAGTCATTAACCTGGAAAGGATGTACCTTAACATATTTCCCAGCAAAATCTGTTTTGGTTTCATTTTGGTATGTTTTTTGGTGCATCGGTAAAATGGCATGAAACTCTGACAATATTGTTCAAAGCTGTGAACTAGGAGTCAGAAATGCTTCCCCATGATGTCCCCGTGTCATTTGAGCAGTGTTTCCATCATTCTCAAACGTTTTTAGACCTTAAAAAGACCCCCGGTTGGGATTGCGGTAAAAATGCTTGGGTCTCCCATAGACTTGCATTGGGCTCATTGTTCTGTCCGAGTACCCGAGTATTCCAATCTGCTCGACCCAAGCAACGAGCACCCGAGCATTTTAGTGCTCGCCCATCACTATTGAAACCCTTACCATGTATCAGAGTTGACCTCAGTGTGTGAATAATGGCAGACAAAAGGACTGGGTCCCGACCTATAGACACCAGTCTGTAATTCAGACTGCAGAGAAGTCACAGATTCTTCTCAGTCACCGGCTGTGGCTGCTTTATCGGTGGTGTAGTCCGTATCACAATCGTGTGATCACCATTTTGTCTCTAGATCACAATATTCTCCTTCACCCAAAACTGTTCTAATTACTTTGGGGATTAAAAGCCCTTTTCTATAGAACTACAACTCGGAACGTTACCTTCTCAGGTCTGCAAACTTTAAAGCCAAATGACAGTGTACGTAGAATGTGCAGACAAGTTAGAAAATCGCTTCAAGAAAAATATTATGATGGGCCTTTAAAAGAAAGCAGAGGGTAATGATGCTGTTGGCTTCCTAGAACCCTGATATTTTATTGGATGAATCTACCTTCTTTTTCTTCTTTTCGATGAATGTGCTCAAATGGTCCCTACAAGAGCAGATCCAGCCTTTCTGGCCAAACTTCACTTTTATGATCGACAACATTAAATGAGCAGTGAGGCCAAGTGTGAATTTCTGTACAATAACAACATAGTTTCCCTTTATCCTGACTTTTCAGTTTCTTTTAAAACCAACTACAAACAGGATTGTGATAAACTACATAAAACCATTACACCTGTGCCATGATATATCTCTAAGCTGTGCATGACTGATGGCTGTAATATACATTTATTCACACCTGCAGGAGATGTGTTGGTGTAAGGGATACGGGGGCTAGCTTAAAGCCCTGCACTCCTTGCTATATGTTACTAGTAAAAACGGGTATATCCCATATGTCTTGTAATGTGGATATATTGTGTATTGCATTGTACTTATGTTTGTGTTGCAAAGATATAGGGACAGTGTAGGACTTAGACCAGTAGGGGGTACAATAGAATAGGATAGGGATTAGTTAGACCAATAGGATTAGGATGGGCTAAGGAAGAGTAGTTGGGGACCTTCCTGGAGTTAGTCAGTGATAGCCAGGAGCCCAGCAGTCCAGGGCCTAAGAGCTGACAGTCACACGGTGGTGGAGAAATTTCAGGGCAGCATAACAATGGTAGCAGCTAACTTTGTGGGAACAACCCTTAACCTCCAAGGCCTATGACCTGGAAAGGATCGGAAGAGCCATCCTTCAACTTCGCCTTTGGAGAGGGAAGCAGGCGGGGTACTCCTGAAGCGGGTTAGTCTGACCAGTCAGGAAGCTGTGGTATCGGAGGATGCGGTACGAAAATGTGATATTTCTAGAGGAGTGAGGGACAGTACAGGGAATGGAATGGTTATATTCGGCGAACAATCTTGTGCTGTTTCTGTGACTAAACTGGAAGAGCTGAGTAAAGTTGTTTAGCTGAAAATGGACTTGGACTCTTAACTATCATTTTGTGATGCTGAGAGAAAAGGAGTCCAGGCAGTGCAGAATGAACCCTGACTTGCAAGTTAGTGGACTACATTGTGATAATGTAGCGGGGAGCCAGGGCATGTCAGAATTGCCACTGTCAGCTACGACTACTGCCCTGGCCCCCGTTACATTGGCATGGTTCGAGCCCTGGTTTCATGGATTCACTTTATATATTAGAATATGTTCTCTATCATAAGGAATTCAGATTAGTGCACAATCTCTCCTGAAATGTGGGGCACTAATACTTTCTAAACTCTTCTGGTCAGGACTCAAAGTTGCTTCAGTAGTCCACCATAAATGAGTGTAACTTTGGTTTAGTGTTGGACTTCTCCATTCATACATACATTGTTATTGGAGTGTAACATTTTTTTTCATTCTATGTCTTTTTTTACAGTTTCATTCTGTATAATAGTTTGATTGTGGTGGGATCGGCCTGCCTCACTTATGTAAATCTGTAATTCCCTGGTAGTCCATAAAAAAGGTCTACATTGCCTCGTCCAAATGTCCAAGATCTCAATTTAAAACACCTCAACAGTTTTCTTTAACCCCTTTCTGCCATCTGACGTACTATTCCGTCCATGTGACCTGGGACTTAATTCCCAAGGACGGAATAGTATTTCATACGCGATCAGCCGCGCTCACAGGGGGAGTGCGGCTGATCGTGGCCGGGTGTCAGCTGATATATTTCTCCAATAAACACATTATTATGTGAATAAAAAAAAAAAACAATAAAAGTACACATATTTAGTATTGCCGCGTCTGTAGTGACCCGCCCTATAAAACCGTCCCACTAGTTAACCCCTTTAGCGAACCCCTTAAAAAAAAAGACAAAAAAAACAATGCTTTATCATACCGCCGAACAAAAAGTGGAATAACTCGCGATCAAAAAGACGGATATAAATAAACATGGTACCGCTGAAAACGTCATCTTGTCCCACAAAAAGCGAGGTGCCATACAGCGTCATCAGCGAAAAAATAAAAGTTATAGCTCGCAGAATAAAGCGATGCAAAAATAATTATTTTTTATATGGAATTGTTTTTATTGCATAAAAACGCCAAAACATAAAAAAATGATATAAATGAGGTATCGCTGTAATCGTTCTGACCCGAAGAATAAAACTGCTTTATCGATTTTACAACGGTATAAACGCCCCCCAAAAGAAATTCATGAATTGCTGATTTTTGTTCATTCTGCCTCCCAAAAATTGGAATAAAAAGCGATCAAAAAATGTCATGTGCCCAAAAATGGTACCAATAAAATCGTCAACTCGTCCCACAAAAAATAAGACCTCACATGACTCTGTGGGCCAAAATATGGAAAAATTATAGCTCGAAAAAAGGTGGTGATGCAAAAACTATTTTTTGCAATAAAATGGGTCTTTTAGCGTGTGACAGCTGCCAAACATAAAAACCCTTTATCACCCCCTTAGTTAGGGAAAAATAATAAAATTAAAAAAATGTATTTCCTTTTTCCCGTTAGTGTTAGGGTTGGTATAAGGGCTAAGGGTGTGTTAGGGTTAGATTTGTGGTTAGGGTTGGGATTAGGTTAAGGGGTGTGTTGAGGGTAGGGTTGTAGTTAGAAGTGGGGGGTTTCCACTGTTTAGGCACATCAGGGGCTCTCCAAACATGACATGGCGTCTGATCTCAATTCCAGCCAATTCTGCGTTGAAAAAGTCAAACGGCGCTCCTTCCCTTCCGTGATATGCCCAAACAGTGGTTAACCACACATATGGAGTATCAGCATACTCAGGACAAATTGCACAATAACTTTTGGGGTCCAATATCTCCTGTTACCCTTGGGAAAATAAAAAAAAATTTTTTTTTTATTTTTACGGCTCTACGTTATAAACTTTAGTGAAGCCCTTGGGGGTTCAAAGTGCTCACCACACATCTAGATAAGTTCCTTGAGGGGTCTAGTTTCCAAAATTGTGTCATTTATGGGGGATTTCCACTGTTTAGGCACATCAGGGGCTCTCTAAACGCGACATGGCGTCCAGCCAATTCTGCGTTGAAAAAGTCAAACGGCGCTCCTTCCCTTCCAAGCTCTGCTATGCACCCAAACAGTGGTTTACCTTCACATATAGGGTATCGGCGTACTCGGGACAAATTGCACAACAACTTTTGGGGTCCAATTTCTCCTGTTACCCTTGGGAAAATAAAAAATTGGGGTCGAAGATCATTTTTGTGGAAAAATTATGATTATTTTTACGGCTTTATGTTATAAACTTCTGTGAAGCACTTGGTGGTTCAAAGTGCTCACCACACATCTAGATAAGTTCCTTAGGGGGTCTACTTTCCAAAATGGTGTCACTTGTGGGGGTTTCCACTGTTTAGGCGCATCAGGAGCTCTCCAAACGCAACATGGCGTCCGATCTCAATTCCAGCCAATTTTGCATTGAAAAGTCAAACATCGCTCCTTCCCTTCCGAGCTCTGCCATGCGCCTAAAAAGTGGTTCTCCCCCACATATGGGGTATCAGCAAACTCAGGAAAAATTGCACAACAACTTTTGCGGTTCAATTCCTCCTGTTACCCTTGGGAAAATTAAAAAAATTGAATCTGAAGTAAATATTTTGTAAAAAAAAGTTAAATGTTCATTTTTTTTTTTAAACATTCCAAATATTCCTGTGAAGCACCTAAAAGGTTAATAAACTTCTTGAATGTGGTTTTGAACACCTTGAGGGGTGCAGTTTTTAGAATGGTGTCACTTTTGGGTATTTTCTATCATATAGACCCCTCAAAGTGACTTCAAATGTGATGTAGTCCCTAAAAAAAAAATGGTGTTGTAAAAATGAGAAATTGCTGGTCAACTTTTAACCCTTATAACTTCCTAACAAAAAAAATTTTTGTTTCCAAAATTGTGCTGATGTAAAGTAGACATGTGGGAAATATTATTTAGTAACTATTTTGTGTGACATGTTTCTCTGTTTTAAGGGCATAAAAATTCAAAGTTTTAAAAATTACTAAATTTTAGCCATATTTCCATTTTTTTCATAAATAAACTCAAGTTGTATCAAAGAAATTTTACCACTAACAGGAAGTACAATATGTCACGAGAAAACATTCTCAGATTGGCCATGATCCGTTGAAGCGTTCAGAGTTATAACCTCATAAAGGGACAGTGGTAAGAATTGTAAAAATTGGCCTGGTCATTAACGTGCAAACCACCCTTGAGGGTTAAGGGGTCAAATGTGTAGTATTTCTTCAAGAAACTCATCTGACAGAAAATATTGGTCCTTACGATAGCTTAGATTGACAAGAGCAATCGAGTCCCATACTCCAGAGAGGTTTTATCACTACTCATTTTTTTCTCTGAAGACAACTGTTGAGTTTGCTTATTTGACGCAGTTTTGTGTTCCTAGTCAGGGCCCATTTTTCAAATCTAACGTGTCCCTTTGTGGTGATAACTTTGGAATTCTTCACAAATGATAATAAGAAATAAATGAACCTTAAAAAGTTATTTTCCAACTTCTCTTGAATCTGACAATACCCTACATGCAGTTGTACACTACTGTCTGGGCACATGGCAGAGTTAAAAATTGAAGGAGCGCCATTTATCTATTCGAATGCAGATCTTGCTGGTATAGTTTGCAGGCGCAATGTACTGAGGCACTGTTCATAGTCACATAGTCACCTGGCAGCTCAAAAGATGGCCACCAGGAACAAGGTTGGCTGTTGTGAATGGACTTGAAATGAGTTCTGAGCAGAGGCTCCCTCTGGTGATTACAAGCGGTACTGGACTGTCCAGTGAAGATTGTGAGGATTGGGAATCAGGTGTTACTGACTGGTCTTATATAAGGGACTCGCCTTCCCATCAGGGTTGCCGGTGATCAATTGTTCTGGTCTCAATCCTTGATTCCTGTTTCCTTTGTAGCCTGCTGTGTCGTGTCTGCATCTCCTGCTAACAGATAAGACATTTTCTTCTTTTTGTTTTTATGCTTGATTTTTGCATTTTGTCCTGCACTTCTGTGGGGGCCTTCAGGGTCCCCTCCGGGGGCTTTTGCCCTCTCAGTTTAGTTCAGCCACTGATGTTTGTACATTTGCTTTTTCCAGTTTTTTCAGTGGCTGCTGTTTTGATTTTGTTACACCAGAGAACTAATTTAGGTGGTAGAGGTCATGTGATCTCAGGTGTTTTTGAAATTAGTAGAGTTGGTGCTTTTCAGGGTTTTTTGGGATTGCAGTAAGTGCCCTTCCTATCCTTTTCTATTTAGGTAGTTTGGGCCCCAACGTTTGCTCATACTATTTTCTGTCTGTGTCAGTATTTCTTCTTGTCTAACTGCCATTACATGTTTGGGGGCTTTCTATGTTCTTTGGGGATCTGCTCCGGGGCAGATAGCTTTCCTCTTTCTATCTTTAGGTGTAGTTAGTTTCTCAGGCTGTGATGAGGCGTCTAGGACCAACGTAGGAACGCTCCACGGCTGCCTCTAGTTGTGGTGGTTAGTCAGGGTACTGCAATCTCATAGATTCCAACTGCTCTGGTGTATTTCCTTTTTTACCTGCACTCCTCAGCTACCGAAACATAACAGTATCACCGGCCATAAAAAATTGAATGGTACTCACAGAAGGGAAAAATATTGTGAAAGAAAAAAAAAAAAGGTTGTCAGAGTTGTCAGAGATATTTTTCTGTTTGTTGCATTTTTTTTTTTCCCTCTGTATCTCTGGGTGCTGGGGAGGATTTTTTCTCTCAATGGAGTTTGCACAGTTGTCTGGCCGTGTGGATCAGCTTGCCACTGAGGTTCGGAGTATTGCTACCTATCTTGCTAGGTTGCCTGTTGTGGAACCTAGGATTCCCATGCCAGATTTGTTTTTGGGGGATTTGAGCCAAGTTTCTGAATTTTAAAAATAATTGTAAATTGTTTTTTGCCTTAAAATCTAAGTCCTCAGGGAACGCAGCGCAGCAGGTTCAAATTGTCATCTCCTCCCTGCGCGGCGATCCTCAGGATTGGGCTTTTTCCCTGACACCTGGGGATCCTGTTTTGAGTGATGTTGATGTATTTTTTCAGGCCTTGGGGTTATTGTACGATGAGCCTAATGTCACTGATCAAGCTGAAAAAGCCTTGTTGGCATTAAATCAGGGGCTTGATGACGCTGAGTTATACTGTCAGAGATTCCGTAGGTGGGCAGTCCTGACCAAATGGAATGACGACGCTTTGGCAGCCCTTTTTCGGAAGGGTCTGTCAGATAATGTAAAGGATGTTATGGTGGGATTCCCTGTCCCCTCTGGTCTCAATGATTCTATGTCATTAGCGATTCAAATTGACAGACGTTTGCGTGAGCGGAGAAGTATGCGTGGAATAGTGTTGCCTTGTGAACCTGCTTCTGAATCCATGCAGTGTGATAGAGTGGTTTCTGGGACACAGCGTCATGAGTTTCGAAAGTGCAATGGGTTATGTTTCTACTGTGGTGATGCCTATCATGCTATTTCAGTCTGCCCTAAGCGGGGAAGACGTTTTGCACGCTCAGTTGTCTTGGGTAGTGTTCAGACTAAGTTTTTATTAACTGTTACTCTGATATGCTCTCTGTCCTCATTTTCTGCTCAGGCTTTCGTTGATTCGGGAGCAGCTATTAACCTGATGGATTTTGATTTTGCTAAACGTTGTAGGTTTCCCTTGATACCCCTACAGAAGTCTATTCCCCTACTGGGAATCGATTCTACCCCTTTGGCTGAGAATAAACCTCAGTTCTCTACTCAGGTGATAATGAGGGCTGAACCTGATCATCAGGAGAGCTGCAAATTTTTGGTTCTGTATAATCTGCATGACATTATCGTGCTGGGTTTCCCTTGGTTACAGTCTCATAATCCTGTTTTGGATTGGAAATCTGTGTCTGTAACCAGTTGGGGCTGCCAATGTGTTAATACCAACACTCCTGTTTTTTCTGCCTCCCCCAGGCTCAGGATGTTCCTGACTTTTTGATTGATTTTTCTGATGTGTTTAGCGAAAGTAAATCTGCATCCTTGCCTCCCCATAGGAGCTATGATTGCGCTATTGAATTAGTGCCTGGTAGTAAATTCCCTAAAGGTCGCCTTTTTAACTTGTCTGTACCTGAACATGACGCTATGCGGTCTTATATCAAGGAGTCATTGGAGAAAGGTCATATCAGACCATCCTCTTCACCCTTAGGTGCCGGTTTTTTCTTTGTGGCCAAAAAGGATGGTTCATTAAGGCCGTGTATTGATTATCGTCTTTTGAACAATATTACTGTGAAATATCAATACCCGTTACCCTTGATTTCTGACCTGTTTTCCAGGGTGAAAAACGCTACTTGGTTTACCAAGCTTGACCTCAGGGGGGCATATAACCTTATTCGCATTAAGCACGGGGATGAATGGAAGACGGCATTTAACACCCCTGAGGGGCATTTTGAGTACCTTGTGATGCCTTTTGGGCTCACTAATGCTCCTTCTGTCTTCCAGTCCTTCATGAATGACATTTTCAGGGATTTTGTGGATAAATTTCTGATTGTTTATTTGGATGATATCTTGATTTTTTCCAATGACTGGGACTCTCATGTGAAACATGTTCGAACTGTATTCCAGATTTTGAGAGAGAATGCTCTGTATGTAAAGGGAACAAAGTGTCTTTTTGGCGTACAGAGGATCTCATTTTTGGGATTCATTTTGTCCCCATCTGTTATTGAAATGGACCCGGTCAAGGTTCAGGCCATCTGTGATTGGGTCCAACCTACTTCATTAAAGGCTCTTCAAAGATTTTTGGGTTTTGCCAATTTTTATCGTAAATTTATTGGTAATTTCTCGGTTATTGTTAAACCATTAACTGATTTGACCAAAAAGGGTTCTGATGTGGTGAATTGGCCTCCTGAGGCAGTCTCTGCATTTCAGGAACTTAAGCAGAGATTCACTTCTGCTCCTGTTCTACGGCAGCCTGATGTTTCTCTGCCATTTCAGGTGGAGGTTGATGCCTCTGAAATTGGGGCAGGTGCAGTTTTGTCCCAAAGAGATCCAGAGACCTCTAAAAGTAACCCTTGTGCCTTTTTCTCTCGAAAATTTTCTCCTACTGAACGTAATTATGACGTGGGTAATCGGGAGTTATTGGCCATGAAGTGGGCTTTTGAAGATTGGAGACATTGGCTGGAGGGAGCCAAACATCAGGTGGTGGTTCTTACTGACCATAAGAATCTGGTTTATCTGGAATCTGCCAAGCGACTTAATCCTAGACAGGCCAGGTGGGCCTTGTTTTTCACACGTTTTAATTTTGTGGTTTCCTTTCTTCCTGGCACTAAGAATGTTAAGGCGGATGCCCTTTCAAGGAGTTTCCTTGCGGACTCTCCTGAGTTATCTGATCCTTCTGTTATTTTGAAAGAAGGTGTAGTTCTTTCCGCCATCTCGCCCAATTTGAGACTGGCTCTGGAGGGGTGTCAGGAGGATAGGCCCGAGCGCTGCCCTGTTGGGAAATTGTTTGTCCCGGACCAGTGGAAAAAGAGTGTGATGTCTGAGATTCATTGTTCCGCGTTGGCCGGTCATCCCGGAATTTTTGGTACCAGAGACTTGGTTAGTCGGTCCTTTTGGTGGCCTACCTTGTCTCGTGATGTCAGGGAATTTGTGCAGTCCTGCGGGACTTGCTCTCGCTCCAAGCCTTGCTCTCGCTCTAGTGGTTTGTTGATGCCATTGCCTGTGCCCAAGAGACCATGGACCCATATCTCTATGGATTTCATTTCCGACCTCCCTGTTTCTCAGAGAATGACCGTCATCTGGGTGATTTGTGATAGGTTTTCCAAGATGATACATCTTGTGCCATTACCTAAGTTGCCTTCCTCCTCTGAATTGGTACCTTTGTTCCTTCAGCACGTGGTTCGTTTACACGGCATTCCTGAGAACATTGTGTCTGACAGAGGAGTCCAGTTTGTTTCCAGATTTTGGAGGACCTTTTGTTCTAAACTTGGTGTTCAATTGTCTTTCTCCTCGGCGTTTCATCCTCAGACCAATGGTCAAACTGAGAGAACAAATCAGACATTGGAGACTTATCTAAGATGCTTTGTGTCTGCTGATCAGGATGACTGGGTCTCTTTTTCGCCTTTGGCTGAGTTTGCTCTTAATAATAGGGCTAGCTCTGCCACTTTGATGTCTCCATTTTTCTGTAATTCTGGGTTTCACCCTCGATTTTCTTCAGGACAGACGGAGGCTTCTGTCTGTCCAGGTGTTGACTCTGTTGTGGAGCGTATGCAACAGATTTGGGACCAGGTAGTGCAGAGGTTGTCCCTCTCTCAGGAGAGGGCCCAGCGGTTTGCTAACCGGCATAGGACTGATGGTCCTCGGTTTAAAGTGGGGGACTTGGTCTGGTTGTCCTCAAAAAATATTCCTATGAGAGTGGCATCTCCTAAATTTAAGCCTAGGTTCATTGGACCTTATAAGATCATGGAGATTCTTAATCCTGTTTCTTTTCGTTTGCTTTTTCCAGGGACATTTAAGATCCATAATGTGTTCCACAAGTCCTTGTTGAAGAGGTTTGTTGAGCCAGTGGTTCCTACTGCTTTGCCTCCTGACCCTGTTCTGGTTGAGGGCAATATGGAGTTTGAGGTTGAGAAAATTTTGAATTCTCGTTTTTCTAGACGGAAACTCCAGTATTTGGTTAAGTGGAGAGGTTATGGTCAGGAAGACAATTCTTGGGTGTTTGCTTCGGACATCCATGCTAGGAGACTCATCCGTGCGTATCATAGAACTCATCCTGACCGACCTGGTTGCTCAAGTGAGGGTTCGGTGACCCCTCCTCAAGGGGGGGGTACTGTTGTGAATGGACTTGAAATGAGTTCTGAGCAGAGGCTCCCTCTGGTGGTTACAAGCGGTACTGGACTGTCCAGTGAAGATTGTGAGGATTGGGAATCAGGTGTTACTGACTGGTCTTATATAAGGGACTCGCCTTCCCATCAGGGTTGCCGGTGATCAATTGTTCTGGTCTCAATCCTTGATTCCTGTTTCCTTTGTAGCCTGCTGTGTCGTGTCTGCATCTCCTGCTAACAGATAAGACATTTTCTTCTTTTTGTTTTTGTGCTTGATTTTTGCATTTTGTCCTGCACTTCTGTGGGGGCCTTCAGGGTCCCCTCCGGGGCTTTTGCCCTCTCAGTTTAGTTCAGCCACTGATGTTTGTACATTTGCTTTTTCCAGTTTTTTCAGTGGCTGCTGTTTTGATTTTGTTACACCAGAGAACTAATTTAGGTGGTAGAGGTCGTGTGATCTCAGGTGGTTTTGAAATTAGTAGAGTTGGTGCTTTTCAGGGTTTTTGGGGATTGCAGTAAGTGCCCTTCCTATCCTTTTCTATTTATGTAGTTTGGGCCCCAACGTTTGCTCATACTATTTTCTGTCTGTGTCAGTATTTCCTCTTGTCTAACCGCCATTACATGTTTGGGGGCTTTCTATGTTCTTTGGGGATCTGCTCCGGGGCAGATAGCTTTCCTCTTTCTATCTTTAGGTGTAGTTAGTTTCTCAGGCTGTGACGAGGCGTCTAGGACCAACGTAGGAACGCTCCACGGCTGCCTCTAGTTGTGGTGGTTAGTCAGGGTACTGCAATCTCATAGATTCCAACTGCTCTAGTGTATTTCCTTTTTTACCTGCACTCCTCAGCTACCGAAACATAACAGTTGGCACTATCTGCTCCATTTTCCAGATCCCAGAGATTGTCTTAACCTTCATCTTTTAATTCCTGTACATGGATCTGGACTTACACAGAGACCCCTAGGTTTGTGCCACAGTGATACCTGCTGCTGTGTGGTGTAAGATGGCAAGAAGAATAGTCAGATAGCTGGGTCAGAGCAAGGAGGGCAGAGAACATACAATATCAGAAGACACAAAAGCAGTCCGTAAATGGGCCAAGGTCACAACAGTAAACAAATGCACAAGCTGGGAATCGAGCACAGAGGACAAAACCAGAGGAGAACGAGGCTGTATCTGACAGCTTCTAGCAATATGATTTGAGCTTTAGTAGGGTGTGGTGCTTTCCAATTGGTGGAAGCAGATAGCATATTATTGCAGCTGGACAGCACACACCCATACTACCAGACTGGATGGTACTATTGGCCCCAGCTACCATAATATTAGTGGCTGGACAGAGACTATGCCACCCAAAGCTTCTGGTTCTGATGTCTTCTCCATTACCAGCACCGCCTGTAGAATGAATAAGGCGGCTCTTGGTGACAGAAGCAGGAGCAGGTCCCAGAGGAGATGGGGCACACCATTTGCAGAAGCACTAATGTGATAAAATGACAGAAAACCAGAGCAGTAGAAATCCCCTTAAAGTGACTCCATTTTGAAAATTATAAGTCCCAGTGAATTAATCTCTAGGAATATAGGAAAGATGTGTATCTTCGTACTCTAGGAATAGTGACTAGATCGAGTCTACAGCCACTTTATGGAAATCAGTATGCAGCGGATGTTGGAGAGTGAAAATTGCACATTTGCCATTTTATTGCACAGCACATAGTGTCCAGATTGTGGACACACACACCGTAAATTAAGTTGGTTCTTCTCACTATAGTATTGCCAAATACATGGATGCTAAATGTGGTTTTGGCATACTTCAAGACTCAGAAGCGAGGGGAAGATTTGACTTTGGGAGGGCGGATATTGCTGGATTGATTGAAGGAAGCCATGTGGCTTTTCAAGAGCTTTTGAGACTAATAATGTGAAGCATCTGTGTGGGGAGTTGATTTTTGTGAGATGAGTAGATGTTTGTATTGGTATTATTTTCACCTACCTAACATTGTTTGATGGCTTTTTTTTCTATATTTGGGAGGCAGAATGAACAAACTGTTGAACACCAAGCTCCACTGATTCATCCTATGTGGTTGTCTATTAGACTGAATTAACATTGTCTTGATGAATTATTCAATATTTTTACATAACTTGCCATTTTTATGGACAGTTTCAGTAGAAATGTTCAAAAACATAAACTTCAAGAATATTTTATTCAAAAATAATAATTTGTTTTATTCTTGGTAGGTGACTGCACCAGGAGGTCAGAGGCACAGCTGACATCTTCACAGAAATCACATTTTGTTATGCACCAGAGAAGTCACACAGGGAAGAAGCCATTTTCATGTTCAGAATGTGGGAAATGTTTTGTCAAGAAATCAGATTTGGTTAAGCACCAGAGAACTCACACAGAGAACAAGCCTTTTTCCTGTTCAGAATGTGGGAAATGTTTTACACAGAAATCACATTTTGTTAATCACCAGAGAATTCATACAGGGGAGAAGCCTTTTTCATGTTCAGAATGTGGGAAATGTTTTAACCGGAAATGGGGTCTTGTTGCACACAATAGAACTCACACAGAGGAGAAGTCTTTTTCATGTTCCGAATGTGGGAAATGTTTTAACTGTAAGTGGGGTCTTGTTTCACATAAAAGAACTCACACAGTGGTCAAGCCTTTTTCATGTTCAGAATGTGGAAAATGTTTTATCCAGAAATCAGATTTGGTTAAGCATCATAGAACTCACATAGAGGAGAAAACTTTTTCCTGTTCAGAATGTGGGAAATATTTTACACGCAAATCAAATTTTGTTAAGCACCAGAGAACTCACACAGGGGAGAAACCTTTTTCTTGTTCAGAATGTGGGAAATATTTTAGGCAGAAATCATATCTTGTTATACACCAAAGGAAACACACAGGTGAGAAGCCTTTTTTATGTTCTGAATGTGGGAAATGTTTTACACAGAAATCTGATTTAGTTAAGCATCAGAGAACTCACACAGGGGAGAAGCCTTTTTCCTGTTCAGAATGTGGGAAATGTTTTACACGGAAATCACATTTTGTTATGCACCAGAGAAGTCACACAGGGGAGAAGCCTTTTTCATGTTCAGAATGTGGGAAATGTTTTACTCAGAAATCAGATTTGGGTAGGCACCAGAGAAATCACACAGGGGAGAAGCCTTTTTCATGTTTAGAATGCGGGAAATGTTTTAACCAGAAATCAGATCATGTTAGTCACCAGAGAATTCACACAGGGGATAAACCTTTTTCCTGTTCAGAATGTGGGAAATGTTTTAACCAGAAATCAAATTTTGTTAAGCACCAAAGAACTCACACAGGGGAGAAGCCTTTTTCATGTTCAGAATGTGGGAAATGTTTTAACTGTAAATGGGGTCTTGTTTCACACAAAAGAACTCACACAGGGGTCAAGCCTTTTTCATGTTCAGAATGTGGGAAATGTTTTGTCCAAAAATCAGATTTGATTAAGCACCAGAGAACTCACAAAGGGAAGAAATCTTTTTCTTGTTCAGAATGTGGAAAATGTTTTAACCAGAAAGCACATCTTGATAGCCACCAGAGAACCCATACAGATGAGAAGTCTTTTTCATGTTATTAACTCCTTAACGACCGCTGATACGCCTTTTAACGGCGGTCATTAAGGGTACTTAAACCACAGCGCCGTTAATTAACGGCGCTGTGGAAAAAGCCTATAGCGCCCCCCAGAGGTGAATTTTGTCCGGGGTCTCGGCTACCGGGGTAGCCGAGACCCCAGAGAACATGAATCGGGTCGGTTTTTACAGACACCGATGTTGCGATCGCTGTTATTAACCCTATAATGGCGATCGCAACAAAAAAAAATAATGTGCCATTTAATTTCTCTCTCCTCTGATGTCATCGGACATCAGAGGAGAGAGAAAAAGGGTCCCCGGGACCCCCACTGTGGCCCCCGAACCCTCCTTATGGCCCCAGGGCCCTCCGGTGTCCCCCGGTGCCGGTGCCATGCTGCAAAATGGCGGGCGCATGAGTGGTGCGCCCGCCGCGAGGTGACGGGGAGGATGGGCGATTTTCTCTGGGGTCTCGGCTCCCTGGGGTAGCCGAGGCCCCAGAGAACATAATAGGGGCCCCCCCAGTCACCACTCTTTTGCGATTGCCATATAGCGGCGATCGCAAAAGAGAAATCACAGCCGCGATCCCTGCCTGTAAATTTCTCTCCCCTCTGATGTGATCGCACATCAGAGGGGAGAGAAAGTGTCCCGGGACCCCCGATCTCACCCCCCCTGTACCTGCAGGGGTCCCTTGTCCTCCGATCCTCCCCTCCGTGTCCTCCGATCCTCCCCCTGGCCTCCATTCCTCCCCCTGTCCTCCGTTCAGGCTGGCTTCTTCATCCAGTAAAAAAAAATGGCGGGCGCATGCGCAGTGCGCCCGCCGAATCTGCCTGGCGGCAAATTCAAAAAATTATTCATTCATTCTCTAAAAGTACATGTTGATCACTGTGATAAACTATCACAGTGATCAAAATAAAAAAAAAAACAGTACATAACCCCCCCATTTATCACCCCTTTAGTTAGGGACATATAATAAAAAATAGAAATTATATTTATTTTAATTTTTCCGTTAGGGTTATAATTAGGGTTAGGGTTAGCATTAGGGTTAGGGTTATAATTAGGCTGGGTTCATTCTGTGTTATGGCAGTCCGTTAGACGGACTGCGTTACACCGCGGTATAACGCGGTGTAACGCAGTCCGTTAATGCTGCCATTTACCGCCATTTGAGGGCGCATCGCGGCGCATGCCGTAAAGCGGCATGGGTTTGCGACGTGCCATCATTCAGTGACGGAGCCTCGATCGCGGGCTGCAGCGTCTGGGCTCCGTCACCGCTAGCGCAGATGAATCATCTGCTGATTCCTCTGCGCTAGCGGGTATAGCATAACGCGATCGCGTTATACTATACCGTTACCAGCCACGCAAAATGAACCTAGCCTTAGGGTTAGGGTTATAATTAGGGTTATAATTAGGGTTAGGGTTACAATTAGGGTTAGGGTTAAAATTAGGGTTAGGGTTACAATTAGAGTTAGGGTTACAATTAAGGTTAGGGTTACAATTAGGGTTGGGATTTAGGTTAGGATTAGGGTTGGGATTAGGGTTAGGGGTGTGTTGGGGTTAGGGTTGGAGCTAGAATTGAGGGATTTCCACTATTTAGGCACATTAGGGGGTCTCCAAACACGACGTGGCGTTCAAAAAGTCAAATGGCGCTCCCTCCCTTCCGAGCCCTGCCATGCGCCCAAACAGTGGTTTACCCCAACATATGGGTATCAGCGTACTCAGGACAAATTGCACACCAATTTTGGGGTTCTTATTTCTCCTGTTACCCTTGGGAAAATAAAAAATAGCTGGCTAAAAAAATCATTTTTGAGAAAAAAAATGATTTTTTAATTTTCACAGCTCTGCGTTTATAAATTTCTGTGAAATACTTGGGGGTTCAAAGTGCTCACCACACATCTAGATAAGTTCCTTAAGGGGTCTAGTTTCCAAAATGGGGTCACTTGTGGGGGTTTCCACTGTTTAGACACATCAGGGGGTCTCCAAACACGACGTGGCGTTCAAAAAGTCAAATGGCGCTCCCTCCCTTCCGAGCCCTGCCGTGCGCCCAAACAGTGGTTTACCCCAACATGTGGGGTATCAGCGTACTCAGGACAAATTGCACACCAATTTTGGGGTTCTAATTTCTCCTGTTACCCATGGGAAAATAAAAAATAGCTGTCTAAAAAAATCATTTTTGAGAAAAAAAATGATTTTTCATTTTCTTGGCTCTGCGTTTATAAATTTCTGTGAAGCACTTGGGGTTCAAAGTGCTCACCACACATCTAGATAAGCTCCTTGGGGGGTCTAGTTTCCAAAATGGTGTCACTTGCAGGGGGTTTCTACTGTTTAGGCACATCAAGGGCTCTGCAAACACAACATGACGCCCGCAGAACATTCCATCAAAGTCTGCATTACAAAATGGCGCTCCTTCCCTTCCAAGCACTCCCATGCGCCCAAACAGTGGTTTCACCCCACATATGGGGTATCAGCGTACTCAGGAAAAATTGCACAACAACTTTTTGGGTCCAATTTCTCCTGTTACCCTTGGGAAAGTAAAAAAAATAGCGAGCTAAAGAATCGTTTTTGAGGAAAAAAAATGATTTTTTATTTTCACGGCTCTACGTTTATAAATTTCTGTGAAGCACTTGGGGTTCAAAGTGCTCACCACACATCTAGATAAGTTCCTTAAGGGGTCTAGTTTCCAAAATGGTGTCATTTGTGGGGGGTTTCCACTGTTTAGGCATATCAGGGCTCTCCAAACGCGACATGGCGTCCAATTTCAATTCCAGCCAATTTTGGTTTGAAAAAGTCAAACTGCGCTCCTTCCCTTCCAAGCCCTGCCGTGCGCCCAAACAGTGGTCCCACCCCACATATGGGGTATCAGCGTACTCAGGACAAATTGGACAACAACTTTTGTGGTCTAATTTCTCCTGTTACCCTTGGGAAAATAAAAAAATTGGGGACTAAACCATCAGGTTTGTGGAAAAAATATGACTTTTTATTTTCATGCCCGGGAGTTATAAACTTCTGTGAAGCACTTGGAGGTTCAAAGTGCTCACCACACATCTAGATAAGTTCCTTAGGGGGTCTAATTTCCAAAATGGGGTCACTTGTGGGGGGTTTCCACTGTTTAGACACATCAGGGCCTCTACAAATACGACATGACGTCGAGCCAATTCTGCGCTGAAAAAGTCAAACGGCGCTCCTTCCCTTCCAAGCTCTGCCATGCACCCAAACAGTGGTTTACCCCCACATATGGGGTATCAGCATGCTCAGGACAAATTGCACAAAAACTTTTGGGGTCTTGTTACCCTTGGGAAAATAAAAATTGGGGTGAAAAGATTGTTTTGTGGAAAAAATATGGTTCAAAGTGCTCACCACACATCTAGATAAGTTCCTTAGGGGTCTAGTTTCCAAAATGGGGTCATTTGTGATGGGTTTCCACTGTTTAGACACATCAGAGCCTCTACAAACGCGACATGGCGTCCAGCCAATTCTGCGTTGAAAAAGTCAAATGTCGCTCCTTCCCTTGCGACCTCTGCCGTGCGCCCAAAAAGTGGTTTACCCCCACATATGGGGTATCGGCTTATTCAGGAGAAATTGCACAACAAATTTTGTGGTTCATTTTTTCTTTTAACAGTTGTGAAAATAAAAAAAATTGGTTCCGAAGTAAAGTTTTTGCAAAAAAAGTTAAATGTTAATTTTTTCCTTCCACATTGCTTCAGTTCCTGTGAAGCACGTAAAGGGTTAATAAACTTCTTGAATGTGATTTTGAGCACCTTGAGGGGTGCAGTTTTTAGAATGGTGTCACTTTTGGGTATTTTCTATCATATAGACCCCTCAAAGTGACTTCAAATGTGATGTGGTCCCTAAAATAAAAATGGTGTTGTAAAAATGAGAAATCGCTGGTCAACTTTTAACCCTTATAACTTCGTAACAAAAAAAATGTTGTTCCCAAAATTGTGCTGATGTAAAGTAGACATGTTGGAAATGTTATTTATTAAGAAATTTGTGTGACATATGTCTCTGATTTAAGGGCATAAAAATTTAAAGTTTGAAAATTGTTAAATTTTAAAAATTTTCGCCATATTTCCGTTTTTTTCATAAATAAACACAAGTCATATCAAAGAAATTTTACCACTAACGTGAAGTACAATATGTCACAAAAAAACATATTCGTTAAAGCGTTCCAGAGTTATAACCTCATAAATTGACAGTGGTCAGAATTGTAAAAATTGGCCCTGTCATTAAGCTGCAAAATGGCTCTGTCACTAAGGGGTTAATGTGGGAAATGTTTTTCACAGAAATCAACTTTTAGTAAACATCAGAATGTCCTGATAACCTAGCTAAGTGTGTCTTAGTGCATTGACTGACAGCTCAGTTGTCCAATCTGATGCTGAACTTCTTTCAGGTGTTCCCTATTCCAGGTGATTTCTCAGCTACTTAGCCAAGTTGTTAGTTCCAGACCTCTGCCTGATGTTATATCTGCTTAGTGGTTTACCTTGTGCTGTTTGTTGATCTTTTTCTGCCTGACATTGGACATTGTTCTAACCATCTGTGTGCCTAGCCACTTTGCTCTGATCTGCTATCTTCCTGGTATTCTGACATCAGACCATGACCTGCCTTCACCTTTTGTCTTTTCCCTTTAGTTTACTACATGTTCTCTTGGTATCTGACCCCGGAACGTTTGAGTACCTGTCCGGGAGTAGTGAGTAGCATCACATTACTTCTGGCATATACTTCCCCCCCCCCCCCTCCCACCAATAGATCCAGTTCATACAATTTGTGATCAAGTGGCAAATCTGACCCAGATGGTCCAGGATCTGGCCAGATAGCATCAGAAGATAGATTCTTAACAGTCCTAGCTTCTGAGTCAGCTTTCTAGTACTATGGGTGCTACACAAAGCTCTCTGCTACCGACTGTAGTTATGATGTTATTACCTTCAGCTGTGCAGGTGGTCTCTACTGAACCAGTAGTTGCACTGTTCATGCATTTTTTGATTCCTTTGGGATGATCTGTGACAAACCAGACATAATCAAGATTGCAAATAGAGAAATCCTAGTTGCATTATAGATGCCAGGGTAATGACACAAGTTGTGACCAACCCTACAAGGAAAAACCAACTCCAAAATACCTCAATAAATGGGCGAATAAGGAGTATCTGATTAATGTGGTAAAAACATGTACAAATTTTATTAAAGTATTGAAATAACAATAGAGTAAAGGGAAAAGACACAAAAAACAACACAAACAGCAAGGTAATACATCATGGGGAGTAAGGCATGAATAAATATCAGCCCCCTGGGGAGTAGAGCAAAAAAGTGTGCAGAGATATCAGTTAATACACCCTGGTCAGCCCTGTCCGAATAATAGGTCCATAGTAGACAATCAGTGTAATCCAGTAGTGTAGCTACCGATGGGGCATAGGGTGCGGCCGCCCGGGGCCCCTTGCTCTGACGGCGCCCACCCAGGGCTGCGCTACTCCTTACTGTATCGGCGTGCTGCATACAGTTAAACTGCAGCAGAGCGGGGAGACATGATCTCTCTGCTCTTCCGCTATGGGGCCCGTGAGCCGGGGGGGTGGTTCTAGCACTGACACAGGGCCCCTCCAGCAAGTTCAACTTTATCAGCATCTGCTGAGAGCCTATATAGATGAAAGCAAGTTGTAAGAGGAAGCGTCAGCTGACACTTCCTCTCCCATCATTCTTCTTCAGCGTCTGATGTCTCAGCATGATGACGACAATAAGTGGCGTCCTGGGCGTTGAGATGTGTGGCACTTCAGAAGACAAGCTGGCACTGCGGAGACCAGAGCAGCGGGAGAAAAGGTGAGTATTGTATTTTATTGTTTTTTAGAATACTGTGTGCAGTTAAAATGGTATTGAGGACCATGGGAGGATGTATTATACTGCATAGACAATAGGGGGTGCTTTATACATGAGGGGGATGCTTTATACTGTATGGACCATTGAACGGGATGCTTTATACAGTATGGACCATGGGGGATGTATTATACTGTATAGACAATGGGGGGGTGCTTCATACATGAGGGGGGATGCTTTATACTGTATGGACCATGGGGGGGATGTATTATACTGTATGGACCATGGGGGATGTATTATACTGTATAGACAATGGGGGATGCTTTATACTGTATGGACCATGAGGGGAGATATTATACTGTATAGATCATGGGGAATGCATTATACTGTATAGACAATGGGGGATGTATTATACTGTATAGACAATGGGGGATGTATTATACTGTATAGACAATGGGGGATGTATTATACTGTATAGACAATGGGGATGCTTTATACTGTATGGACCATGGGGGGAGATATTATACTGTATAGATCATGGGGAATGCATTATACTGTATAGACAATGGGGATGCTTTATACTGTATGGACCATGGGGGGGCTGTATTATACTGTATGGACCATGGGGGATGTATTATACAGTATAGACAATGGGGGGTGCTTCATACATGAGGGGGGATGCTTTATACTGTATGGACCATGGGGGGAGGTATTATACTGTATAGATCATGGGGAATGCATTATACTGTATAGACAATGGGGGATGCTTTATACTGTATGGACCATGGGGGGGGGCTGTATTATACTGTATGGACCATGGGGGATGTATTATACAGTATAGACAATGGGGAGGTGCTTTATACATGAGGGGGATGCTTTATACTGTATGGACCATTGAACGGGATGCTTTATACAGTATGGACCATGGGGGATGTATTATACTGTATAGACAATGGGGGATGCTTTATACTGTATGGACCATGAGGGGAGGTATTATACTGTATAGATCATGGGGAATGCATTATACTGTATAGACAATGGGGGATGTATTATACTGTATGGACCATGGGGGGGCTGTATTATACTGTATGGACCATGGGGGATGTATTATACAGTATAGACAATGGGGAGGTGCTTTATACATGAGGGGGATGCTTTATACTGTATGGACCATTGAACGGGATGCTTTATACAGTATGGACCATGGGGGATGTATTATACTGTATAGACAATGGGGATGCTTTATACTGTATGGACCATGGGGGGAGATATTATACTGTATAGATCATGGGGAATGCATTATACTGTATAGACAATGGGGGATGCTTTATACTGTATGGACCATGGGGGGGCTGTATTATACTGTATGGACCATGGGGGATGTATTATACAGTATAGACAATGGGGAGGTGCTTTATACATGAGGGGGATGCTTTATACTGTATGGACCATTGAACGGGATGCTTTATACAGTATGGACCATGGGGGATGTATTATACTGTATAGACAATGGGGGGTGCTTCATACATGAGGGGGGATGCTTTATACTGTATGGACCATGGGGGGGATGTATTATACAGTATAGACAATGGGGAGGTGCTTTATACATGGGGGATGCTTTATACTGTATGGACCATGGGGGGGATGTATTATACTGTATAGATCATGGGGAATGCATTATACTGTATAGACAATGGGGGATGCTTTATACTGTATGGACCATGGGGGGGCTGTATTATACTGTATGGACCATGGGGGATGTATTATATTGTATAGACAATGGGGAGGTGCTTTATACTGTATGGACCATGGGGGGAGGTATTATACTGTATAGATCATGGGGAATGCATTATACTGTATAGACAATGGGGGATGCTTTATACTGTATGGACCATGGGGGGGGCTGTATTATACTGTATGGACCATGGGGGATGTATTATACAGTATAGACAATGGGGAGGTGCTTTATACATGAGGGGGATGCTTTATACTGTATGGACCATGAGGGGAGGTATTATACTGTATAGATCATGGGGAATGCATTATACTGTATAGACAATGGGGGATGCTTTATACTGTATGGACCATGGGGGGGGGGCTGTATTATACTGTATGGACCATGGGGGATGTATTATACAGTATAGACAATGGGGAGGTGCTTTATACATGAGGGGGATGCTTTATACTGTATGGACCATTGAACGGGATGCTTTATACAGTATGGACCATGGGGGATGTATTATACTGTATAGACAATGGGGGGTGCTTCATACATGAGGGGGGATGCTTTATACTGTATGGACCATGGGGGGGATGTATTATACTGTATGGACCATGGGGGATGTATTATACTGTATAGACAATGGGGGATGCTTTATACTGTATGGACCATGAGGGGAGGTATTATACTGTATAGATCATGGGGAATGCATTATACTGTATAGACAATGGGGGATGCTTTATACTGTATGGACCATGGGGGGGCTGTATTATACTGTATGACCATGGGGATGTATTATACAGTATAGACAATGGGGAGGTGCTTTATACATGAGGGGATGCTTTATACTGTATGGACCATGGGGGGAGGTATTATACTGTATAGATCATGGGAATGCATTATACTGTATAGACAATGGGGGATGCTTTATACTGTATGGACCATGGGGGGGGATGTATTATACTGTATGGACCATGGGGGATGTATTATACTGTATAGACAATGGGGATGCTTTATACTGTATGGACCATGAGGGGAGGTATTATACTGTATAGATCATGGGGAATGCATTATACTGTATAGACAATGGGGATGTATTATACTGTATAGACAATGGGGGATGCTTTATACTGTATGGACCATGGGGGGAGATATTATACTGTATAGATCATGGGGAATGCATTATACTGTATAGACAATGGGGATGCTTTATACTGTATGGACCATGGGGGGGCTGTATTATACTGTATGGACCATGGGGATGTATTATACAGTATAGACAATGGGGAGGTGCTTTATACATGAGGGGGATGCTTTATACTGTATGGACCATTGAACGGGATGCTTTATACAGTATGGACCATGGGGATGTATTATACTGTATAGACAATGGGGGGTGCTTCATACATGAGGGGGGATGCTTTATACTGTATGGACCATGGGGGGGATGTATTATACAGTATAGACAATGGGGAGTGCTTTATACATGAGGGGGATGCTTTATACTGTATGGACCATGGGGGGGATGTATTATACTGTATAGATCATGGGGAATGCATTATACTGTATAGACAATGGGGGATGCTTTATACTGTATGGACCATGGGGGGCTGTATTATACTGTATGGACCATGGGGGATGTATTATATTGTATAGACAATGGGAGGTGCTTTATACTGTATGGACCATGGGGGGAGGTATTATACTGTATAGATCATGGGGAATGCATTATACTGTATAGACAATGGGGGATGCTTTATACTGTATGGACCATGGGGGGGGCTGTATTATACTGTATGGACCATGGGGGATGTATTATACAGTATAGACAATGGGGAGGTGCTTTATACATGAGGGGGATGCTTTATACTGTATGGACCATTGAACGGATGCTTTATACAGTATGGACCATGGGGATGTATTATACTGTATAGACAATGGAGAGGTGCTTTATACATGAGGGGGATGCTTTATACTGTATGGACCATGGGGGGGATGTATTATACAGTATAGACAATGGAGAGGTGCTTTATACATGAGGGGGATGCTTTATACTGTATGGACCATGGGGGGATGTATTATACTGTATAGATCATGGGGAATGCATTATACTGTATAGACAATGGGGGATGCTTTATACTGTATGGACCATGGGGGGCTGTATTATACTGTATGGACCATGGGGGATGTGTTATATTGTATAGACAATGGGAGGTGCTTTATACATGAGGGGGATGCATTATACTGTATGGACCATGGGGGAGATATTATACTGTATAGATCATGGGAATGCATTATACTGTATAGAGAATGGGGGATGCTTTATACTGTATGGACCATGGGGGGCTGTATTATACTGTATGGACCATGGGGATGTATTATATTGTATAGACAATGGGGAGGTGCTTTATACATGAGGGGGATGCTTTATACTGTATGGACCATGGGGGGGATGTATTATACTGTATGGACCATGGGGGATGTATTATACAGTATAGACAATGGGGAGGTGCTTTATACATGAGGGGGATGCTTTATACTGTATGGACCATGGGGGGATGTATTATACTGTATAGATCATGGGGAATGCATTATACTGTATAGACAATGGGGGATGCTTTATACTGTATGGACCATGGGAGGGCTGTATTATACTGTATGGACCATGGGGATGTATTATATTGTATAGACAATGGGGAGGTGCTTTATACATGAGGGGGATGCTTTATACTGTATGGACCATGGGGGGGATGCTTTATACTGTAGGACCATGGGGGGATGTATTATACTGTATGGACCATGGGGGGATGTATTATACTGTATGGACCATGGGGATGTATTATACTGTATGGACCATGGGGGATGTATTATACTGTAACCACAATTAAAGTAAAGCGGGCACCACCTAAAAATAATAAATATCAGATAAATGGGATCACCCCTGCATGTGAAGAAACTAAAGACCATAACAAAGAAAGAGACACATGCATAACCAGGGATCACCGAAACAAATATAATCAAAACATATCAAATTTATTGAAAAAGACAAACCATAGTGAACACACAGTTTAAAAACATCTAAAAAACACTAATTGCGTATACAAAAAAGTCCTTAATAAAGAATATAATATTCAAAGGAAACACCCACATGCCTATAATAAATCAGATAATAGATGTTGCACTGTATATAGAGATTAAAGAACACCGGCAAAAAAAAAAAATATATTTTTTTTCATGTTGTCATCACCATAACATATGCAACCAAGTATATATGAATGGGGAGAGAATTACAAAAGAAACAGTCAAATAATCACATAGGATAATATAATAGCATTAATGGCCTGAGAGGGAGGACTTCTATAAGAAATACACCAAGGTTCCTGAATGCAAAAAACAAGGCAAATCACCTATAATGCAGCCCAACCAAAAGAAAGCCTCACATGGTAAATAGTAATGGTCCATTCCTCTCACGTCTGTCTTCTGTTCTGGGGGATGAGCACATAGGATATGGCTAAGTGTGGTTTATTTACCATGTGAGGCTTTCTTTTGGTTGGGCTGCATTATAGGTGATTTGCCTTGTTTTTTGCATTCAGGAACCTTGGTGTATTTCTTATAGAAGTCCTCCCTCTCAGGCCATTAATGCTATTATATTATCCTATGTGATTATTTGACTGTTTCTTTTGTAATTCTCTCCCCATTCATATATATACTTGGTTGCATATGTTATGGTGATGACAACATGAAAAAAAATATTTTTTTTTTTTTTGCCGGTGTTCTTTAATCTCTATATACAGTGCAACATCTATTATCTGATTTATTATAGACATGTGGGTGTTTCCTTTGAATATTATATTCTTTATTAAGGACTTTTTTGTATACGCAATTAGTGTTTTTTAGATGTTTTTAAACTGTGTGTTCACTATGGTTTGTCTTTTTCAATAAATTTGATATGTTTTGATTATATTTGTTTCGGTGATCCCTGGTTATGCATGTGTCTCTTTCTTTGTTATGGTCGTCGGATGTATTATACTGTATAGACAATGGGGGATGCTTTATATTGTAACGACCATGGGGGGTGTATTATACTGTATGGACCATGGGGGATGTATTATACTGTATAGACAATGGGGGATGTATTATACTGTATAGACAATGGGGGATGTATTATACTGTATAGACAATGGGGGATGTATTATACTGTATAGACAATGGGGAGAGATATTATACTGTATAGATCATGGGGAATGCATTATACTGTATAGACAATGGGGGATGCTTTATACTGTATGGACCATGGGGGGGCTGTATTATACTGTATGGACCATGGGGGATGTATTATACAGTATAGACAATGGGGAGGTGCTTTATACATGAGGGGGATGCTTTATACTGTATGGACCTTTGAACGGGATGCTTTATACAGTATGGACCATGGGGGATGTATTATACTGTATAGACAATGGGGGGTGCTTCATACATGAGGGGGGATGCTTTATACTGTATGGACCATGGGGGGATGTATTATACTGTATGGACCATGGGGATGTATTATACTGTATAGACAATGGGGGATGCTTTATACTGTATGGACCATGAGGGGAGGTTTTATACTGTATAGATCATGGGGAATGCATTATACTGTATAGACAATGGGGATGTATTATACTGTATAGACAATGGGGGATGCTTTATACTGTATGGACCATGGGGGGAGATATTATACTGTATAGATCATGGGGAATGCATTATACTGTATAGACAATGGGGATGCTTTATACTGTATGGACCATGGGGGGCTGTATTATACTGTATGGACCATGGGGGATGTATTATACAGTATAGACAATGGGGAGGTGCTTTATACATGAGGGGGATGCTTTATACTGTATGGACCATGGGGGAGATGTATTATACTGTATAGATCATGGGGAATGCATTATACTGTATAGACAATGGGGGATGCTTTATACTGTATGGACCATGGGGGGGCTGTATTATACTGTATGGACCATGGGGGATGTATTATATTGTATAGACAATGGGGAGGTGCTTTATACATGAGGGGGATGCTTTATACTGTATGGACCATGGGGGGATGTATTATACTGTATGGACCATGGGGGATGTATTATACTGTATGGACCATGGGGGATGTATTATACTGTATGGACCATGGGGGATGTATTATACTGTAACCACAATTAAAGTAAAGCGGGCACCACCTAAAAATAATAAATATCAGATAAATGGGATCACCCCTGCATGTGAAGAAACTAAAGACCATAACAAAGAAAGAGACACATGCATAACCAGTAGTGTTGAGCGATACGATACTGCAAATATCGGGTATCGGCCGATATTAGCTCTATCGGCCTTTCGATAATTCGTTTCGATATTTTCGTCTTAACGAATACCGGAATCGGATTTGTCACTGTCACTGTGAGTGTCCGTCGGTCGGGTCTGTCAGGAGTCAGCAGCACTTACCTGGCAGAAGATCTCCGGCGGTCACGTCCTGGACTGCTTGATGGCCGCCATTATCTTCTCCCTGGCGGTCACATGCAGTTTTTCGCGATAACTGCAGTGACTGCAGGGTAATCCCGGCCGTAAAGCAGTCAGTCCGATGACGTCACCGCCGGGGAAGCAGGTAATCAGCTGTGCTGCGCCGGGATGACAGGCTCTGCCTGTCATTCTGATGTAGCAGAGCTGTATCGTCGTGGGACACTCGTTACTATGGACTGCGTCGGTCAGGTGGTATACTTTTTTTTTTTTTTTTCATTTTTTTACAGGAGATCGATGGCGTCGCAGGATGAGACTGTAATAAAAGTAATGAAAACTGTGTTTTGTTTTTTTTTATTAAATTAAAAAACTCTTTTATGAACATTCACCCGTCCGGGTACATAAACAATTTAACTATTTACATACAGGGACCCTGTCCGGGTTATTTATAATTCTTTGGCAGGGGTGTTCCAGGTACCACCTGGTACTCTTCTGATGCTTGCCAAACATCCGAGGCACCAAGGACCACCAGGACCTGATGACGTCGTGTGGCCTGTACAGTCAAGTCGTGACCCGCTATCTGGGTCTGTGTGGCCACCTCTTCATCTCCCTCCGGGTCTGGAACCCTATGTCCCGGACTGAACGAACCCCAGGGGGCCTAACAGGCGCCGGGTACGGGCCAGCTATACTTATCATGTCCATAGCTGGGGCTGCTGAGGAGACCACTGAGGGAGGCTTGGGAGATTTACGGCGTGGGGTGGGCACTTTTGCAGAGGCCTGGATGTGGGAGGCTGAAGGCTCCGAGGGTCTCACAGGTTCCTGACACTCTGGGGAGTAGGGGTCGCACCTGGTAACATTTTGTCATGGGTGTATCGCCACGAAGATCGTCGCGATTACACATTCTGACTTCTCGCAGCTGAGTTGCTGTTACTTTGTGTTTGGCAGTGAGGGAGTTAATTCTGCCTAGCTCTGTGCTAAGACTACAGTCATGGCCAAAAGTTTTGAGAATGACACAAATATTAATTTTTACAAAGTCTACTGCTTCACTTTTTCTAATGGCAATTTGCATATACTCCAGAATGTTATAAAGAGTGATCAGCTTAACAGCAATTACTTGCAAAGTCAATATTTGGCTAGAAAATGAACTTTATCCCCCAAAACAGATTTCAACATCATTGCAGCCCTGCCTTAAAAGGACCAGCTAACCTCTTTTCAGTGATTGCTCCATTAACACAGGTGTGGGTGTTGATGAGGACATGGCTGGAGATCGATCTGTCATGATTAAGTAAGAATGACACCACTGGACACTTTAAAAGGAGGCTGGTGCTTGGCATCATTGTTTCTCTTCTGTTAACCATGGTTATCTCTAAAGAAATGCGTGCAGTCATCATTGCAATGCACAAAAATGGCCTAACAGGGAAGAGTATCGCAGCTAAAAAGATTGCACCTCAGTCAACAATCTATCGCATCATCAAGAACTTCAAGGAGAGAGGTTCCATTGTTGCCAAAAAGGCTTCAGGGCGCCCAAGAAAGACCAGCAAGCGCCAGGACCGTCTCTTAAAAGTGTTTCAGCTGCGGGATCGGGCTACCAGCAGTGCAGAGCTTGCTCAGGAATGGCAGCAGGCAGGTGTGAGTGCATCTGCACGCACTGTGAGGCGGAGACTCTTGGAGCAAGGCCTGGTCTCAAGGAGGGCAGCAAAGAAGCCACTTCTCTCCAGAAAAAACATCATGGACAGACTGATATTCTGCAAAAGGTACAGGCAGTGGACTGCTGAGGACTGGGGTAAAGTTATTTTCTCTGATGACTCCCCTTTTCGATTGTTTGGGACTTCAGGAAAACGCCTCATTCGGAGAAGACAAGGTGAGCGCTACCACCAGTCTTGTCTCATGCCAACTGTTAAGCATCCTGAAACCATTCATGTGTGGGGTTGCTCCTCAGCCAAGGGAATCGGCTCTCTAACAGTCTTGCCTAAAAACACAGCCATGAATAAAGAATGGTACCAGAATGTCCTCCAAGAGCAACTTCTCCCAACCCTCCAAGAGCAGTTTGGCGATCAACAATGCCTTTTCCAGCATGATGGAGCACCTTGCCATAAAGCAAAGGTGATAACTAAATGGCTCAGGGAACAAAACATAGAGATTTTGGGTCCATGGCCAGGAAACTCCTCAGATCTTAATCCCATTGAGAACTTGTGGTCAATCATCAAGAGACGGGTGGACAAACAAAAACCTAAAAATTCTGACAAAATGAAAGCATTGATTGTGCAAGAATGGATTGCTATCAGTCAGGATTTGGTCCAGAAGTTGATTGAGAGCAATGCCAGGGAGAATTGCAGAGGTCCTGAAGAAGAAAGGTCAACACTGCAAATATTTACTTGCTGCATTAACTCATTATAACTGTCAATATAAGCTTTTGTTACTCATATGTTTGCAATTATTATGTTTCTGTCTGTGATAAAAACATCTGTCAAACACACATAAAAACCAGAGGGCAGCAGATCATGTGAAAATATAATATTTGTGTCATTCTCAAAACTTTTGGCCATGACTGTAGGTCCAGCCTCTCCCGGCTGCAGTTTGATTATGCACTAATTAGCTTCCTTTATATACCTGCCAGTCTGCTTAGGAGTTGCCGGTGAAAGCTTCATGCAGACCAGCAGATTGGATCAGGTTATGAGAAGACTTAAGCTAAGAGTTCCTTTGTAGTTTCTCCTCTCCTCGCTTATAGTTTATCTCCTAGACCATTTGTGTTCCCTCTGTGTTTAAGTGTTGTATGCAAGACAGTATTTACTTTATCCCCTGTCTGTCTCGTTTGTCTTTACTGTTTGTTAAGCAGTGACCTGCCTATTCCCTGTGTGGTAATCAGGGTCCTTCTGAGGACTAGATTACAGTGGTCAGGGACTTATAGGAGACAGGGTTTACGCTGGCGGCCTGGACCTCTGTACCATTAACAGTACCTCCAGGTAGAGGGACTAGTCAGGACCCCAGTTTAGGGTCAGCATAGACCCCGGTCACCTCTAGCCTGTGACAGCGTAATACGTCTTCAGGATTCACCCACAGTACAACGGATATTATGTCAGGTAATACTATACTATATGTACATGTTGATATTACCTATTCATATGTTATATTGAATGTTGTCCCTCTTGGTATTGATTACTGACATTATATATATATCTGTGATACAGCGTGACACATTTAGGGCATACCATCCATTGTAACCCCAGTGTCGGGTGTAAGTCACCAAGTCTCCTGGCAACAGGTCCCTCCCCGGGTGTCCTTCTGGGAGGTGAGCCTCCACGTCCCGCCGGTTCACAAAAACTTCTAAATAAAGTCCAGGCTCCTGGATGAAGCCCCAACCACCTTTCAATTTAAAGCTCCGTACTGCACCCTTACGCCGCGGCTCCCACAGGGTTCCTTTATCTTTTCTCATCCGGTCCTTATCTGCCCGGTCCTTCTCCAGGTTACGTTGCCGAAGCTTTTGGGTTTCTCGCTGCTCCCTTTGTCGCTCTGCTTCCCGCTCCCAACGTCTCCACTCTTCCTCCTGACGCCGGTTGTAATTCTCCTCCACCAGCTGCTCCATGTCTCCACCATCAAATGCCAGCTTACAGTGTCCGGTTTGCGGCAGCTCTCCTGGCGCCCCCCCAGTCCTGGCGGCGCTCACCTGCGGAGGAAGCAGCCGGCTCTGGAACAGATGACAGTCGGGGCTCCGGTACAGGCAGGTAGTGCTCTGGTGCCTGCGCGGCCTCCTCCATGAGGACGGGTGTCGCTTCTTCTGTCTCAGCGACGGGGGCAGACAGCGGGATCTGGGGTGCTGCCGGTGCAGCGTTTTTTGCACGAACGGGTGCCTCCACTGCAACAACGTCAACCGGATCACATTGCAAGGGCTGGGATGCCCGCACGGACTCCTCTACTAGAACGGGTGCCTCACCTTCCGGTACAGACACTTCAGGTAAGAGGGATTGGTGCCGCTCCAAGTTTAGTTTTAGGGCACGCCAGCTGGCTTCCATCCTGGCGACCTCCTCCCGGTGCCGGGCCAGGCCTCTTAGGGTATCCTCCGCTTCTTGCAGCGTAGGAGGGTTTCCAGGCCGGGTGCCCAACGGTGGTTCCGTGGCGATCGGTCGCTTCCGTGGGGGGAGAGCTCTGACTGCTCCATCCCTTCACACTTCTGCTCGTGTCCATTAGCCATCTCTGCCAAGTCACATGTGTCATTAGCATCTGGAGAGGGCCCCTCTTTTGTAGGGAGGCGGGACCTTCGTGTTAGTTTCCGCACACTGAGGAGGATGAGGAGGCGGAACTGAAGAGCTGTGGGGCACGATCTTACATTGCAGTACCATTTAGAGCCATCGTTTTCCCGTCACTGAGTGAGTGTACACCCATGAAGAGCACGCCCTTCTTCTTCACCAGTGCCTCGTCGTGACGCAGATATGGCGGAAAAATGGCAAATACATTCTCTGATGATTTTAGCAATTCTCAAGCACAAAACCAGTTCAATTCAGGCACACAGGACTCGCTTATAGCGAGCTACAGAATCCTGTTCGTGACGCCCAAGTTGAGTCGCACAGAGCCAGAGGTTTTGGAGGTACTCGGCACTGAGCCCGTCGACTTCTATGGGGTATGTCACGGCTTTACCCGGCAATTGAATCAGAGTCTATTTTACTATGTAGAAGTGTATAAACTATATATATATATATATGTATTCTATGTGTGTATATTTTGTGTTTACAACGAAAGAAAGGGTTTTTTTTGTTGCGATATTTTGTTCCCATAGACTTACATGGGACTTTCGGTATCAGAATCGGATATCGACGATATTTAGTGATATCGGCGATACCATTTCGATACGATATTTTTAGATATCGAGCAGTATCGCTCAACACTACTAACCAGGGATCACCGAAACAAATATAATAAAAACATATCAAATTTATTGAAAAAGACAAACCATAGTGAACACACAGTTTAAAAACATCTAAAAAACACTAATTGCGTATACAAAAAAGTCCTTAATAAAGAATATAATATTCAAAGGAAACATCCACATGCCTATAATAAATCAGATAATAGATGTTGCACTGTATATAGAGATTAAAGAACACCGGCAAAAAAAATAAAAATATTTTTTTTCATGTTGTCATCACCATAACATATGCAACCAAGTATATATATGAATGGGGAGAGAATTACAAAAGAAACAGTCAAATAATCACATAGGATAATATAATAGCATTAATGGCCTGAGAGGGAGGACTTCTATAAGAAATACACCAAGGTTCCTGAATGCAAAAAACAAGGCAAATCACCTATAATGCAGCCCAACCAAAAGAAAGCCTCACATGGTAAATAGTAATGGTCCATTCCTCTCACGTCTGTCTTCTGTTCTGGGGATGAGCACATAGGATATGGCTAAGTGTGGTTTATTTACCATGTGAGGCTTTCTTTTGGTTGGGCTGCATTATAGGTGATTTGCCTTGTTTTTTGCATTCAGGAACCTTGGTGTATTTCTTATAGAAGTCCTCCCTCTCAGGCCATTAATGCTATTATATTATCCTATGTGATTATTTGACTGTTTCTTTTGTAATTCTCTCCCCATTCATATATATACTTGGTTGCATATGTTATGGTGATGACAACATGAAAAAAAATATATATATTTTTTTTTTTTCCCGGTGTTCTTTAATCTCTATATACAGTGCAACATCTATTATCTGATTTATTATAGACATGTGGGTGTTTCCTTTGAATATTATATTCTTTATTAAGGACTTTTTTGTATACGCAATTAGTGTTTTTTAGATGTTTTTAAACTGTGTGTTCACTATGGTTTGTCTTTTTCAATAAATTTGATATGTTTTGATTATATTTGTTTCGGTGATCCCTGGTTATGCATGTGTCTCTTTCTTTGTTATGGTCGTCGGATGTATTATACTGTATAGACAATGGCGGATGCTTTGTATTGTAACGACCATGGGGGGTGTATTATACTGTATGGACCATGGGGGATGTATTATACTGTATAGACAATGGCGGATGCTTTGTATTGTAACGACCATGGGGGGGGTGTATTATACTTTATGGACCATGGGGATGCTTTATTTAGTATGGACCTTGGGGAATATATTTTACTGTATGGACCATTAGGCGATGTTTTATACTGTATAAACAATGGGGATGCTTTATACAGTATGAACCATAGAGTATATGTATTATACAGCATGGACCATGGGGGGATGCATTATACTGTATGAGACATGGGGTGCATTATACTATATGGGACATGGGGTGCATTATGCTGTATGGAGGACTGTGGGGCTATTAAAATATTTGGAGGCTTACGTGGGAATTTTTAAACAGTATGTAAACTGTTATACAGTGTGAAAGATTGTGTAGTGTCCATCATACTGTGTGGGGGCAGTATACAATGTGGAGAGGTGTGGGGCCATTATACTACATGGAGGGCTGTGTGGGTCACAGTTGGGGGATCATACTGTGTTGGGGTCACCATAATTTTCCGGGACAGTTGCGGGGTACAGTAGCATCATCATACTATGTGTGTGTGGAGGGTACTGTGGAGGAATTCACTATGGGAGTATCTTAGTGTTTGTGGGGCACTTTTGTTGACATCATACTTTACAAGTGCAATTAAAAAAGAAATCTAGAGCTCCAGTAGGAGGAAAATTCGAGGGCACACAGTGAGTGCAGTAATAGGGATGCATACAGCAGCAACTGCTCAGCATTGGGGTATCAGCAGGATGAGGAGATTGTGGATAAATGGAGACGTTGCAAGAAATGTGAGAAGTCAAATGTGTCTTTGTTGTATTCTCTGCAGCCCAGTCCTGGCTGGTGAATTTGTCATGTCGGTCTGGGCCAGATGGAAAAAATGGAAAAAGTGAATGATTCCATCAGAAAGATCGTCAGCTATAAGTCACCATCTGTAACTGTGCAGTAGTCTTATTTGTTCTGCAGGGCTGGTATCTACTGCTGTCACCATATGGCAGTAATATTGATTTTTGTCTTTGTATGGAGATTATTTTCAGTAACAGAGCAGTAATATGCTGTGGTTCTCCTACATCCACTATTAGGCTGTCCCACCATAGTTTTAATCAGGGTTGCATGGTTAGAGGCCCACTCAGAAGTTTTGCCCCCCCCCCTAACCAAACCCCTAGCTATGCCTCTGGCGTAATCATATAATGGCCGTTCGGTATAGGAGAGGGGCAGAGCTTACCAAGGATGGATGGATGACCAAGAGCCGGATGTCCTGTTTTAACCAGAAAGTGCATCTGACAGCCACCAGAGAACCCACACAGAGGAGAAGAGCTTTTTCATGTTATTAATGTGGGAAATGTTTTCAATGGAAATCAACTTTTAATAAACATCAGAATGCCCTGATTCCCTTGCGTCCTGATTACCTAGGCACGCCTTCAAACAAGCAAGCCGTTGGGAACTGCATAAGTTTGGATGATTATCGAGGAGTCACCCAGGTACCTTTTTACTCCTCAGACAAAGTACTGCTATACCTGGAACTACTTTGGTTAGTGACTGTGGGTCTGCCGCCAACTTATTGATTCTGGACTGGTTCTGAAATTAGTATTAGGGACAATTATGTTGGACAGACTTATTTAAACTTTTGCCATTGACAGGACACTGACACTCCAGAATCTTGTTCAGCTGGTGACAGTGGAATTCACGCTTAGAGTGAGAACACTTCACTCTGAATCCATCTCCTGCAATGTGCTGGACAATTTACCTGCTGAGTGTGATGCTGAGTCACTACTCATGTTAGGAAGTTCAAGGTCAGATACCAGGAGCACTCATAGTACAAAGGGTTAAGACAAAGGCGAGGTCAGGTAACAGTCCGGGATCAAATGCCAGTAGTGTATGTCAAGGCCGGGAGTACAAGAAATGAATAGTCAGATCCAAAGTCCGTGGACAGATACCTGAAGTCAGAGAGCATCAAAAGCAGAAGGGATAATCCACACCAATAGTCACAAATGCGAGGTCAGCAACAAAAGTAAGACATCAGACACAGCAAGAACATACATATAACTTAAGCAAAGTTACAACTGACACTGACTGCAGACAGCAATCCAGGTAAATAGTTAACAAATAATGAAGGACGGGGAAGCACCTGTGGAAACTGTTAGTATCCATTCAGTTTGACCATCCGCCATCTTGCAGTTTCTGGCCACTGGTCTGTTTTCCCCTGGTGCTGGGCTTGTCGTTGGTCAGGTAATTGTATCACCCTTTATTACCCTGCACCTGCCTCCCAGTCCTTGCTGGACATCAGTGTTAATCTGCTTGAGTTCTGGCTAGGAGCCTTGTTAGCTTTTGCTATACTTAGTGCAGTTCTGGGATCTCTAGTTCTGCTTGCATAATATTTTGTTTTTTCCTTTTGTTTCTGCAACTTCCTCTATTTCCCTGCTAGGAGGTTACCAGTGTCTTTTTCCCAGTCCCTAGATCTTTCAGGGATCCCCTTCCACCTCCTGCAGGTCTTCGCTTGAGTTTAGACTAGGATCGTTGGTGGGTCTATTCGCAAGGAATACTGTAGGTCGCCCGCGCCATTGTAGGGATCTAGTCTAGTCCTAGAAGAGGGTCAGATTCTCCCCCCACTCTATTTGAGTTGCAGACCCATAACAGAAACGTCTGCGGGCAAAAGGAAATTGAACAGGAGGGCTATCAATCAAAATGCTGACAGCTCAGCACACCCCAGTATCAGATTGGATGACTGGACTGTCACTCACAACACTGACAGTCCAGCACACTTCAGATTCCATAGAACAGCTGATCTGTCACTCAAGGTGTCCCTAAGCCACAGTCCGATATGAAATTGTGACACTGGGCTGATATTGGGGCTTCCATGGCTATGTATTCGCAATCCTGTTATTGATTGGTGTCAGAAGGATATTGTTACGTGGAGCCTCAATTGTCATAAGAAATATTTAAGTTCTGTACAAATTTGCTCCGCTAGTCTGGAGGGTCTGACGAGGTACATGAATGACTTCAGAGATGTGTTCTTGGAAAAAGAGGCAGTTATGTTACCTCCTCATCATTCTTGTGATTGTGCTACTGATCTTGTCCTTAATGCCAAATTATCTAAAGCTCACCTTTATAATTTGTCGGGACCTGAAGTACTGCAATGATAGAATATGTAAATGGAAGATTACTTAAGAGTCAAATCTGTCCTTCCTCGTCGCCAGTAGCTGTTGGATTTTTCTTTGTTAGAAAGAAAGATGGTGGCTGTGTTGACACTCAGTCAACTTGGTCACTTGTGCTTAGGTGAATTATTCTTAATTATGCCAGACATAAAAAATACCTACCGACTTCCACTCATCCTTGACCTACATAATTAGCTTATGGAGACTAAATGGTTTTCTAAACTGGATCTTAGAGGGCCTTATAATGTGATGCACACGAGAGAGGGTGATAAGTGGAAGATAGCATTTTTAACATCTGAGGGCCAATTAGGGTTAACTAATGCATCACTGGTATTTCAAAATTGTATGATCAATATTTTTCTAATTGTTTTGGAAGGTGTTTTGTGGTATACCTTGATGACATTTTAATTTTTTCTCCCAATTTGGATTTGCACCTAATTTATCCATTAGGTTAAACAAGGGTAAACTCCCCTTAGTGCCACATGAAATACTCTAAAGAGAGCACATTTATAATATGTAGGGGGTTGTAAAATTATAGGATATCTATTCTATCAATTATGTATCTTATATCTTTCTATCATCTCTCCCTGTATATAAGATTGCTTTCTGAGTTCTGTATATAAGATTACTTTCTTAGTTCTGTATATAAGATTGCTTTCTTAGTCCTGTATATAAGATTACTTTCTTAGTTCTGTATATAAGATTGCTTTTTTAGTTCTGTATATAAGATTGCTTTTTTAGTTCTGTATATAAGATTGCTTTCTTAGTTCTGTATATAAGATTGCTTTCTTAGTTCTGTATATAAGATTGCTTTCTTAGTTCTGTATATAAGATTGCTTTCTTAGTTCTGTATATAAGATTGCTTTCTTAGTTCTGTATAAAAGATTGCTTTCTTAGTTCTGTATATAAGATTGCTTTCTGAGTCCTGTATATAAGATTGCTTTCTTAGTCCTGTATATAAGATTGCTTTCTTAGTTCTGTATATAAGATTGCTTTCTTAGTTCTGTATATAAGATTGCTTTCTGAGTCCTGTATATAAGATTGCTTTCTTAGTTCTGTATATAAGATTGCTTTCTTAGTTCTGTATATAAGATTGCTTTCTTAGCTCTGTATATAAGATTGCTTTCTTAGTTCTGTATATAAGATTGCTTTCTTAGTCCTGTATATAAGATTGCTTTCTTAGTCCTGTATATAAGATTACTTTCTTAGTTCTGTATATAAGATTGCTTTCTTAGTTCTGTATATAAGATTGCTTTCTTAGTTCTGTATATAAGATTGCTTTCTTAGTTCTGTATATAAGATTGCTTTCTTAGTTCTGTATATAAGATTGCTTTCTGAGTTCTGTATATAAGATTGCTTTCTTAGTTCTGTATATAAGATTGCTTTCTTAGTTCTGTATATAAGATTGCTTTCTTAGTTCCGTATATAAGATTGCTTTCTTTGTTCTGTATATAAGATTACTTTCTTAGTCCTGTATATAAGATTGCTTTTTTAGTTCTGTATATAAGATTGCTTTCTTAGTCCTGTATATAAGATTGCTTTCTTAGTTCTGTATATAAGATTGCTTTCTTAGTTCTGTATATAAGATTACTTTCTTAGTTCTGTATATAAGATTGCTTTCTTAGTCCTGTATATAAGATTGCTTTCTTTGTTCTGTATATAAGATTACTTTCTTAGTCATGTATATAAGATTGCTTTCTTAGTTCTGTATATAAGATTGCTTTCTTAGTTCTGTATATAAGATTGCTTTCTTAGTTCTGTATATAAGATTGCTTTCTTAGTTCTGTATATAAGATTGCTTTCTTAGTTCTGTATAAAAGATTGCTTTCTTAGTTCTGTATATAAGATTGCTTTCTGAGTCCTGTATATAAGATTGCTTTCTTAGTCCTGTATATAAGATTGCTTTCTTAGTTCTGTATATAAGATTGCTTTCTTAGTTCTGTATATAAGATTGCTTTCTGAGTCCTGTATATAAGATTGCTTTCTTAGTTCTGTATATAAGATTGCTTTCTTAGTTCTGTATATAAGATTGCTTTCTTAGCTCTGTATATAAGATTGCTTTCTTAGTTCTGTATATAAGATTGCTTTCTTAGTCCTGTATATAAGATTGCTTTCTTAGTCCTGTATATAAGATTACTTTCTTAGTTCTGTATATAAGATTGCTTTCTTAGTTCTGTATATAAGATTGCTTTCTTAGTTCTGTATATAAGATTGCTTTCTTAGTTCTGTATATAAGATTGCTTTCTTAGTTCTGTATATAAGATTGCTTTCTGAGTTCTGTATATAAGATTGCTTTCTTAGTTCTGTATATAAGATTGCTTTCTTAGTTCTGTATATAAGATTGCTTTCTGAGTTCTGTATATAAGATTGCTTTCTTAGTTCTGTATATCAGATTGCTTTTTTAGTTCTGTATATAAGATTGCTTTCTTAGTTCTGTATATAAGATTGCTTTCTTAGTTCTGTATATAAGATTGCTTTCTTAGTTCTGTATATAAGATTGCTTTCTTAGTTCTGTATATAAGATTGCTTTCTTAGTTCTGTATATAAGATTGCTTTCTTAGTTCTGTATATCAGATTGCTTTTTTAGTTCTGTATATAAGATTGCTTTCTTAGTTCTGTATATAAGATTGCTTTCTTAGTTCTGTATATAAGATTGCTTTCTTAGTTCTGTATATAAGATTGCTTTCTTAGTTCTGTATATAAGATTGCTTTCTTAGTTCCGTATATAAGATTGCTTTCTTAGTTCCGTATATAAGATTGCTTTCTTTGTTCTGTATATAAGATTACTTTCTTAGTCCTGTATATAAGATTGCTTTTTTAGTTCTGTATATAAGATTGCTTTCTTAGTCCTGTATATAAGATTGCTTTTTTAGTCCTGTATATAAGATTTCTTTCTTAGTTCTGTATATAAGATTGCTTTCTTAGTTCTGTATATAAGATTGCTTTCTTAGTTCTGTATATAAGATTGCTTTCTTAGTTCTGTATATAAGATTGCTTTCTTAGTCCTGTATATAAGATAGCTTTCTTAGTCCTGTATATAAGATAGCTTTCTTAGTTCTGTATATAAGATTGCTTTCTTTGTTCTGTATATAAGATTACTTTCTTAGTCCTGTATATAAGATTGCTTTTTTAGTTCTGTATATAAGATTGCTTTCTTAGTTCTGTAAACAGATTTACGCTACATAGAGCTTTATAGTAACAGATGATGTTAGAAACACATTGTATACAGATGGTAGGAGAGAAAACATCCCACATTCGCATGACACTCGTCCAACTCTTCGGGATAAACATTATTATTATTATTTATTATAGCGCTATTCCATGGCACTTTCCATGTGAGGAGGGGTATGCATAATAAAAACAAGTACAGTAATCTTAAACAATACAAGTCACAACGGGTACAGGAGAGAGGACCCTGCCCGTGAGGGCTCATAATCTACAAGGGATTGGTGAAGATACAGTAGGCGAGGGTAGAAGCTGGTCATGCAGTGGCTTGGTCAATCGGTGGTTATTCAGGTTCTAGGCTTGTCGGAAGAGGTAGGTCTTCAGGTTCTTTTTGAAGATTTCCATGGTAGGAGAGAGTCTCATATGTAGTGGTAGAGAGTTCAAGAGTATGGGGAAGCACAGGAGAAATCTTGTATGCTACTGTGGGAAGAGGGGAGTAGAGAAGGAGATCTTGTGAGGATCAGAGGTTGCGTGCAGGTAAGTACCGGGAGACGAAGTCACAGATGTATAGAGGACACAGGTTGTGCATGGTTTTGCATATCATGGTTAGGGTTTTGAACTGGAGTCTTTGGGTAATAGGGGAATAGCGGGGGGACAGGTGGATTAGTGGGGCAGCAGAGTTTAGAATAGACTGGAGGGGTGTGAGAGTGTTAGAGGGGGGGGCCACAGAGCAGGAGGTTGCAGTAGTTAAGGCGGGAGATGATGGGGTTGTGGTGGTTGAACAATAAAGACTTGCCTTGTTTGGTTGATCTTATTTTTGAAGTGTGTGGCAATGTCCTCAGCAGAGATAAGGGAGGTTGGAGGGGGCAGAGGAGGGAGTTAAAAGTTTTGAATAACTGGTGTTGTAGGATAGGGAAGATACAAGGGTTGTGAAGTAGGCCTGTTTAGCAGAGGTGAGGGCAGATTTAAAAGCAAATGTTGCCTGTTTGAATGCAGTGAAATCATCTTGCGAATTTGTTTTCTTCCAGTGTCGCTCTTCAACCCTGGACACTTGCCTTAGGTTTTTAGCTGTGTTATTGTGTCAGGGTTTTCTATTGATACGTCGCACTCTGCCATGAACGAGAGAGGCGACCGTGTCAATAGCTGATGCGAGAATGACATTTTAGAAAGCAATGGCACTGTCTGTGTTGTGGAGTGAGGATATGGATGCCAGTGGTAGAGTAGAGTCAGAGAGCGTGTGGGTGTCTAGGTGTGTGAGATTTCTGCGGGGGTGCGCATGTTGCTGGACACGGGTGACAAGTGATGAGAAAGTGCGTAGATGGTGGTCAGACAGAGGGGAGGTTGTGAAGTTAGAGAGCAGAGATGGGTGAAGATCAGGTCCAATGTAAGTCCGTCTGTGTGGGTGGCTGAGGATGACCACTGAGTAAGTCCAAAAGATGAAGTAAGGGACAGGAGTTTGGAGGCTTTTGAGTGAAGGGTATCAGGGATGTTGAAGTCACACATGATGATAGTGGAAATGTCAGTGGAAAGAAAGTGAAGGAGCCAGGTAGAGAATTGGTCAATAAAGGCAGTGGCCAGGCCCAGGGTCGGTATATGATGGCCACTTGGAGGTTGGAGGGAGAGTAGATGCGGACACAGTGGACTTCAAAAGAGGGGAGGACAAGGGAGGGAAGAGGTGGGATTGAGTTAAATGTGCAGTTAGTAGAAAGAAGAAGAATCACTCCGCTATATGTCTACTGCAGGGGTGAGAAGTGTGGGTGAAGTGGAGGCCACCGTAACACAGCACAGCAGGGGAGCGGTGTCGGTGGGTGTCAGCCATGTTTCTGTGAGGCCAAGGAAGGCAAGATTGCGAGAGAGAAAAAGGTCATGAATCACATGAAGCTTATTGCAGATGGAGCGGGCATTCCACAGTGCTCCAGAGAGAGGGAGCAAGGGGGTGGGCATCAAGGGCACAGGTTTTATGTTGGAGAGATTGCGGTAGTTCATAATAGATAGGGAGCCATAGGAGGGAGAATTAACGGGAGGTTTGAGCTGTGGGGGTCCAGGATTGGGAGATATGTCACCAGCAGTGAGGAGAAGCAGAGAGGGAGAGCAAGTGGGAGAAAGAGTGTTGTCGGATTATTTTATTAGGAGAGATCTGAGGTTGAGGAGCAGGTCAGCAAAGGAGGTCAGATGGGGAGGGAAGGGGAGATGATTATTTGGTTAGAGGGTGCAGGGGTTTGGGGATAGCAAAGGAGAGAGGATTAGTGGAGCAAACACTGTAAGGGAATATGAAAACATAGTGAAGGCGTAAGATGGGTTAATAGAAAAGCTAGGTTCATGTAATAAGAAATGCTTATTCATCAGACATACCCAAAAGAGACAGAGTGTGGGGTCCTGACTTCTGCTGTGACTGTTGTTGAAATAACTGCAGCTTCTGGGTACTTTGCTGCAAGATGCGTCCTTGCCCCCACATGCGTTCACCCCTTACAATGCTACTAAATTTATAGGACTGAGTAGAGGATCAGGTGAGAGGGATTGTGCGAGCTAGTTTGGGATAAATTAGCAGCTGGCCAGCACACCAAGGGTGGATAGATGATCAAAGACACTGGGCCTGGCTATATCTTTATGCTATAACACCTTTCGCCAGATAACATCTGTAGTGACCCCAACCATGGATATACAGCAGTGAGTATTGAGTAAAATGCAAGAAAGGAATTATAGCAAAGATTCAGCAGGCACTGTTGTATACTATTAAAAAATGTTGCAGGGTGATAATGCAGCAGAGGATAGACAGCAAGCAGTGATGTTAAACCATTAAAAAATGTTGCACCAATTAATGTAAACGTCAAAATATTTTCTAAAATAATTACAACCCGACTCTCCCACTACCTACCCTCAATTGTTAGCAACCATCAGGTCAGCTTTGTTAAGAGCAGTGAAGCTCGTGAGAAAACATTGTTATTAATTTCACATGCAAAAACCCAGGGGATCCCAATGTGCCTTGTTTCTGCCGACACTGAAGAAGCATTCGACATAGTGCATTGGACTTTCTTGAAGATCACAATACAACAAATTGGGTTGTCCCTTCCTTGTTATCTAAAATTCTATCCTTATACACTGACCCTATAGCAATATTCAGGGTAAACGACCTTCTATCCCACACATTTTCTATTAAAAATGGGTCGAAGCAAAGGTGTCCCTTATCACCTCTCCTATACACATCGGTGATGGAACATTTATTGGTACATTACATATAAATCCAGATATTAGTGGAGTCACTATAGGCTCACATCTCTATAAACTAGCGCTATATGCAGATGACTTGTTGCACTTTGTTTCAGACTTAATGATCTCATTTTCCTCTATAATAAAGGAATTCAAAGAATTCGGCCATGAAACTAATTTTATAGTCAACTACTCTAAAACAGAAGCCATGAACATAAAGATGAACTGACACAACTAATTTCTAACTTTCCCTTTAAGTGGAGGAAAGATGCAATTAACCCCTTCATGCTGCAGCCCATTTTCGTTTTTTTAGTTCTATTTTTTCCTTCCCTTCTTCCCAGGGCCATAACTCTTTTATCTTTCTGTCCACATAGACATATGAGGGCTTGTTTTTTTGTGGGACTAGTTGTACTTTTGAAAGTCTCCTTTAATTTTATCTCATAGTGTACTTGAAAGCAAGGAAAAAATTCCAAGTGCAGTGAAATTGTTAAAAAAAAAAAAACAATTCTGACATGGTTTCTTGTAAATTGTTTTTACCGTGTACATTTTGTGGTAAGAATGACCATGCAATATGCGTATCATCATTACGATTACGGCAAAACAAAACATGTCCATTTTTTTTTTATTATTTTAGTGGAGAAAAAAAAAATCTAAAGTGTTCGAAGAAAATTTTTGATTGCTCGTTACAGCATTTATCATGGAATTGTGCCAACCAAAAAAATGTAATTTTGGCATTCTTGAATTTTTTCTGTTTACGGTGTTTACTGACCAGGTTAATTGTTTCTATGGTTTTTTTTTACAGAGTGGTAAAAGGCACACAGGCAGTGTTGTACAAAAAAATAGATAATTTAACAAAAAAAGAGCAGCAAGCACTGAAGGAGATAAAAAACTGTCAAGATACTGTTATTAGAAAAGCCGATAAAGCTAATAATGCATACCTCCCAATGTTTGAAGAGGGGAAGGAGGGAGAAAGGTTGCGGCGTGGTAAATTTTAGGCCACGCCCCGACCACACCTATTTCACAACTAGTCACCCATATCCACACCCCAACCACACCCATTTAGCACTGCTGATCACACTGACTGGTACTAAGGGCACAGTGGCTGACATTATGGGCACAGTGGCTGGTACTGTGGGCACACTGACTGGTACTGAGGAAAAGAAAGAAAGAACAGAAAGAGAGAAAAAAGAAAACCAAGAAAGGAGAGAGATATAAAGAACAGAGAGAGAAAGAAAGGTGATATAAAGAAAGAACAGAGAAAGAAAGAGAGCAGAGAGAGAGAAAGAAAGTGTAAAGAAAGAACAGAGAGAGAAAGAATAGAGAGAAAGAAAGAACAGAGAAAGAGGGGAAAGAAAGAACAGAGAGAAAGAAAGATAAAGATAGAGGGGAAAGAAAGAACAGAGAAAGAAATGGGACAAAGAAAGAACAGAGAAAGGAAAGAAAGAACAGAGATAGAAAAACAGAAAGAAAGGGGACAGAAAGAAAGAACAGAGAAAGAGGAAAGAAAGAACAGAGAGAGAAAGAAAGGGGATAGAAAGAACAAAAAGAGAAAGAATAGAGACAGAGAAAGGGGAAAGAAAGAAAGAACAGAAAGAAAGATAAAGGGGAAAGAAAGAACTGAGAGAAAGAAAAAGGGGAAAGAAAGAACAGAGAGAAAGAAAGCGGGAACAGAAAAAAGAACAGAGAGAAAAAAGAAAGAAGAAAGAAAGAACAGAAATGGAGAGAGAAAGAAAGATGGGAAAAAAAAAGAACAGAAAGAGGGGAAAGAAAGAACAGAATGAAACAGAAAAAAAGAAAACAGAAAGAGAAAGAAAGAGGGGACAGAAAAAAAGAACAGAGAGAGAGAAAAAGAAAGGGAAATAAAGAACAAAGAGAAAGAAAGATGGGAAAGTAAGAAAGAACAGAGAGAGAAAGAAAGAACAGCGAGAGAAAGAAAGAACAGAGAGAAAGAGGAAAGAAAGAACAGCGAAAGAAAAAAAGAAAGATTAGAGAGAGAAAGAAAGAACAGAGAGAAAGATTCTATAAAGACACTAGCATCCCGGCTCCCATTGTGCCCACCTGAGCCTCCCGATGCAGGACATATCATGATCCGCTCACATGGCCGACATCCCCGAGTCCAAGGCGATCCCGCTGTCGTCGTAGGACAGTGATGGATCTGAAGCATTCCCTGAAGTGCCTCCATGGTTCCTTCACAATCTCCTCCCGAAATTAGCTCATTTCCAGTCAACTTCCAGCACGTCACTTCCGGTGGAACGTCACATGCAAATTTTAAAGTGCTCCTTATTAAATTAAAGATGTGTCTGACAGGATATCAGGACTCTTCAGACCTACAGATGACTACCCATTCCTGCTAATACATGTGGGACAAATGACACCGCAAGAAACGACCTGGAAACCATCTGCAGTGACTTTGAAAACTTAGGTAAGAAAGTGAAAGAACTGGGAGCGCAGGTGGTCTTCTCTTCCATCCTTCCAGTGGATGTCCATGGAACAAGGAGGTGGAAGAAGATTCTGCAGGTGAACAACTGGCTATGTCGATGGTGCCGTCAGCAAGGATTTGGATTTTTGGATCACGGAGTGAATTACCTATACAGTGACTACTTGCTAGAGATGGGGTGCACCTTACGAAGACTAGAAAACATGTATTTGGAAGTCGCCTTGCTACACTCATCAGGAGAGCTTTAAACTAGAACAATATGGGAAGGGAAGCAAAACGCCTGCAAAAGCCATACACCTGACAAATACTATTGAGAATTCTGCTATTAGAAGTGAAGGGGAAGGACAAAGACAAAAAAATCTACATAATAAAAATATTGGAGGAAGACAAACCAATCACAAACTAAAATCTTTCTATACAAATGCACAAAGCATGGGCAAAAAACAAGGAGAATTGGAACTACTAACGCAGGAGAAGTATGATGTCATTGGAATCACTGAGACTTGTTGGGACAATACACATGATTGGAATACAAGGCTAGAAGGATACAACTTATTTGCAAGAAACAGACTTTATAAACGAGGAGGAGGTGTTGCATTGTATGTTAGAAAAGCGTATATCTGCACAGAGATTGACGCTTCAGAGACTGGGAGTTCTGTGGAAACTGTTTGGGTAAGAATACAAGTACAGAACAATGGAAAGGACACCATTGTAGGCATTTACTACAGGCCACCTATGCAAGCTGATGATATGGATGAACTCTTTATGCATCAAATGGCCCAGTTCTCCAAAAAATATGACATAGTGGTCATGGGAGATTTCAACTATCCAGATATTTGTTGGGAATCTCTCTCAGGCAAAACTAACAGGTCAAGGAAATTCTTATCCTCTCTTGCTGACAACTTTATCTTCCAAAAGGTAGGGGAGAAAACAAGGGGATCTGCTACCTTGGATCTAATCCTTATAAACAGGGAAGAAATGGTTGAGGAGGTAAGAGTGGCTGGGACCCTAGGAGGTAGTGACCATGCTATTTTAAAATTTTGGATAACAAGAGGAGGAAGACCTGTGAAGACTCAGACGTCAAGGTTAGATTTCAGAAAGGCAGATTTTAAGGGACTCAGAAAGAGAATTGGATAATGGCTGGATATCCTTAAGGACAAAAATGTCCAGGAAGGATGGAAAATCTTGAAAAATGAGATTCTCAAAGCACAATTGTTAACAATTCCGAAAAGAGTGAAGAATGGGAAGCATTTAAAGAAACCAGGATGGATGAACACAGAACTTAAACACATGCTAAAAAGGAAGAAAGAAATGTTTATCAAATGGAAAGAGGGAGGCATATCTAAAGAAGAATATAATGCCGTCTGCAGAACCTGCAGGGCACAAATCAGATTATCTAAAGCTGACAATGAATTAAGGCTTGCAAGTGACATCAAAAGCAACAAAAGATTTTGGGGATACGTCAAAAGTAAAAGAAAAGTCAAAGATGCTATAGGATTTTTACAGGATGAAAATGATGAAATGGTAAGACAGGATGTTGAGAAGGCTGAACTGTTAAATTCCTATTTTGCATCTGTTTTCTCTCAGAAAGGAAATGTAACATCAACTGATCTTCACTGTCCTATTAAAGGAATAGAAGAATCCAGGATATCTATAAACAGAAATACAGTGAGGAAACACTTAGCTAACCTAAATGAATTCAAGTCTCCAGGTCCAGTTGAATTACACCCCAGAGTACTGAAGGAGATAGCGAAGAAATTCTTGAACCACTGTCCATAATCTTTGAAAATTCTTGGAGAACAGGAGAAGTCCCAGAAGACTGGAGAAGAGCAAATGTTGTTCCTATCTTCAAAAAGGGGAAGAAGGTGGACCCAGGGAACTACAGGCCGGTGAGTCTGACTTCTATACCAGGAAAGATCTTTGAACAAATTATTAAAGAACTTGTATGCAAGTACCTGGATAAGAATGAAATGATTAAACTGAGTCAGCATGGGTTTGTAACTAATAAGTCATGTCAGACTAACTTAATTTCCTTCTATGACAGAATCACTGACTGGGTGGATCAGGGAAATGCTGTAGATATAGTATATCTTGACTTCAGCAAAGCATTTGACAAAGTATCTCACACAATCCTTATTGAAAAAATGACTAAGTATGGAATGGACAAGGCAACTGTTAGGTGGATTCATAACTGGCTTAGTGATCGGACCCAAAGAGTGGTCGTAAATGGCAGCACATCCAGTTGGAAGAATGTATCAAGTGGGGTACCACAAGGCTCTGTTTTGGGCCCTGTATTGTTCAACATCTTTATCAATGATTTAGATGAAGGAATTGAGGGTAAACTAATCAAATTTGCTGATGACACAAAGCTAGGAGGGGTAGCTAATACTAGAGAAGAGAGAGAGAGGATTCAAAAAGATATAAATAAACTGGAGCAGTGGGCAGCAACTAACAGAATGGATTTTAACAGGGAAAAATGCAAAGTACTACATCTGGGCAATAAAAATGAAAAAAGCATATACAAAATGGGAGGAATAGGGCTAAGTAACAGCACATGTGAAAAAGACTTGGGTATACTAATTGATCACAGACTGAACATGAGTCAACAGTGTGATGCAGCAGCAAAAAAGGCAAATGCAATTCTAGGATGCATCAACAGAAGCATACAGTCTAGATCACGTGAGGTCATTATTGCCCTCTACTCCTCTTTGGTCAGACCTCATCTGGAATACTGTGTCCAGTTTTGGGCACCACATTTTAAAAAAGACATCAACAAACTGGAGCAAGTTCAGAGAAGAGCCACCAGAATGGTGACCGGTCTGCAAACCATGTCCTATGAGGAACGGTTGCAGGATTTGGGAATGTTTAGCTTGCAAAAAAGAAGACTGAGAGGAGACTTAATAGCTGTCTACAAATATCTCAAGGGCTGTCACATTGTAGAAGGATCATCTTTGTTCTCATTTGCACAAGGAAAGACTAGAAGCAATGGGATGAAACTGAATGGGAGAAGACACAGATTAGATATTAGAAAAAACTTTTTGACAGGGTGATCAATGAGTGGAACAGGCTGCCACGAGAGGTGGTGAGATCTCCTTCAATGGAAGTCTTCAAACAGAGGCTGGACAGACATCTGTCTGGGATGATTTAGAGAATCCTGCTTTGAGGAGGGGGTTGGACCAGATGGCCCAGGAGGTCCCTTCCAACTCTACTATTCTATTCTATGATTCCTCAGGGCTGCGCCGTGTACTCCTGTGTCCGCGGGAAAAGTAAGCTCCCGGCTGGGGCAGTGGGGCAAACTCTCTCAAAATCGGGCCTGTACTGCTGGATCCGGGACGGTTGGGAGGCATGAATGCTCCCCACCATACACCTTGTACACCTCATACACACACGGTTCTGCTTTGTATGCCTCGTACACACAGCTCTGCTCCATACACCTCGCACACACACTGCTCCACTCAGTACACACATGGCTCAACTCCGTAAACCTCGTACACATGCGGCTCCGTTCAGTACACCTCGTACACACATGGCTCCGCTCCGTACACATCTCCGCTCCATACACCTCGCACACACGCGGCTCCGCTCAGTACACCTCGTACACACGCGGCTCTGCTCCGTACACCTCATACACCTGTGGCTCCGCTCCGTACACCTCGTACACACGCGGCTCCGCTCCATACACTTTTTACACATAGGGCTCCGTTCCATACACCTTGTACACGCACGTCTCTGCTCTGTACACCTTGTACACGTGGGTCCGCTCCTTACACTTTGTACACGCGTGGCTCCGCTTCGTGCACCTCGTACACGTGCGGCTCTGCTCCGTACACCTCATACACGCGCGGCTCTGCTCCGTACACCTCATACACGCGCGGCTCCGCTCCGTACACCTCGTACATGCTCCTCTCCGTAAACCTCGTACACGCGTGGCTCCGCTCCGTACACCTCGTACATGCGCGGCTCCTCTCCGTACACCTCGCACACACGCAGCTCCGCTCCATACACCCCGCACACAAGGCTCTGCTACATCCACACTGTAAACCTCTCCTGAACCCACACATAAACTTCACCTCATCCAGCACAGCAGAGTCCTGCATACACTGAGGCCCCTGATCATGTGACCCCTGACTCCTCCCCTCCTGTGACCTCATCACAGGTCCTGTCCGCACAGAGCAGCTCAGCGACTTCATTGAGGGGCTGCGGTGGCCGCTGGGTCTCTTGGAGGGCAAGGATGGGGTCGGTGCAAGGGAGGGCATGGCGGCTCTGTGCAATGCGGAAAAAATAAGCTCCCGGGTGGGACAGCAGGGTTGGCGGTCAAAATCGGGACTATCCTGCCAGATCCGGGATGGTTGGGAGGTATGATAATTTAGTGTTAATACCAATAGAACAATATATTAAGGAAGCAGAAAGACAGCTATCAGATAGCAGCACATAGAAACAATTAAGTGCTGATCCCACAAATAAATATAAGGAACAACTAAGATCTTTTTTGAGATTTCATATTGAGAAGGGATAATTGTCTAAAGAAATACCAGAGAAACTCTTCCCTGAATTTCCACTCAAGCCGCATTGGTATTATAGAGTGGCTTCTGAAACCATTACTGAAAATAGTACCTGCTTACATCAAGGATACTGGAGATTTTTTGAGAATTGTGTCCGATATAGATTGGCAAGAGAATTATAAATTGTCTTTGATCGACGTGGAGAGCTTGTACATACGAATTCCACCACTCGCAGGACTGAAAGCAATAAAAAATCTCTTGAAAAAAACTGCAGAAACATGACCATATTGAATTCATCCTTGAAAGTGTGAATTTTATATTGTACAATAATGCCTTCTATTTTGGGAGCAGCTGGTACACCCAGATCACTGGGACAGCGATGGGGACGCCAGATGCTTGCAGTTTTGCTAATTTGTTCTTGCCAGACTTTGAAAATAAATATATAGTGCAAAAACCCCCCACCTGACATACCTCCGTGCGTACCACCAGTACATGGATGATGTGTTTCTGGTGTGGGCTGGTACAGAAAGTGAGTTTAATAACTTTATTAAATATTTGAACAAGGAGAATAAGGTTAATATGAAATTTATTCACAATTTGGACAAAATAATTTAAATTTCTTAAATGTGAATATTAAAATATTGGATGGTAGAATAATAACCAGCACCTATAAAAAATCCAAAGCCATTAATATGTCGCTCCATTATAATAGTGCACACCCGGAACATAAAAGAGGTTTACCATACAGGCAGTGTCTGAGGCTGAGAAAATGAATAGTAGTGAAGAAGGTTTCATAAAACAAGCGAATGAACTGACAGATGACTTATTAAGAAGAGGTTATCTGCCAACACTATTAAACCATACTTGAGAAAGAGCTATGAAGGAAACCCATGTGGATCTAGTTAAAAGATCCAGTAGGAATAGTAGAAAAAAGGAATAGATAATAAAAGATTTATTTTTACTTTTAAACAATAAAATCGGATATAAAAAGGAGCTGGCATTTGTTAGAAGGAGATAAAGATTTAGCTGTAATAGCAAAGAACAAACCCTCGATTGTTTATAGAAGAAGCTGTGACTTAGATGACTTATTGGTGCATGAAAGATTTCAGGATAATAAAAATAAAATCACCTGGTTAAATGAAAGAAGTCCAAGAGGCAATTTCCGATGTGGGAATTGCTCCTTCTGTCATCTCCATCTTACAGGAAAAATCTGAGGATAGGTGCGATTATGGTAGATAAACTAATTATGTGTTTGAAATTAATTCATCATATAAGAGATGTCCATAATGAAGACTCAAATGTGTTCAGATTTGCAGGAACTGGACGCGTTGATTATCCTGTGCAAGGTGGTAACCATTATAGATTATTACTAAAAAGAGAAGTAAAATGGATTTTGGATTGCGATGCCAAGGTCCCCTTGGCCTCAATGATAAATTGGAAGTCTGTATGGCTATGACTTGTTATATTTTCTTTTAATTGTTTGTATTAATCATTTCACTGTATTCGCTTTACTGTTTTGCACTACTTAGTTAAACTTCTCCCTAATCCTTGTTAAAAAAAGTGTGTAACATCCTACAAGCATGGACCCGTAGAAGCGCTAAGCAAGCGCGAAACAGCCGTAATCCATCAGGCTTCTCCATTGTATAGCTCCCTTGCTGCCTGCACGCCACTTTAATATGGTTGATGTTAGTTTTTACCATGGATAAAAATTGCACAACAAGAAGGATCTGGGTGAGTGTTTCAATTCTTTCAATTTCCTATGATTAATTATATGTATGTGCCAGGTGACCATGGAAGACCATATTCAATACACCTGAGGGTCATATTTAAAATTTGGTGATGCCCTTCGGATTAACCAATGCTCCGACAGTCTTTGAAAATGTCATAAATTATATTTTTTTCTCACTGGTGAGTAGATTTGCGGTAGTTTACCTGGATGATTATTGATTTACTCACGTACTCGGAGGAGCAACGTGAGCATGTAAACAGCTGCAGGGGGAAAAAAATTACTAGCAATCCCTTTTTGACATTTCAAAGAGCTCCATTATTGAAAATATCCTAGTACCAAGAAAGATAAAAGAGAAGAAGGAAGATTTGCTAAAAGTGGAAGTCTTTGAATAAAATCATTAAATGCAATCTGAAAAATTACCATGTTGTCACGCGATCTGCCATGGTCTCCTAAATGTACCCTTAATTCTATAGGTGAAATTTTCCCGATCAAAGTCCCATGTCATGTTCCACCATTTTTGTTAATACGTGATTATATGCTAATGTCAGAATATATATGTGGAAGGACGACCCAACCCCTCCACAAAAGGCGAACTCACAACATTCCAATATTCAGAAAGGTTTCTCAAACATGGCTTTCACCCACTGCACCACCAAACACAATAAAGATTTCACACAACTGAAAATATTCCCATAGAGGAATTCCCCACAGTTCAAATTTGACAACTAAATCAGAAGAAAACTTTGGATTATAAACTAAACCCCTTACTCCCAAATGGACTCAACAAAATTACAGATGTTTACAGAGACACCTGCCGCACCATCCGGGATGAGTCAGATCATCGCAGGACCACCGAACACCTGTGACCTGGCTCCACCAGCGTTGCTGATTCCTCCCCCACGGTTAGCGAATTCGGACGCATTAACTTTATCTCTATTTGCCTTCGTCAAATTTAGGGTGCGTCTTATGTCAGGTGCGGCTTTATAGTCCGAAAAATACGGTACATTGTTATTCATTCTTTTAAGTAACCTCACTTAATTCATAGGTACTTTTTAATATAATTAATGTATGTGTGTTTTGTTTTTTCATGAACTATAATTCTCTTTGTTTGACGGACTTTCTCATGTACTTTGACATATCGTGCTTTCCTTGCTTTTTTCTTTCAACCGACTTTAGATACCGCTCATCGTTCTCCTTTGCTCGCAGGCATAGCAGGGAGAATGAGACGGACAGCCGCATCACACCAGCCGCCGGGGGACAGCAGCTTACAGTAGCGCTACTTCCCCGGCGGGCATCTGTATGTCTGGTGGTACTGATGCGGCACCCGGGTCACACGTGTGCCGCACGTAGTACACAAACAGACACTTGATACTCCGTACCGGTTTTTCTGGTACCGGAAATATCAGGACGTGTGAAACCAGCCTAAGGAAATACTCCATATCCGATAGGTTATCAGCATTGCAGGACAGACACATCATACCGGATAAAATTTGTGTTTTGGGCCGGTTGCACAGCTGTTTATGCGTTGGACTGTTTTCAAAGGGCAATCATAAGGGAGCGTAAATCCCTTTTTTCATTATATCTTTTTATTGGTTAAACCTATTTTGCTCTTGTTTGTTATAGTATTTGTACAAGAAATCTCTGTAAGCTTTGGGTTTTGGTTAAAACCAATCAGGGACTGTTGGATAACTGGGGCCATTGATACCCCAAAGCAGAAGCCAAATGTCCTAAAACTGGACCTGTGTACCTCAAATTGACATTTTCCCGTTTAAGAAATTAATGGTTGTCACGTAGAACATGTCTGACATTCCGATGTCCTCCAAGAAACGGAGTAACTCAAATTCTCAAGTAAACTACCGTAAAAAACTGTAATTAGGAGCAAAAAAATAAAATAAACCCTAATTTTCATTTTTTAAAGACTGCCAGAGATTGGTTAACCCAATGGATCACCAAATTTTCAAATGACCCTATTATTGAATGCGGTTTCCCTTGCACCATGGCGTTATGTTAAGGTTTATATCCCCCCTTTAAAAATGAGTTTGTAAATTTTAGCTCCCGAAATTGGGTTTCAAGGGATATAAGGGGGAAGGATCGGTTTGTGCACAGGGGCGGATTAAAAGGGCATTTGGGGGGGTGCCCCAGGAGTGGTGTGGGGGGGGCCCCCACAGGGCGCCGCCAAGAGCATTACTGCCCGAGGCGGCGCGCTGCGGAATTTTACCGTATTGAGTGCAGGACCCCGGGGCCCCCCAAAATCAATAGTTAAACGCCACCCCCAGAATCGGGGCTGGCGTGGCAGTGACGTCACCCCCCGGCTAGAGCACAAGTCCCCGGGGCTGACATCATTGTATCCCCCGGGGGTGCGGTTGGGGGGGAAAATTCGGGGCAGGAGCCGGGGCGCAAGGTAAGAATAGACCTTTTTTATTGAGTGGCCGGTTCCCCCGGGCACCTGTGACTGAGAGACTCTGGCCCCGGGGGGGGGCCGACTCACGCTTGCCCTGGACAGACAAACTGGGGGGGAAAAATTCCGTGCCATATGGGGAGGGGGGACAATGAAAATTGATTGATGGAAACTGAATAGAGGGCAAAAATGGAGGCACATGGGGCCGGAATGCTGAATTGGGGCAGATAGACATGGGGGAGAAGTAGGCGCAGGGAGAAGGGGACATGGGGCAGAAAACAGGGGGCAGATGGAGGCATGGGGCGAATGCTGGACGGGGGGCGAATGCTGGACATGGGGGCAGAATGGGGGGGCCCCAAAGGGCAAAAAAAAAGGGGGACATGGGGCAGAGAGAAAAGGGGGCAGAATGTAGGCAGCGGGGGGCAAAATGCGGGACATGGGGGCAACAGAAGGGGGGGCAGAATGCTGGAAGGGTGCGAATGTGGACAGGGGAGACTGTGAAACAGGGGCAAAACGAGAACCCGGGGCAGAATTTTGGAATATGGGGCATGATTGGAACAGATCATGCGGATAGGGGGGGAGGATGGAAACGATGGGACAGGGGGGGTAGGATGGGGAATCATATGGGGGAAAGGATTTCAGAGGCAGGATGGAGAAATTGGCTGAACCGGAATGAACACACGGGGGCCGGAGGGGGAATATTTAATGGGGGTAAAAAAGGGGATTTAAATTAGCATGAGTTTTTTTTTTTATTTTTTTTTGGAAATTTTTTTAAAGGGGGGGAGGCCCTTTATGTGTAGAGTGTACTAGTCATTTTCTTATGTTTGTAAAAAAAAATTTTGGGAAAAAATAAGAATTTTTCTGAAAGGGGGAGTCGAGATAATGTGTATTTCCTGCGAGAACCCTGGCTGAAAAGGGGGTGGCGGTCTGTGGGAGAAAGATGAAAAACAAGCTGAGGATTCCCTAAAGTCCTGGTGACCCATTTTCCCCAACACGACAATACATGTAAACATATAAAACCCCTGTTATAATATCCCAGTGATCATGCCTACTTCCAAATGATACTAAGAAAAACCCCTGTGAAAAAGGCACTTAGGGGGGAAGATTGGGGTTTTTTTTTATAGATCATTTTGTAGTATTCAGTCACTATGTGGTGGAATATTGGGAAATGGTGTTGCGGTATTTGCCCCTTTTTTTCTGTTTGGTACCGGGTGGGAATATGTGCTCTGTCTGGTGTTCGGGGTTTTTCCTTTTTGTGATATTATTCGAAACATTTTGTGGTAAATGTGGTCTGGTGGTATTTTCCCCATGTGGTGTTATGGTTTTTTAAAAAATTAAAAAAAAAAAAAAATTTTTCAAATTTTTATTCATATTTTAAAAATTTTATTAGGTTACGTAGATTGGGGCCCGGGCCCAAAAAGGGAACTCTGTTTGGGGGGCGGCTTAAAAATTTTGGCCAAAAGCTGGGGTTATTGGTTTGGTGGGGGAACTGAAAAAGAGGGTGGAAGGGAGTTTTCCAAGAAGCATGGGACTGGGACTTTTGAAGGGGGAAGCGCTGGAATTCTGTTTGGGGATATGATGCCCCCCTCGCTTGATGTACATGCCCCGAAAGCCCGGGGGGCCCCAAAGTTGAACAGCCCCGGGGGGCTCCCCTTTAATCCCCCCCCTTTTGGACCCGGTTTTTTTTAATCCTATAAACCCCCGCACGACCAGCCCCCATCTTTTAAAAAAAACCCCCCCGCGGGGAGAGATTTCGGCATTTTAGCCCTTTTGGGGGGTGGGTTAGACAAAGATGCCGCCAATAGGACCCTCCCCGGGCATGGGAAATTCCCTATTGTGGGGGCTGTCCCCAAGAAATCACAAGTTACATCCCCCAAAACATTGTAAAAAGGCGGGGGGGGAATTTTTTTCCCCATAGGGGGAATAATGGGGGAAGTCAGGAGGGGAAAAATATTTAGCTTGAGGCCTCATTTTTGTACCTTTTAAGGCTAACTGAAAAATGGTACAAATTTCAAGTTTTTTAGACTACCATGCCCTTTTTATCGGCTAAACAAAAAAAAATCTGAAACCCCAAAAAATTTTTAAAAAAAACCCAAACGCACAAAAAAATGCAATGGGGAAGACAAGTGATGAAAGAAAACTGTATTAGGGAGTAAGATGAACATAATATTGAACGTTCATAGATAAGGAGTGTGAAAGTTTTATTGCCCTTGATTGGGGGGGTTGGGGAAGTTTTGTGTTTCACAGGGTTTTTTTGGGTAAAATCCTTAATTTGAAAAAAACAAAACCGGGAAGGTTCATTCCAGCATTAAGTGTCAAAGGGCAATCAATTTTTTTCGCAAACTTTCTGTGTCTCGAGATGGAAACTAACCTTTTGTACAAAAAAAATTTCATTAGCTATACCAGGGGGGAAAAAGTTTGCCCATAGACCATCTTTTTCTCTTATTGTGGGCGATAAAATTTTTTCCTTGTTCCAGTTTTTGCCCTCTCTCCCCCCTAAGACCCCCCCCGGGGTTTTTTTACATAAATAGGTACACCCAAAGAGATGCTTAAAGTACCCCGGGGTCTGTAGTCCGAGTTGAGGATTTTACCTGGCATTATAAATGGCAGGTTTTGCATTTCTCGGGGTTCAAAAGGAAAAGGTTCCTGACTGTTGGGGAGGACAGGATTTGACAATGAGCTTTTTTGATTGGGGGTGCCTAAAAAAGTAGTGGGGGGTTGCCCCTTTTGGATGTTGGGGGTTTTTGGCTTTGATACAGGGTGTCCCTTTTTTTATTGTTTTAGTTTAATGATGGTGCCAAAAATTAATTTCAGTGCTGGGTAGTTGGGGGTTAAAGATGGTGGGGGGGAAATTGATTGAACTTTTTTGGGGAAGTCTTTTTCTGTTCTCAACCCGCCCCATGATTAAAAGCATCAAGTAGCGGATAGGCCGAGGCCATGGGACATGAGGGAAAGTCCTTTCAACTTGGCC
>JARQOD010000003.1:9362840-9393435 GCA_033576555.1 Oophaga sylvatica | reverse complement strand
GAGCTGCACTACCTGAGCCACTTGGGTTGGTTATACAGTCTGTCTCATGCTACCACTACTGTTAAAACACAACCAACATTCAAAAGTGACCAAAACATCAGCCAGAAAGCATTGGTACTGAGATGTGGTCTGTGGTCCCCACCTGCAGAACCACTCCTTTATTGAGTGTCTTGATAATTGGCAATAATTTCCATCTGTTGTCTATTCCATTTGCACAACAGCATGTGAAATTGATTGTCAATCAGTGTTGCTTCCAAGTGGACAGTTTGATTTCACAGAAGTTTGATTTACTTAGAGTTATATTCTGTTGTTTAAGTGTTCCCTTCATTTTTTTGAGCAGTATATATATTGTGTAAAATTGTTGGTACCCCTCGTTTAATGGCAAAAAAAACTCAATGGTCACAGAAATAACTTGAATCTGACAAAAATAATAATAAATAAAAAAATCTATGAAAATGAACAAATGAAAGTCAGACATTGCTTTTCAACCATGCTTCCACAGAATTTTTACAAAAATAAAACTCATGAAATAGGACTGGACAGAAATGATAGTACCCTTAACTTAATATTTTGTTGCACAACCTTTTGAGGCAATCCCTGCAATCAAATGATTTTTGTATCTGTCAATGAGACTTTTGCACCTCTCGACAGGTATTTTGGCCCACTCCTCAAGAAACTGCTCCAGTTGTCTCGTGTTTGAAGGTTGCCTTTTTCCAGACGAGATGTTTCAGCTCTTTCTAAAGATGCTCAATAGGATTTAGGTCAGGGCTCATAGAAGGCCACTTCAGAATAGTCCATTGTTTTCCTCCCAGCCATTCTTGGGTGTTTTTAGCTGTGTGTTTTGGGTCATTATCTTGTTGCAAGACCCATGACCTGCGTCTGAGACCAAGCTTTTTGACACTGTGCAGCACATTTCTCTCTAGAATCCCTTGATAGTCTTAAAATTTCCTTGTACCCTGCACAGATTCTAGACACCCTGTGCCAGATGCAGCAAAGCAGCCCCAGAACATAACAGAGCCTCCTCCATGATTCACAGTAGGGACAGTGTTTTTTTCTTGATATGCTTCATTTTTCCGTCTGTGAACATAGAGCTGATGTGCCTTGATAAAAAGTTCAATTTTTGTCTCATCTGTCCATAGGATACTCTCCCAGAAGCTTTGTGGCTTGGCAACATGTAGTTTGGCAAATTCCAGTCTGGCTTTTTTATAATTTTTTTTTTTCAACAATGGTGTCCTCCTTGGTCGTCTCCCATGAAGTCCACTTTGACTCATACAATGACTGATGGTGCGATCTGACATTGATGTTCCTTGAGCTTGAAGTTCACCTTTAATCTGTTTAGAAGTTTTTCTGGGCTCTTTTGTTACCATTCGTATTATCCGTCTCTTTGATTTGTCAATTATCCTCCTGCGGTCACGTCCAGGGAGGTTGGCTACAGTGCCATGGAGCTTAACTTTCTGAATAATATGTGCAACTGTAGTCACAGGAACAACAAGCTGCTTGGAGATGGTCTTAAAACTTTTACCTGTTTGTCTATAATTTTCTTTCTACTTTCCTGAGACAACTCTTTCCTTCGCTTCCCCTGGTCCATGTTGAGTGTGATGCGCACCATGTCACCAAACAGCACAGTGAGTATCTGTAGCCCTCTATACAGGCCCACTCACTGTTTCCAAGATTGTAGACACCTGTGATGCTAATTAGTGGACACACCTTGATTTAACATGTCCCTTTTGTCACATTATTTTCAGGGGTACCATCATGTCTGTCCAGGCCTATTTCATGAGTTTTACTTTAAAAAAAAATTCTTTGGAAGCATGGTTGAAAAGCAATGTCTGACTTTCATTTATTCATTTTCATAGATTTTTTTTATTATTACTTTTGTCAGATTCAAGTTATTTCTGTCACCATTGTGGGTTTTTCTGTCATTAAATGAGGGGTACCAACCAACAATTTTGACCGTGTGTATGTATGTATGATTTATTCAAAATTGAAGGCATACTGAACCAGCATGGCTACCACAGCATCTTGCAGCAGCATGCTATTCCGTCCGGTTTGCGTTTATTTGGACCATCATTTATTTTTCAACAGGACAATGACCCCAAACACACCTCCAGGCTGTGTAAGGGCTATTTGACCAAGAAGGAGAGTGTTGGGGTGCTACGCCAGATGACCTGGCCTCCACAGTCACCAGACCTGAACCCAATCGAGATGGTTTGGGGTGATCTGGACCGCTCACCGCTTCAATTTTGAATAAATCCCCAACAGTGTCGCCAGCAAAGCACCCCCACACTATCACACCACCTCCTCCATGCTTCACGGTGGGAACTAGGCATGTAGAGTCCATCCGTTCACCTTTTCTGCGTGCAAAGCAGTAATCAAAGCAAAAGGTGGCTACTTTGAAGAACCTAGAATATAAGACATATTTTCAGTTGTTTCACACTTTTTTGTAAAGTGTAATGTATATTTCCACATGTGTTAATTCATAGTTTTGATGCCTTCAGTGTGATTCTACAATTCTCATAGTCATGAAAATACAGAAAAATCTTTGAATGAGAAGGTGTGTCCAAACTTTTGGTCTGTACTGTGTGTATGTGTGTGTGTGTGTGTATATATATATATATATACACAGGGTGGTCCAAAAGTAGGTGTACAGAAAATAATAAAATTTATTTTGATTTATATATAAAATTATATTTACTAACACAAGCATAACATTGACAATTAGTAAATTTTATTCTGAACAATGATACAAAAGCCCTTAAATTGCTAAGGGCTACTGATACAGGAAAGATGTGTATCTTTGTGCTGTGTTAGCCAGTAGATCGAAAAATATTTAGAATTGAGAGTCCTCAGTGGTTGATACCTTTTAATGGCTAACTGAAAAGATGGTAACAAATTAAAAGCTTTCGAGACTACTCAGGTCTCTTCATCAGGCTAGACTAAAACAAAATCTGAAGAATCACATATTTATACACAACACAGCACAGAAACAATGCAATAGATAGGACAAGTGACGTGAAGCAGAACTGTCATTATGGGAGAGGGATGAACATAAATATTGGAACAGTTCATAGATAAGGAATGTGAAAGTTTCATTGCCCTCTGATTGGAGTCTGGTATTGTGATGCTCCCAGAAGGTCTGAAGAGCAAATTCCTTATTTGATGTAAAAAGACATAAATCCATGCGACACATTCATTCCTGCACTGAGTGTGTCAATGGTCGTCATGAGTTTATATTCCCAAACCTTTCTGTTTCTCTCATACTTATTAGCTTTTAATACAAATACTAAATGTCCAACTGGGGGTCTGTATGTAGGGAAGACCAGGCAAAAACTGAGAACAAGGATGAATTCTCATCGCCACACAATAAGAGAAAAAAGAATGGATCTACCTGTGGCCAAACACTTTTGTATCCCCGGTCATAGCATGATGGACATGAAATTATTGGTATTAAAAGCTAACTTTAAGTCTGAGAGAAACAGAAAGGTTTGGGACTATAAACTCATGACAACCTTTAAAAAAAACTCAGTGCAGGAATGAATGTGTCACATGGATTTATGTCTTTATACATCAATTAAGGAATTTGCTCTTCAGACCTTCAGGGGGCATCACACAACACAGAATCAGACCCCACTCAGAGAACAATAAAACTTTCACACCCCTTATCTATGAACTGTTCCAATATTTATCTTCTCTATCTCCCATAATGACAGTTCTGCTTCATGTCACTTGTCCTATCTATTGCATTGTTTCTGTGCTGTGTTGTGTATAAATATGTGATTCTTCAGATTTTGTATTAGTCTTTGCCTGATGAGTGTTAGAACCCTCTTGTTAGGTTTTTTTCAGTTTGCTGGTCACCTTTTTTCCCTACTTAGTCTGGCTTCGCCCTTCTGGCTTTGCTGGACTTCATTGTATTATCTACTTTTAAGCTAGCCGGGTGCTTAGGTGCCTTACTCAGTCAGTTTTGCTTGATCTTAGGATCTCTAAGTAATTTGTTTTCTGTTTTATTTTCCCTGCTACAATTTCTGTTAGGAGGTGTCCACCTTTTCTCCCAGTCCCTAGATCTTGTAGGGATTCCTCCCTCGCAACTATAGGTCTTCGTTCAGACTAGCTGAGGACTTTAGCGGGTCTGGTCGCAGGATCAGGTTCCCCGTTACATCGTAGGGATCCAGCTTAGTTCTATTGTAGGGACAGAATTCCCATCTTTCCTTAGTGCTTGTAGCAGATCATAACAGTAAGTCCAGCCCAAAAAAAAAAAAAACTCAAAGGAAAGATTTTCTGTTTCCATCATGGTGTCGGTTCAGGATTTGGCTCAACGCCTGCAGGGACTTTCTCTGGAGGTGGCTGAGATCCAGCAACACGTGGGTAGTTGTTCTGGAGCACATTTTGTGGAGCCAAAGGTACGTTTGCCTGATTTATTTTTTGGTGAACAACAAGATTTTTTTTCTTTTAAAAATGCTTGCTTGTTGTATTTCCGTTTGAGACCCAGATCCTCTGGTGATGAATCACAGCGCATAGGGTTCATAATGTCACTTTTGCGCAAAGAACCTCAGGACTGGGCCTTTTCTCTGCAGCCTAGTGATCCATGCTTTAGATCAGTGGATAGTTTTTTTTCTGCTTTGGGGTTATTGTAAGACAATCCTGATCGTGTCTCATCAGCTGAGACAGAGTTGAGACGTTTGAGACAGGGATCAGGTAATGTGGAAAAATATTATACTCACTTCCGAAGGTGGTCCACTCAGGTGGGGTGGAACGATTCAGCTTTGAAAAGTTTATTTCTTGCAGGGTTAAGTGAAAGGGTTAAAGATTTGCTGATTGCTTATCCTATACCTGGTAACTTGCAAGAGGCTATGCAATTAGCCATACGGGTGGATAGGAGACTGCGTGCAAGGGTTAATGAGAGTAAATCTGCCTTGTCAGCTCCAAGTCTGGAGAAGGACTGTACTGACATTGGAGAGCCGATGGAAATTGGAGCAATGACACCTCACTCTCGGGAAAAAGACCGTAGATTTGCTGAAGGTTTGTGTTTCTATTGTGGCAAATCTGACCATTTCATTAAGAACTGTGTGCTTCGTATGAATAAAGAGAAAAAAAAAAAAATGAGGTCAGTTTTGCCCGTATAGCTTATTTAAACAATAAAGGTGTCTTTCTTTCTGCTACCACTGCTGTTGAGGAGGAATTAATGGAGTTTCGGGTATTTGTGAATTGTGGTTCAACTCTCAATGTGATTGATGGGAAATTTTTGGAAAAAACTAAAATTAAAACCCAAACTTCAGTCTTCCCCTATTAATGTGGTTGCTGTGGATGGTTCTCCCTTGAAAAATGTTACTCACCATATCTGTGAATTTCCTCTTACTATTGATGGTGTTCATCAAGAGAATTTGGATTTGGTAGTTTTGAATAATTTGCCCTCACCGGTGATTTTGGGGTTACCTTGGTTAAAATTGCACAATCCAGTACTGGATTGGTCTACCAATGAAATTAAGTCCTGGAGTCCTAAGTGTTATGACAAGTGTTGTAACGGGCGTATTGCTGCTGTAGTTAAGGGGAGTTACCTGTACCTATCCAGGATTTTTGGAAATTTTTTTCTGATAAGGAATCGCAGGTATTGCCTCCTCATAGAGATTATGATTGTGCAATTGAATTTGTCCCTGGAGCAACTCTTCCTAAAAGTCGTTTATTTAATCTTACTATTCCTGAGAGAAAGGCTTTGGAGGAATACATACAGACAAGCTTGGCCGCCGGTCACATTAGGCCTTCCAAATCTCCTGTGGCGGTTGGATTTTTTTTTGTTAAAAAAAAGGACGGCAGTTTATGGCCTTGTCTAGACTTTCGTGAGATTAATAAAATCACTGTACGTAATCCTTACCCATTGCCATTGATTCCTGATTTGTTTAACCAGTTAGTGGGGGCCAAGTGGTTCTCGAAAATTGATCTTCGAGGGGCATACAATTTGTTGCGCATGAAGGAGGGGGATGAATGGAAGACTGCGTTTAACACTCCACTGGGTCATTTTGAGAATCTGGTCATGCCTTTTGGGCTTTCCAGTGCTCCGGCATTTTTTCAGAATCTTATTAATGACATCCTTAGACCTTTGATCGGCAGAAGTGTGGTTGTGTATTTGGATGACATTTTGATTTATTCACCGGATTTGGAGTCTCATTGGAGGAGTGTGCGTGAAGTATTACAGTTACTGAGTGATAATTCACTTTTTGCCAAACTAGAAAAATGTGAGTTCGCTGTACAGAGACTGTTTTTTGGGCTACATTGTCTCCAGTGAAGGTTTTGAGATGGACCCGGTGAAAGTGCAAGCTGTGCCGGATTGGCCTAGACCTATTGGTGTGAAATCAATTCAGAGGTTTTTGGGGTTCGCCAATTATTATAGAAAATTCATTAAAAAATTTTCTGTGATTGCCAAACCACTGACCGATCTCACCAGGAAAGGTGCTGATGCGGCTCAGTGGACTACTGAGGCCATTGAGGCTTTTGTGTTGCTAAAGGAGAAGTTCAGCTCTGCTCCCATCCTTACGCAGCCTGATGTGACTAAACCATTTTTTGTTGAGGTTGATGCTTCTTCTGTGGGGGTCGGCGCGGTGTTGTCTCAGGAAAAGACGAATGGAGTACATCCCTGTGCTTTTTTTTCAAAGAAATTTTCTGAGTCTGAACTAAATTATGATATCGGTAATCGGGAATTGTTGGCAATTAAACTCGCATTTGAACACTGGCGTCATTTTTTGGAGGGAGCGGAATTTCCCGTTCAAGTCTTCACCGATCATAAAAATCTGATCTACCTTGATGCTGCCAAACGCTTGAATGCCCGTCAGGCTAGATGGGCACTGTTTTTCTCACGGTTTAATTTTACCGTTACTTACATCCCAGGTACTAAAAATGTTAAAGCTGATGCTTTGTCTCGCAGCTTTTCTCCTATGGTGGGTACTGAGGAGGAGGAAAACATTTTGCAAGAGGGGGTTGTTATTGCTGTTTTGGACTCTGTGTTGGAAGATGAGATTCTTAAAGCACAGGAGAATGCCCCATCTAACACGCCGCATGGGAGGTTGTTTGTGCCTGGTACCCTGAGGAGAGATTTGTTTGTTGAATGTCATGACTCTCGGTTGGCAGGTCATCCTGGAATCTCTGAGACCAAGAGACTTGTGGGTCGCAGCTTTTGGTGGCCTGGATGGCAGAAGGAAGTCATTAAGTGGGTGCGTCAATGCACGGTGTGTGCTAGATCTAAGTCTTCTCATACTCCTGCTGCGGGGTTGCTTTGCCCTCTGGAGGTCCCTAGTGCACCTTGGACACATTTGGCTATGGACTTTATTACTGACCTTCCCCCCTCTGAGGGTTTCACTGTCATCTGGGTGGTCGTGGACCGTTTTAGCAAGATGTGTCACTTGGTTCCTTTCATCAAACTGCCTTGCGCTAAGACTCTCGCTAAGGCCTTTGTCAAGGAAATTGTCAGACTACATGGCGTTCATACTGACATTGTTTCCGATAGGGGACCTCAGTTTGTGGCTCGTTTTTGGCACGCCTTTTGTGACAGGTTGGGAGTTCATTTGTCGTTTTCATCCGGATATCATCCTGAGTCTAATGGCCAGACAGAAAGGAAAAACCAGGATGTTGAGCAGTTCTTGCGTTGTTTTGTGACTGATAATCAAGCGGGGTGGTCTGAGTTTCTGCCACTTGCTGAGTTTGCTCTTAACAACCATACATCCGCTTCTGCTGGTTGTTCGCCTTTTTTTTGTTGTACTGGGAGACATCCGTCGTTTGGGTCATTTTCCAAGTTGGGATCGGCTGTACCTGAAGAGGAGAATTTTTCTGGTGTTTTGGAGAGAGTTTGGACTGATGTGCGTGGTAATCTTCAGGAGGCTAACAAAAGATCCAAAGTGTATTTTGATAGAAAACGACAAAAGGTTTTGTTTGCTATTGGTGACATGGTTTGGTTGTCCTCTAAGAATCTGCGGTTGAGGATTCCGTCTAAGAAATTGGGTCCCAAGTTTGTAGGGCCCTTTAAGGTGCTTCAGGTTATTAACCAATCTGCTGTTAAGCTGGAGCTTCCTACCTCCTGGAAGATTAATCCGGTGTTTCATGTTTCTCTCTTGAAAAAAGCTGAGGTCTCAGATGGAGACGTCTCGGCCACTGTTCCCCTGGTGGTGGAGGACGGGCAATATGAGATTTCTTGCATCCTAAATTCTAGACGGTATAGAGGGAGTTTGCAGTACCTCGTCGCTTGGAAGGGTTATGGACCCGAGGATAACTCATGGGTGAGGGCGGATGATGTTTCTGCGTCTAGACTTGTCAGAGCGTTTCACAATTGGTTTCCGGATAAGCCTAAGTCCTAGGGGATCCGAAGGATCCTCTTAGAAGGGAGGGTACTGTTAGAACCCTCTTGCTAGGTGTTTTTCAGTTTGCTGGTCACATGACCTTTTTTCCCTATTTAGTCTGGCTCCGCCCTTCTGGCTTTGCTGGACTTCATTGTATTATCTACTTTTAAGCTAGCCGGGTGCTTAGGTGCCTTACTCAGTCAGTTTTGCTTGATCTTAGTATCTCTTAGTATTTTGTTTTCTGTTTGATTTTCCCTGCTACAATTTCTGTTAGGAGGTGTCCACCTTTTCTCCCAGTCCCTAGATCTTGTAGGGATTCCTCCCTCGCAACTATAGGTCTTCGTTCAGACTAGCTGAGGACTTTAGCGGGTCTGGTCGCAGGATCAGGTTCCCCGTTACATCGTAGGGATCCAGCTTAGTTCTATTGTAGGACAGAATTCCCATCTTTCCTTAGTGCTTGTAGCAGATCATAACAATGAGGAGACCTGAGTAGTCTCGAAAGCTTGCAATTTGTTACCATCTTTTCAGTTAGCCATTAAAAGGTATCAACCACTGCGGACTCTCAATTCTAAATATTTTTTAAGGGCATCTGAGTCATTTTCACTTTACACCATGTTTAAAAAATCTCCCCTTCTTAACCCTATTACACATACTGTACACCTACTTTTGGACCACCCTGTATATTATAATTATATATTTTTTTCCTTTAAGTTGTAGGGCCCAGTTACAGCTATTGCTGTGGGACCTGTGATTTCTATCTACACCACTGTGTATATGCAACAAATAGCTAAGATATACTGAGAAACAGTAAGCAAACACTGCCATCTGCTGGACCAAACTGAAACTGAAAGTAAAAGAAAGAATTGTGTTATCAGGAACCAAATTGTGCTGGAAGGTTTGCAGGGAGAGTGAATTAAGCTGCTGAACCTGATCAGGGGACACAGGAGGCACTTCCTGAATATAAAAGGCCTGGCCAGGCTGAGAAGGGTAGTTGGTGCCACAACCTGCACTATGGCAGGTGTATGCCTGGAAGGTGGGCTTTCAGCTACCATAGGCACAGAAGAATCCGAGAGCGGACAGATGTCAAAGAAGACCTAAGTTGTGAGGAAGTATCGGGCTCTGCTCCAGTGGAAGGCCGTGATCAGATCCAAGCCAGGCCCAAAAGACGCTGCGGCCGAGTTACTGGGGCAAGCTTGGAGAGCGAGAAAGGCAGGACATTGTGAATCAGTGAGCGAGATTCGGACGACTCCAGTCGAGGTGTGAGCTCCAGTCTATGCTGGTCAAGTACTGAAGACCAGAGCAACGCCGGACAAGATATGGAACCCAGACAATGCCAGTTAAGAGTCGAGGACCAGCCCCCCCACTTTACCAGATCGAGGAGACGCCCGTCGGCAGTCAAGCACCGAATATACCCGAAGAATACACGACCAGACTCCCACCAAAGCTGGTGATCAGAGGACGCGAGGAAGCAGGGCCGTTGCTTTCAGCACAGACTCACGGTACCGGGTGTGAGCAGGTGGAGGCTGCAGATGAGACGGGGCCCGGATGATGACAAAGAGCCCAGAAAGTATTATTAGACTCTGTCAGGGAAAGCTGCAAGTGTGCCCTAGAGACTGTTCCTGCTAAATACAGCGTTTTGTCCCCTTCCCGGTTAGACCAAGGCTGGACTGTAGACCCCGAGCTGATCTCGAGGACGTGTCTCATAATGTGCTAACCAATATATCTATTTGTATATAATTGCCTGTTGCTTGTATAAATGACACTGTGAAAATTGTTCTTGTGCATTTATCTGTGATAATAATCTTTTCCACAATTAACCCTGTTAATTGAATAAAGTAGAAGTAGATTGTTGATCCTGCCTGTTATCTCCGCTGTTGCATTCAGATCACCTGAATTACATTTGGCGTAGTCGGCAGGATGCAACAATCTATTGCGGAAATGGCGGATCAGTCTGAAACCGAACCCACCAGGGGAGGTGTTCCCCTCGGATATATGCTTAGCAATGTACCAAAATTTACTAGTGACAATGTAATGATGTGGGACTGGGTTGGACGTTTGAAAAGTATTTTCCGTATGTACCCCATGACACTTGCCTTACAGACAGAGCTAGCATTGTTGACTTCGGATGGAGAGGCCCCACAGACGGTCATGTTCAGGCAACCACAAGACAGTAATACAGTAGATAAAGTGATCAAGATATTAGAGGACATGCACTGGGACACGACTGACTTAGGTGATTTACTTGCTTGCCTCTTTTCTCGGGTTAAGAGAGAGGGAGAGACAGTTACTCAATACGTGACCGCTCTGCAGGAGGTAATGGCCCAGATCACCAAGAAAACCGGTGGTGAATTTGGAGGACCAGGTGCCTTGGGTGAAGTATTGAGAAGTCAGTTGGTTGCAGGCCTGAGACACTTACCTGAGGCAAGCCCTGAAAGAACGCCTGCGATAGAATCCCAACCTGAGCTTTTTCGAGGTCGTAGCTGAAGCTAGAATCCATGAACAAGAGGTTCTGACTGTGGCAGGTATGACCCGAAACCAAGAAGTAGCTGTCTTGTGGGCGCTCAATTCTGAACCAGACTGGGCCCACGAATTACGGCAGGAAATGCGAGAAATTAGGGCAGAAATATGGAGCATAAAAGAAGCCCTTGCTGCTACCTTGGAATCCAATCCCATACTCCGGGGTAACTGCCATAAGCAGGAGATAAGAGAAATTAGAGGATAGATACAGAGCATAATAAAAACTCAAGCAGCAAGCCCAGCATCTAATCCTATATCCTAGGATGAAGAACGATTACAGAGGGGGTATTCCTCTCCCGGAGGACAGCGATAAAGACCGAAGCACCCACCAGACAGACTGAGAATTGTGTGTTGGACATGTGGAAAAATGGGACACATGTCAAGAAGTTGCCCTACATGAGGCAGCCAACGACGAAGATTCGCCTACTTATCCAACGGTCATGCCCACTGGAGGAGACGGTCCTTGGACAGGAATGCTCACCCCTGAGGAACAGAGTGGAGAGAGATCCCGCCTGCTGTCTCCGCTGTTGCATTTAGATCACCTGCATTACATATAAGATAATAGAGTGTAATAAAGTTGTTATGGACGTGACTTGGCTAACATTGTGCAGTGACTCTGTTTTCCCTATAGTGATGGATATTTCTTGTTGCTAAAACTGTGATATATTCTTTCATTTTAAACCTCTTAAACCTCTCTGATCAGTGCGATCATACAACATGCAAGCCTCTGATGGCTCAGATGATGCACTATAGTGCCGTGTATCATCACTGCCTGTCAGTGTAACACTAACGGCCCCATACACATGAGATAAGTGTTGGCTGAACGCTCATTTGGCAGACGGCTATCTCTCCCGACTCCCCCATACATACAAATATTCCAGCTTTCCTGTGGTCTGTATGAGAGAGTCGCCTCCAGACTCCTCTAGAGGAGGATTATCTACACAAAGAACAAACGGATTATCCTCTGAAATTCAGGATGCCAGATCCTTCTCTGCCCTGACATCATCTGTGGGGAGGCCCCCAAATACATTATATTCACCCAAACCCCCCCCAAATCAGTGCCTTCATGTAACTTTAGTCTGTGTATGGGAGCAATAAAAGGTAACTTACTGGACGCTGCCTCTGGCCTAATAGACCTTGGTACATTACAGGCCCAGACACCATTATTAGGCATGTAAGTATCGTAGTAACTAGGCTCCATACTATCGAGTACTTGAGGGCAGAGGGGCATTCAGCCAAACTCTGTCACACCTTCTTAGATGCCATGTTTGCTTTTGACAGCAGCAAGTGGTAAAACTGCCAGGGTTTTTGTTGCATCTGCCTCTGTGCCATCCCTGCATTGTACATCTAAGTTCTGGTGCCCAAAAGGGTTATTTTTTTTTTTTAAATAAATGTTTAACGTGTTAAAAATAATGAAATGTGTCTTCTGCTTTTTTATGTTATTTTTATTCGTACAAGAATTGTTGGCACCAATTTTCTTGTAATATCTGCATTTTTTGTTGTGTTTTTCTTGTAATATAGGAAAGCCTAAGGCCAGAAATAAACCCCATAAACCACTGTAGATGGAGACTTTGGGGTCAGTCCATTTCTGTCCGCGTTGATTGTGGAAACAAAAAAGCTTTTATAAAAGCCTCAAACTTGTGTGTGTGAATCAGACATGAGATCTAACGTGATAGAAGATTACAGTGCGGGGAAGACAGGAAATATTCATATAGGCCAAATATACACGGACTCTGGCCAAATATGTTTCTAGAGCTGTAGTAGAAGATGAAGATGTCGTCCTCATCATGAAGTAGTTATTTCTCCTGTCACGTGTAATGAATATCTCCTGCAGTATTACTAATGCCGATTCCAGTGTCTGTAAATGAGAGGAGAATTAGCGTTATGGAAGATGAGTCTATGAGGAACGTATTCAGCTGCCGACTCCGAGGAAGAAACTGCTTGTTGTCTGTGGCCTAAAATATATAGGTTTTATTAGTCAATCTAAAGAAGAAACCTAAATACTGTAACATAATAAATTTCCCTTATTATCTCCAGTAATTGTATTATTCCACGGGTTTTTATAATGTTACATCGGCTCATGTTCTTCTCATTCAGGTCTCTACGATATCGGATCCTCTCAGTGAAGATCTTCTATATAAAGAGAATTTTTCTGAATTACCCATCAAAGATGGATATGGACAGATACAAAATGGCAGAGAGATTAGTACACTTCACCCTAGAGATCCTCTTCCGGCTTACTGGAGAGGTGAGAGATTCTGATGACATCACTGTCACGATTTCCACTCTGTTTCTGTCTTTTTGTTACTCTGTGTCGGGACTGTCAGTCTGTGCTGAGTCTGTGCTGCAATCACCTGTGTTCAGTTTCCTTAATCAGGCTTCTACTTAAGCATACTAGTTCCTTTCCCCAGTGTTAATCATGCACTTGCTGTTGCCTGTGGAACTTTGATCCCTCTGCGCTCTGTGCCTGACCCAGCTTGACTTCATTCTCTTCCCGGACTCAGACCCTTTGCTTGTGACCTCATTTTGCTTGTGCCTGCTTCCTGTAAACTGTTTTGTCTCTCTGACTTTCCTGACCTCGGCTTGTGTATTGGACTTCGTATCTGACTTCAATTTGTCGTACTGCGCCATTTCCTGGACCTGACCTCGGATTGTTTGACCTCCCTTTACTTACAATAAGTAGTATACAGTGGGTTTGGAAAGCATTCATACCCTTTAAATTTTTCACTCTTTGTTTAATTGGAACCATTTGGTAATTTTTTTCTCATTAATGCTCCCCATCTTGACTGATAAAAAAAACAGAAATGTGGAAATTTTTGCAAATTTATAAAAAAGAAAAACTGACATATCACATGGTCATAAGTATTCAGACCCTTTGCTCAGACACTCATATTTACGTTCCATTTTCTTGTGATCCTCCTTGAGATGATTCTACTCCTTCATTGGAGGCCAGCTGTGTTTAATTAAACTGAAAGGACTTGATTTGTAAAGGCACACACCTGTCTGTATAAGACCCCACAGCTCACAGTGCATGTCAGCCAAATGATAATCCTGAGGTCAAAGGGACTGGCCAAGGAGCTCAGAGACAATTGTAGCAAGGCACACATCTGGCCAGTGTTACAAAAGAATTTCTGCAGTACTCATGGTTCCTAAGAGGACAGTGGCCTCCATAATCCTTAAATGGAAGAAGTTTGGGACCACCAGAAGTCTTCCTAGCCCAGGCCGTCCAGCCAATCTGAGCAATCGTGTCAGAAGAGCCTTGGTGAGAGAGGTAAAGAAGAACCCCAAGATCACTGTGGCTGATCTCCACCAATGCACTATAGAGATGGGAGAAAGTTCCACAAAGTCAACTATCACAGCATCCCTCCATCAGTCGGGCCTTTATGGCAGAGCGGCCCAACGGAAGCCTCTCCTCAGTGCAGGACATATGAAACCATTCATAGAGTTTGCTAAAAAAACACATGAAGGACTATGATAAATAAGATTTTCTGGTCTGATGAGACAAAGATAGAAATTTTTGGTGATAATTCTAAGTGGTATGTGTGGAGAAAACCAGGCACTGCTCATCACCTGCCTAATACAATCCCAACAGTGAAACATGGTGTTGGCAGCATCATGCTATAAGGGTGTTTTTCAGCTGCAGGGACAGGATGACTGGTTGCAATAGAAGTAAACATAAATGCTGCCAAGTACAGAGATATTTTGGATGAAAACCTCTTCCAGAGTGCTTTGGACCTCAGACTTGTCTGAAGGTTCATCTTCCAGCAAGACAATGACCCCAAGCACACAGCTAAAATAACAAAGGAGTGGCTTCAGAACAACTCTATGACCATTCTTGACTGGCCCAACCAAAGCCCTGACCTAAACCCAATTGAGCATCTTTGGAGAGACCTGAAAATGCTTTTCACCAACGTTTACCATCCAACCTGACGGAACTGGAGAGGATCAGCAAGGAAGAATGGCAGAGGATCACCAAATCCAGGTGTGAAATTCTTGTTGCATCATTCCGAAGAAGACCCATGGCTGCATTAGCTCAAAAGGGTGCTTCTTCTCAATACTGAGCAAAGGGTCTGAATACTTAGGACCATGTGATATTTCAGTTTTTCTTTTTTAATAAATTTGCAAAACTTTCTACATTTCTGTTTTTTTTTCTGTAAAGATGGGGTGCAGAGTGTACATTAATGAGAAAAAAATTAACTTTTTTTGCATTTACCAAATGGCTGCAATGAAACAGAGTGAAAAATTTAAAGGTGTCTAAATAGATTCCGAACCCACTGTATATATTTACTACCGTGACTCGCGTCACATTACAATTAACCGTTAAAATTTTTTCAGTTTCCCACCTATGGATCAGTTACATACTTTGTGTGATCAGGTGGTGAATCTCGCTCAGTTAGTCCAAGATTTGGCCTTGGAACAACACAAACTGGCTTCCTCACAGGCTCAGTTAAAGGGCCAGATTTCTGGTACTCTTACTGCCATTCATAATCCCTCTCCTCAGACCGCTATTATGACTTCTGGACCATCTGACATCTCGTTCAGCCCCCTTGAAGCTGCTATTGCACTCCCCTGGAAAAGGACCTGTTCGGAATTTTTTAAAGAGAGTTTCAAATTATTCTTTACCTTGCACCCCTGGTCATCAGGGAATGAGTCACAGCGGGTGGGAATTATAATGTCACTTTTGCGGGGGGGTCCTCAGACCTTGGACATTTTCGCTACCCTCTCTTGCTCCTTAACGTTTTTCAGTGGATGTCTTTTTTGATGCTTTAGGACAGATCTATGATGAACCTGACAGGGTCAAGGTGACAGAGACAAGGATCATGAACCTGACACGGGAACCACACAGCAGAATACTATTGTACTGAGTTTTGTCAGTGGTCTTCTGAGGTCCTGTGGAATGACTCAGCTCTCAGATGCCAATTCCTTAGGGGTCTTTCGGAGTCTCTTAAGGACGCTCGGCTCTACATACTCCACCTGGTTGTTTGGTGGAGGCCATGACTCATGGATCGGAGGAGGTGCAAAAAGAGGCTCCATTTTGTCCAGCGGTTTGTGCACTTGAGGTTGAACCTATGGAGGTTTGTGCTGCCAGCTCAAGGATTTAGGAGAGGAGATGCTGGCAGGAACTTGGACTTTGTATCTATTGTGGCCAAGCTGGACATTTCTTGAAAGATTGCTTGGCACAGCCTGCAGCAAACAAGCCATCAGGAAATGCCTAAGTCTGGGTGATTGTCGAGGAGGTCACTCAGACATACATGTACCCTTTTACTCCTCTGATAAGGTGTTGTTGAATGCAGAACTTCTTTTTCAAGATCAGTGTCTGTTCACATTTGCCTTTATTGACTGCAGATCTGCTGCTAATTTCATTGATGCGGGACTGGTTCTGAAGTTATTATTAGGGACAATTAAGCTAGAAAGCCCTATTCAAATCGTGGCCATTGACAGAACACCGTTGCTGAAAAATCTGGTTCGGTTAGTTACTGTGAAGTTCACACTGAAGGTGGAGTTTCTTCATACGGAAAATATCTCCTGTTATGTTTTAGACAATTTACCTGCTGGAATTGTTATGGGTATTCCCTGGTTGTGTACGCATAATCCGATTATTGACTGGAATCGGAGAGATATTGTCAAATGGGGTCCCTATTATATTGAAAAATGTATTTAAACCTGTGCATGTTTGTTTCGTTAGTCTGGAAGGTCGTCCGGAATACCTGAAAGACTTCGGAGATGTTTTTTTGGAAAAAGAGTCAGAGATATTACCGCCTCACCGCCTATATGACTGTGCAATTAATCTCATTCCTAATGCCAAATTACCCAAGGCTCACTTGTATAACTTGTCTGGCCCTAAGCGGTCAGCCATGAAAGTGTATATTAGCGAGAGTTTACGAAAAGGTCATATTCGCACTTCCTCATCGCTGGTAGCTGCCGGATTCAAGTTGGCCTTTGAAGAGTGGAGGCATTTTTTGGAGGGAGCTGTTCATCCAGTCACCGTGGTGACGGATCACAAAAATCTTGCTTATATTGAATCTGCCAAGCGGTTGACACCCAGACAGGCCCTATGGTCTTTATTTTTTTCACTATTCAATTTTTCTATTACGTTCAGACCAGGGTCTAAGTACGTGAAGGCAGATGCCCTGTCTCGTAGTCTTGATTCTGTGTCTCCTCCAGAACCTCCTTCCTCCATTCTTCCTCAGGGTATTGTTGTGGCCATGGTTTCCTCTGAGCTGGAAGCTGAGATCCATACTGCTCAGTCCTTGGCTCCTTCCAGTACCCCTGAATGCAAGCGGTTTGTCCCTGTGTATCTCAGATTATGTCTCTTGAATTCCATGATTCTGTGTTGTGGTCATCCTGGGGGTCACTGCCACAAAGAAGGCAGTTGCTAGACTCTTTTAGTGGTCCGCTGTGCATAAGGATATTAGAGATTTTTTGTCTGCTTGTGAAACTTGTGCACTCGCCAAAATACAGCATTGCCGGCCGGCCAGGGAATTGGCTCCTTTGCCAGTTCCGGAAAGACCATGGACTCATTTGTCCATGGATTTCATTTCAGATTTACCGCGGTCTGGGAGATGACTACTATTTGGGTGGTAGTCGATCGCTTCAGCAAACAAGCTCACTTCGTCCCATTATCTGGATTACCCAATGCTGAAATTATCTCCAAACTTTAATATTCATGTGGTACGATTGCATGGGTTTCCTCTTAATATTATATCTGATAGGGGGTGTACAATTTGTCTCTAGATTTTGGAGGGCTTTCTGCAGAAAACTGGGGATTGATTTGTCCTTTTCCTCTGCTTAGCACCCTGAGACTAATAGTCAGAGAGGACAAATCAGTCTTTGGAGCAAATTTTAAGATGTTTTGTCACCGATCAGCAGGAGAATTGGTCATCATTTCTTCCGCTGGCTGAGTTTGCCTTTAATAGTCGGCTTAATCAGTCCACAGGGACCTCGCCGCTTTTCTGTAATTACGGGTTTCATCCTCATTTTGGTGAGTTTTCCAGGCAGGATAAGTACTGAGTGTCCTGGGGTGGAGGTCATCATTCAAGAGCTTGGGGATGTTTGGAGGAAGCTTAAAAAGAACATTGGCGTGGCTCATCATCGGCAGAAGGCCGATAGGAGGCGCTCGTCAGGGGTCACCTTCAAAGTGGGAGATAAGGTATAGCTTTCCTCTAAGACTATTAAGTTGAAGGTTCCCTCGCTAAAGTTGGGTCCTAGATTCATTGGTCTGTATGAAATTCTGGAGGTTGTCAATCCAGTTGCCTTCCAGTTAAAGCTCCCTCGGTCTTTCCGTATTTCTAATGTGTTCCACAAGTCGTTGTTGAAAGAATTTATTCCCCTGTTCTGTCTTCCTCACCCCCACCTCCTCCGGTTTCTATTGGGGGATGCTTGGAATATGAGGTACAAAGGGTCATTGATTCCCGAATGGTCCGGAATTCTCTTCAATACCTGGTACATTGGAAGTGGTATGGTGAGTTTTCCAGGATAAGTTCTGAGTGTCCTGGGGTGGATGTCACCATTCAAGAGCTGGGGGATGTTTGGAGGAAGCTTAAAAAGAACATTAGGGTGGCTCAGTGTGTGGCCCAGCTATGTAAGGCACACATAAAATCCAGGAGAGTGCACAGGAAGGTAATCGCAACGCTTGATATGCATTCACTGCCACTCACTCTTTCAGACACACCCATCTGAGGTATAAGAGGGAGTGACACGTAGCAATTAGTGAGTGTTCCGTTGGACTTCAGTGAGTTAGCTTCTGTCTAAGGACAGAGCAGCCATTCAGTTTCCTGTCTGAGGACATTGGAGTCCAGGACAGTACAGTCTGGACTTGGAGGATACTGAGAGCTGTGCAGCGAGCTCTGGAGAAAGCTGACATTTCATAAAAAGCTACAAGTGCTTATGTTAAGAGCGGGAAGCAGGGCGAAGGGCGCAGTGGAGAAGACATAGAGAAGTGCTTCAGGTATTGGATTGCCTGCACTAATTTGCCGGACACCGGGGTCCGAAGCGTTGCTAGTGTTTCAAGCATAGTAACAAGATAACCGGAGGCATCTGGACTACAGGTCGCAGAGTGCAGCCCAAAGTGTCAATACGTAACCGGAGTCAGGGAGAACGGGGACTTTGAGTCAAGCGCAGACAAAAGTAAGGACTTAGTTCTCACCACTTAGAAGGCTCCACCACAATGTTGGCCGGGCGTAGTTGCTATTGAAAGAGTTAACTTCGCTTCACGCAAGTTTGGACTCAGATACATATTGAAGTTAAGGAGGCCTCTAACCTGCTCAGCGGTTACCCGAATGTGCATTCTCCACCCCGACCAGCTCCCCGGGATCTGCTTGAACCATCTACCAGTAAAAGGTATGAAAAGAAGCTGCATTGTGTGTGACTGAATTCTTAGCTACACCCTGCATCATCACCATAGACTTCCAGGGACCCGTCTCACCTGTGGGAGACTTACCACCCAGCTGCCCCCTAACATCCCCTGTGAAGATCCTTATAGCAGCGCTGGTCCAATTAACCAGATACCACAGGTGGCGTCACGAACTACCTATCCTTATCATCCCCTGTAAATATTCCCCATCGCTTGACTGCCAGGGCCACGGACCGAGTCCCGCTGCCAGTGACATCTCCCATAGAAATCGATGGGCTCGGCTCCGAGTACCCCATAGCCCTGGTATCCACAATTGTGGTGCGAGTCAAACAAACTTGGCGTCACGAACAGGATCCGAAGCTTGCAATTGCGAGTCCTGTGTGCCTATATTGATGTAATGTATGTAGTACAGTTCATATAGCGTCTTGTGCTTGGGTGCGATGAAAACACAGGAGTCACAGGTTTGATATAGAAAGTCTTGTATTACTTCATACAAGTTGGCAAAAATAGTCACACAGTTTGCAGACACAGAAGCAGGAGACACAGCAGGCCAGAGTAATCTAAGCTCAGCAATCACTCTCCACAACAGGTTCAGGATCTTCTTCTCTGTTACCGTAAGTCCATGCAAACGTGGGTCTTTCAAAGAGCAGGGTTCAGAGTCCACAAGTGCTTCAGAGTTCCTCAGTAGGAATAGCTGGAGTACAAGGTCCAAGGCTTCAGGAGTCAGGTCACAGGTTCACTGCAGGCTAGATTCTGAAGCACTGATTGCTCAGCTGTGGCTGCTTAAGAAGCAAAAGTAGAGAATCAGGGCGGGAACATGCAAGCTGGAAACTCCATTTTGACTGAGGGCAAGATAGCTGCAGCAAGACAGAAAGTAAAATGGCTGACGAACAAACTGAGTTTCAGGAACATGTACACAGAACCTTACATTACTCCCCCCTTAGGGACAACCTCCGGATGACCTCAGACCAGGCTTGTGTGGGTACCTCTGATGAAACTGACGGAGCAAGCGAGGAGCATTAACGTTATTGACTGGTTCCCATGAGTTGTCCTCCACTGGGTAGCCCTGCCATTTAATCAGATATTGTAACTGATTTCTATACAACCTGGAATCTAAAATCCTTTCCACCACAAATTCTTCCTGACCATCGACTAGCACTGGGTCAGGGCAAGGAGAAGAACGTCCAGGAAACGTATTGGGTGTCGCAGCCTTTAGTAGGGATACATGAAAGACAGGGTGGATTCTCATAGTTCTGGGCAGTTGAAGACGACAAGCAACGGCACTTATAATTTTACTGATTTTATAGGGTCCATTGTACTTATGTCCCAACTTAGACGATGGAATCCTTGACTTAAGATTTCTGGTTGACAGCCAGACCAAGTCTCCTACCTTGAAAGCTGGTGCAGGTTTACGAAATTTATCTGCTGCTTTCTTGTACCTTTCCTGAGCCGATTCCAGATTCTCCTTTAGAAGATCCATATTCTTCTGTAAAGACGTGATTCTTTCAGCCACTGCTGGTAAAGGCGTTTCTATGGGAAATCGTGGTAGAATGTTAGGATGATAACCTAGATTAGAGTAAAAAGGAGACTGCTTAGTGGAGGCACTCTGAGAGTTGTTATACGAGAACTCAGCTAATGGAAGTAGATCCACCCAATCATCCTGTAGGTGGCAGATAAAGCAGCGGAGATACTGCTCCAGGGTTTGATTGGTTCGTTCGGTCTGTCCATTAGTCTGGGGATGAAAAGCAGAAGAAAGGTTTACTTTAATGTCCAATGCTGCACAGAAATTTTGCCAAAACCTAGAAGTGAATTGCACCCCTCGATCCGAAATAACCTCATCCGGTACTCCATGTAAGCGAAACACATCTTTAATCATCAAATCTGATGTCTGTTTTGCAGTGGGTAAGCCGACACAAGGGATAAAATGAGCTGCCTTTGTTAGACGGTCAACCACCACTAGAATGGTGTTCTTCCCTTGAGAGGTTGGTAACTCCACAATGAAGTCCATAGAAATGGATCCCCACGGGCGGGACGGGGTGGGAAGAGGCTGTAACAGACCAGTTGGTGAGAAGCGAGGTGTTTTGCATCTTGCACAGACTTCACATGAAGTGACATAGTTTAAAACATCCTTCCTGCAAGTGGGCCACCAAAAGAAACGAGAAAGAAATTCCTGTGTCTTTAGAATTCCTCTATGCCCAGCTATCTTGGAATCGTGAATGAGTTGCAATACTCTCAATCTGACTGTTTCAGGAATATACAGGCGTTGTCCCTGAATCCACACACCATTCTTAAAGACAAGACTTACGTCCCTTGGGGGTTGTGCCATAAAGGAATCCGCATGGTATGCTTCCTTGATGTCCTTAAGTAGGTCTTGATTATGAATTACTCCTAGGAATCTAGAGTCAGGAAGAATAGTCTTAGGAGGAGTAATTGGACGTGTCTCTGCTGAGTAAATCCTAGAGAGTGCATCAGCCTTTCCATTGCGCGATCCTGGTCTATAAGAAATGATAAAATTAAATTGGTTTAAGAAAAGATTCCAGCGAGCCTGGCGAGGAGTCAGGCACTTAGCCGACCTGATAAACTCAAGGTTACGATGGTCTGTCAGGACGACTATTTGCTGTGCAGCTCCCTGAAGAAGGTGTCTCCATTCTTTGAAGGCGGCAATAATGGCCAACAACTCTCTATTGCCCACATCGTAGTTCCTCTCAGCCGAAGACAACTGCTGGGAAAAGAAGGCACAGGGATGCAAGACATTCTTCTCACCTGTTCTCTGAGAGAGTATAGCTCCAACGGCACAGTCTGAAGCATCCACCTCTATTATGAAGGCAAGCTCGGGGTTGGGATGTACTAGGATAGGTGCAGTGGTAAATTTATCTTTTAGACGGGAAAATGCTTCCTGGGCTTGGGGAGTCCAGGAGAACCTAGACTCTTTCCGGGTAAGTTGGGTGATAGGTGACACTACCTCAGAGAAATTCCTAATGAAACGTCTATAGAAGTTGGCAAACCCGATGAAGCGCTGTACCTCCTTCACATTTCTAGGACTTGGCCAATCCTTGATGGCTTGGGTTTTGCTTCCATCCATACTAATTCCTTGTGTAGACAGTACATACCCCAGAAATTGAATTTCGGTCCTATGGAATTCACACTTTTCAAGTTTGATGTAAAGATGATTTTGTCTTAGACGTTCCAAGACCATTCTCACATGTCCATGATGTTCCTCTGTGGAGTTAGAAAAAATTAGAATATCATCCAAATAAATTACCACGAATGTATCTAGGAGATCCCTGAAGATGTCATTCACCAAGTGTTGGAAAGTGGCTGGGGCGGTACTCAGACCAAAAGGCATAACTAGATATTCAAAGTGTCCATAGCGTGACCTGAATGCAGTCTTCCATTCATCCCCAGGTCTAATACGGACTAAGTTATAGGCCCCACGAAGATCTAGTTTAGAGAAAATTTTGGCATGTCGCACTCTCTCCAATAACTCAGGGATTAAAGGCAATGGATAACGGTTTCTAATAGTAACCTTATTGAGTTCCCTATAGTCTACGCAGGGTCTCAGAGATCCATCTTTCTTCTTTACAAAGAAGATGGGTGCACCTGCAGGAGATGAAGAGGGGGTATGAAGCCCTTGGCTAGATTTTCGTCTATGTAATCCTTTAAAGCCTTTAGCTCGGGCCCCGCCAGGGGGTAGATCTTACCAAAAGGTATCTCTGCTCCAGGCAATAATTCAATTGGACAATCATATGGACGGTGAGGAGGAAGCTGGTCAGCGTTCTTCTTGTCACATAAATCCACATAGTCCTGGTATACAGCTGGTAGTTCAGGGACTGTCATGGTTCCTTTAGGAACAGAGCAAGCTGAAACTTTTGGACTCATCTGTTTCTCTGGAAAGTGTAATTCCTTGGTCTCCCAGTTAATGGTAGGATTCTGAGCCTGCAGCCATGGTAGCCCTAGAATAATGGGAAAGTGGGGAGAAGAGATAAGCATAAAGGACAGTTTCTCTTGATGATCTTTACCCATAAGAACCCTCAAAGGCTCTGTTTCCTGATCCACTGGTCCAGAGGTCAGCAGGGAGCCATCCACAGTTTCCATCTGTACTGGAGTAGCCTTCTTCACTGAACGTATCCCCTGTTTCAGAGCAAAGGAGACATTCATAAAATTTCCACTTGCCCCTGAGTCGATCATAGCAGAGCTAGACACCCAAGCTGAGTCAACCCAGAGTTTGATGGAAAGAAAGCAATGAAAATTGTTTTTCTTACAACTCAGCTGGGACACCGCTGAGGAAACTTGAAAAATGGCAGCGTTTACACAGTCAACGTCCTCAGAGGTAACGGAGTTTAAGTCCGAGAAATCAAGATCTGTTGCTGCAGATCTCTCTGGAGCCTGAGGCTCGGACCTGACAGATCCCTCTCGCAACACTCACAATGAATGAGTGCTGCAGTAGTCTTACGAGAACGGCTGGGGGAGTTTATAATGAAGTGCCCTGACTTACCACAATAGAAACATAGATTCTCCTTAAAACGATGTTCCTTGCGTGCATCACTAACCCGTCGTTGTAAAGAGTCTACCTGCATGGGTTCAGGTTCAGGTTCCCGTGTAATCCTACTCAAAGGTTCCTTAGCTGGAGAGGAAGGTAGGAAAAGGTTAGTGCGATTGCTTTCGAACCATCTCTCTTGCCTGCGTTCAGTCAGACGAGTATCAATACGGATGCAGTAGTTAATAAAGTCACCTAACGCAGTGGGAGGGTCGGCACGAGCTAGTTCATCCTTAATCAGTGGAGATAACCCCTTTCGAAAAATAGATTTTTTGGCGGAACTGTCCCAGGTGGTATCAAGGGCCCATCTCCTGAAATCCAAGGCATATTCAGCTACCGAGTGCTTACCTTGGCGCAAAGCTAACATGGCTGCTTCAGCTGTTGCACCTCGATTGGGGTCATCAAACACCTGCCCCATGGCTGAAATAAAAGCATCAAGGTGATTCAAACAATCATCCTCAGTCTCAATCAGAGGGTTTGCCCACATCAAAGCCTTGTTGGTAAGCAACATAATTATAGTAAGCACCTTAGATCGTTCAGTGGGAAATTGTGAAGCATGTGCAGAAAAAAAAAGATTGCATTGATTAATAAATCCCCTGAATTTCTCACGTTCACCGCCAAAACGAAAAGGGGGCAACTTGGGAATCCCAGAACTCGGGGCTACGGCAGGAGCCTGGACTCGCTCCTCTAGAACCTCAATCCTGGCTCGCAAATCCTGGGCAGTCTGTCCAAACACTTGCAAATTGTGATTAGTGAGGTCCTGTAGGCTTGCAAAACGGATCTTTATATTCTGCAAATCTGCAAGGATATTATCAGTCACTCCGCAAAGTTCCTTTATGCGGGCCTCCATTTTCCAGATCTTTTAAGACAGGAGTACTGGAATGGTTGTGAGAAGTCACAACCACTATCATCACAGAAAGTTCAACCGGACATCTGATATCCACAGTTACAGCAGACAAAAAGAGAAAAGAAAAAAAAACAATAGTGTTTACCTGTGGTAACACTGCAGAAAAAAAAACACTTAAGGGAATTGCTCACCTGGAATGGTTGTGAGAAGTCACAACCACTGTCATCACAGAAAGTACAACCGGACATCCGATATCCACAGTTACAGCAGACACAGCCTTTCCAGACCCAGCAGACACTAACGTTTGGCTTCAGAATCTTGTAATGTATGTAGTACAGTTCATATAGCGTCTTGTGCTTGGGTGCGATGAAAACACAGGAGTCACAGGTTTGATATAGAAAGTCTTGTATTACTTCATACAAGTTGGCAAAAATAGTCACACAGTTTGCAGACACAGAAGCAGGAGACACAGCAGGCCAGAGTAATCTAAGCTCAGCAATCACTCTCCACAACAGGTTCAGGATCTTCTTCTCTGTTACCGTAAGTCCATGCAAACGTGGGTCTTTCAAAGAGCAGGGTTCAGAGTCCACAAGTGCTTCAGAGTTCCTCAGTAGGAATAGCTGGAGTACAAGGTCCAAGGCTTCAGGAGTCAGGTCACAGGTTCACTGCAGGCTAGATTCTGAAGCACTGATTGCTCAGCTGTGGCTGCTTAAGAAGCAAAAGGAGAGAATCAGGGCGGGAACATGCAAGCTGGAAACTCCATTTTGACTGAGGGCAAGATAGCTGCAGCAAGACAGAAAGTAAAATGGCTGACGAACAAACTGAGTTTCAGGAACATGTACACAGAACCTTACAATTGAACTGTTTGGTGAAAAAGACTGTGTGTCACTTTTGGCGCCAAATACCGCCATTTTGCCGCCATATTGGCGCCCTGTGGCGCTGGTGAAGAAGGTGGGCGTGCATTCGTGGACGTGTACCCCCCCCTGTGGCGCGAAAGAGATGGCCGCCCTCTCCAAATGCTACTATAATGTGCGGTCCTGCCCCACTGCTAAAGAAATCCGCCTCCTCTTCATCCTCTATGCGAAGAGGAGGAGACGCAAATCCCGCCTCCACGGAAGAGACCGGACTGTTCCTGATGGAAACTACAGTCTGGCCTGGGACGAGATGGCGGAAGGACAGGAGAATCTGTGCAGAGGACCGGAGGCATACAAACCCTGCTTACCGGAAGATTTATTACCTGTGCCGGAGCTGTCCCCAGATCGGGACACTGACCCCGCTATGCTGGAGCTGCAGAGGGAGAATGCAGAGCTCAGAAGGCAAATCCAGTGTCATACCGACCTGGAGAAGACAGAGAGACGCTGGCGTGCCCAGTCACAGCGGCTGCTGTGGGACGCAGTGTTCTCTCCCACAGATATCACCCCATCACTGAATTTCCCAAAGTCACTGCTGAAGAAGGCTGAGGGACGACCGGAGGCTGCCACCAAAAGTGCTGTACCTGATCCCACCGATGCGGAGGTGGAAGAGAAGGAGGCTGAGGAGGTCCTGCCCGGTCCGGAATGCCAGCCAAGCCAGGAAGCCACAGCAGAGTGCGGTTCCCTGGTAAGATCACCGGAGGGGTCCCAGCCTTCTTTGCCGGAAATTGACTGGGATGAGATGGAGCGTCTGGACGACGTGACTTACGACCTCCAAACCGGAAATGCCTGGCAGCACAGCGAGAAAGTGAGACCGCAGCAGGAGGAAGAGCGAAACATACAGCGGTCCAGGCAACGACAGCATGAGGAGTTCATCGCTGATAAGGAAGCCGTCCGCCGAGAAAAAGGTACCCGACGGGAACCGCGGCGGCAGGGGTGCGTCACCGAGTTTCAGCTCCGCAAGGGCTGGGGCTTTATCCGCGAGCCGGGCCTCTATGCAGGGGTCTTTGTGAGCCGCCGGGACGTGGAGTCCCACTTACCCATCGGTCATCCTGGGAGGGACCTGATAAATGGGGACATTGTGAGCTACACCCGTCACTGGGGTTTAAAGGGGTGGTATGCCCTGAACGTCTCCATCGTCAGTGACCCCGTCCCCGACGAAGCGTCTCAGTCCCAAGCTCCAACAGCACCAGGCCGTGCCCCTGCATCGCCCCCTGCGTACTCCTCTCGACCTACGTCGCCCCCTGTATCGCAATCGGCGACCTACTCTGCATCGCAATCTGCGACCCACTTTGCATCGCCCCCTGCGACTACCTCAGCAACGCATCCGGCATCGCAAGTTACTGTGGCCCCTGCAGCGACGCAATCGGCGTCCTCCAGAAAAGAAGTGCCCGTTGGGTCCACCGTTAAAATGAGAACTGTGGCCACTCAAACGCTGATAGCAGGCCATGACTTGTTTGTAATGCGTTCTAAGGAACACTGCGTCGTTCCAGCCCCAGGAGTGGAAGACGTTATCGAAATTAGCAAGAAAAATGAAGACCGGTAGGACCCAGACAGGGGTTTACCGTATCCAAGAATTGTGAAAAGTTTGAGAATTTAGAAAATTGCACTTTATTGTCTTTTATTGATATGTATGAGAATGTTACATAGTTTACATATTTAAAATAGAATACCCGGCTGGGTAAAGTGAAAGTTAAAGTGAAAGTTAAAGTGAAGAATTGGTGAATACTTGATTTCTAAATTTATATATATGTGTCTTTTAACCATGCCAATGGACTGAGAGGCTGTGGACTGTGCCAGCCCAAGAACTTGCTTTGTAAATAGTTGCGCTTCGGTGCATTATCTTGGTTTTACATGAAACCATTGCTCTCTACCTCTGAAGAAAAACCCGTATGGTGTGGCCTAGAGTGAGGTCTGCAGTCAGAAGTCCTGCAGCCCACCCAGGACCCACGTGGGAGGTTTTTGGTGCGGGTCCTCCACAAGTATCTTGTATAATGAGCATGTTTTGATATTTTGATACTTTTGTATTCTTCTAATGTACAAATTGTAACGTTCAAGAATTCGTACCTCCCGGATGGGATGAGTTAAAAATGTTGATGTTAATGCAAAACAAAAATATCTTTCTTTTTCTCTTTTACAGCCCGGGAGTGCGTGTTTAACCAAGGGGGGATGTGTGGCCCAGCTATGTAAGGCACACATAAAATCCAGGAGAGTGCACAGGAAGGTAATCGCAATGCTTGATATGCATTCACTGCCACTCACTCTTTCAGACACACCCATCTGAGGTATAAGAGGGAGTGACACGTAGCAATTAATGAGTGTTCCGTTGGACTTCAGTGAGTTAGCTTCTGTCTAAGGACAGAGCAGCCATTCAGTTTCCTGTCTGAGGACATTGGAGTCCAGGACAGTACAGTCTGGACTTGGAGGATACTGAGAGCTGTGCAGCGAGCTCTGGAGAAAGCTGACATTTCATAAAAAGCTACAAGTGCTTATGTTAAGAGGGGAAGCAGGGCGAAGGGCGCAGTGGAGAAGACATAGAGAAGTGCTTCAGGTATTGGATTGCCTGCACTAATTTGCCGGACACCGGGGTCCGAAGCGTTGCTAGTGTTTCAAGCATAGTAACAAGATAACCGGAGGCATCTGGACTACAGGTCGCAGAGTGCAGCCCAAAGTGTCAATACGTAACCGGAGTCAGGGAGAACGGGGACTTTGAGTCAAGCGCAGACAAAAGTAAGGACTTAGTTCTCACCACTTAGAAGGCTCCACCACAATGTTGGCCGGGCGTAGTTGCTATTGAAAGAGTTAACTTCGCTTCACGCAAGTTTGGACTCAGATACATATTGAAGTTAAGGAGGCCTCTAACCTGCTCAGCGGTTACCCGAATGTGCATTCTCCACCCCGACCAGCTCCCCGGGATCTGCTTGAACCATCTACCAGTAAAAGGTATGAAAAGAAGCTGCATTGTGTGTGACTGAATTCTTAGCTACACCCTGCATCATCACCATAGACTTCCAGGGACCCGTCTCACCTGTGGGAGACTTACCACCCAGCTGCCCCCTAACATCCCCTGTGAAGATCCTTATAGCAGCGCTGGTCCAATTAACCAGATACCACAGGTGGCGTCACGAACTACCTATCCTTATCATCCCCTGTAAATATTCCCCATCGCTTGACTGCCAGGGCCACGGACCGAGTCCCGCTGCCAGTGACATCTCCCATAGAAATCAATGGGCTCGGCTCCGAGTACCCCATAGCCCTGGTATCCACAATTGTGGTGCGAGTCAAACATCAGCATCCCCAGAAGCAGAATGCCGATAGGAGGCACTCGTCAGGAGTCGCCTTCAAAGTGGGAGATAAAGTATGGCTTTCCTCTAAGACTATTAAGTTGAAGGTTCCCTCGCTAAATTCTGGAAGTTGTCAATCCTGTTGCCTTCCGGTTAAATCTCCCTCGGTCTTTCCGTATTTCTAATGTGTTCCACAAGTCGTTGTTGAAGGAATTTATTCCCCTGTTTTGTCTTCCTCGCCCCTGCCTCCTCCGGTTTCTATTGAGGGAGGCTTGGAATATGAGGTACAAAGGGTCATTGATTCCCGAATGGTCCTGAATCCTCAACAATACCTGGTACATTGGAAGGAGTATGGACCTGAGGAACGATCCTGGGTTCCAGCTCATTCTGTAAGGGTTGATCGGTTGGTCCAGGCCTTTCATAGGAGGTTTCCTGGGAAACCTGGGGTTCCAGTCGCCCCCCTTGAAGAGGGGGTACTGTCAGGATTTCCACTCTGTTTCTGTCTTTTTGTTACTTTGTGTCGGGGCTGTCAGTCTGTGCGGAGTCTGTTCTGTAATCACCTGTGTTCAGTTTCCTTAATCAGGCTTCTACTTAAGCATGCTAGTTCCTTTCCCAGTGTCAATTGTACATTTGCTGTTGCCTGTGGAACTTTGATCCCTCTGTGCCTGACCCAGCTTGACTTGATTCTCTTCCCGGACTCAGACCCTTTGCTTGTGACCTGACTTTGCTTGTGCCTGCTCCCTGTAAACTGTTTTGTCTCTCTGGCTTTCCTGACCTCGGCTTGTGTATTGGACTTCGTCTCTGACTTCCCTTTGTCGTACTGCACAATTTCCTGGACCTGACCTCGGATTGTTTGACCTCCTTTTACTTACAGTAAGTAGTATATATATTTAATACCGTGACTCATGTCACAGTCACATTACATCATTCTTATCTATGGCAATAATAGATGGACAGAACTGGAGAGGTGAGGACTCTGGAAATCTCTGTAGTGAGATTTATTAATGTGTCTCTCCATAACCAGGATTTCAGAGTAGTGAAGAAGACCTCTAGCGAGTGCTGTCAGGACCCTGTGTCTGAGGGATGGGGAAGACCCTGAGCCCAATCGCAGGACCTCCACCTCACCCCCTGATGCATGATGACATCAATGACCAGAAGATCTTAGAAGTCACCTACAAGATGATTGAGCTGCTGACTGGAGAGGTGACACTGCTGGGAATGTAGGGACATTATACAGTAATGCTATGAAGTGAACTGGAGGATGATGGTATATCATTGTATGTGTCAGGTTCCTTTAAGGTGTCAGGATATCGCCGTCTATTTCTCCATGGAGGAGTGGGAGTATTTAGAAGGACACAAAGATCTGTACAAGGACGTCATGATGGAGATTCCTCAGCCCCTCAAATCACCAGGTAATAGACAGGACTAAATACACACGGCTTATAATTATCTGTATGTAAAGAATGAATTCAGTCCCTCTACGTGTTTTCTACAGTTTTAGCCAGTAAGAAGACAACACCAGAGAGATGTCCCCATCCTCTTCTTCCACAGGACTGTAAACAAGACGATCCCAATGTTCCTCAGGATCATCAGGTAGATGGGGAAAAGGTGTCATGATATCTCACCTATGATGACGGCTGTGAAGGTCTTGTGTGCAGTCTTGTTTAACCCAGCAGTACTACATTGTTTTATACTTGTGTAATGAGAACAGTGGAGATGGCAGGATTAGAGCTGATCATAGCTGTGACTTATCCATCTGTCTGTGACTTTAGCAATATTTGTTTCAGGGTGAAGATCTGACCCATATTAATACTACAGAGACATATGT